>CM075476.1:42097500-42697500 GCA_037950665.1 Hypophthalmichthys nobilis
CTGAAGCAAATTGAGCCATAAAACACTGTTGCACAAAATAAGCAATTGCTTTGCAAACTGTAATGACGCTTATATCAATGCCAGCGACACTCACCTGAATCTCTAAAGATATGATTCTCTCAGAAGCACGGAATTCTGTATCAGATACAAAAGCCCTGCAACGCACTGGAAAATTCCGGAGTGATCAAGGAAAGTTAGATTGAACAATGCATGAATAATATGTATTATCAAAGTGCTCAACAGCATGTGAGAGCTGACCTGAGTCTCCAGGGTTGTAAACAGGTTTATCAGTCTGAATGAAGATGTATCCAGAGCGGAACGACACCGGTATTACTTGTTCTGCGCGATGGAAGGAGCTAAACTGAGCAACCAGCTTCACATATTTCTTCTTTCCATCCGGATGTAGCATATTTGGATCAATCTGACAAAAGACCATATTTTATTACGTTTAGGTTCAGAAAGCAACATGAGCAATGTCTCAAACAAGTGAGAACTTTAACCAACCAAGTTTTCTCAGAACTGGAACAGTTTTGAGAAGATAGTTAAATACATTCATACATAAATTCACCTCAATGGTCTTGAGGGCGCTGTACTTGTTGTCTGAATTGAGGAGAACTGAGTCCTGCAACAAGACAGTTTGGGAGACTGGATAGTCATAGACCTCGATAGAGACTTTTATTTCCTCGGACAGATTCAGACCCTCTAGCAGGATGTTCTGTTTTGTTCCAGGCCTTATCTTTGCTGGAGCTAGAATAGAAAACCTAAACCAAAACATACACATCCAAGCACACAGGTGAATGTCCTTGAGTGGCCAGAGCCCTGACATCCAATAAAAAAATCTGTGGATAGTCTTGAAGAGAGCAGTCCATTGCCGCTCACCACAGATTTTGACTGAACCTGAGCAATTCTGCAAGGAAGAATGGGAAAATATTCCCCAATCTAGGTGTGCAAAGCTAGTACAGACATATCCAAAAAGATTAAAGGCTGTAATTAAAGCAAAACGTGGCTCTGCGGAGTATTAAATCAGGGGACTGATGACTCTTTCAACCCTGTTATTCTAGTTTTTCAGTTTTTTATTATTTCTCTGAACTGTTGCTTTTTCTTTCATTACTTTGATGTTGTAAGGCACAATTTGTAAATAAAGCTGGAATGGGTTTTGATTTCAGGCTGTACGACAAATAAAGTAACTATTTCTGTGTAATGATTTTCTATTGACATTGTATGTGTGTTAGCCAACTCTTAGGGCAGAGGACAGTTGTGTACTTACACAGAAGACGGGTCAAAAACCTGATCAATGTCACTGTCAACACAGAACACACTCAGTTACAGATGGACCCTATTTGATTTTACATACAACAAAAATCTATACTGAGAACTTTGTATCCAATTATACCCATGAACATTTTTCACAAAATTCTCTCAGAAGCACAAAATACACAACACAAAAAAGATATACATACATTATTCCTGTATTAGGTCTCCAAACTCTCCTGCTTTTGCTGTTCAAATGACAAGATAAACACACTATAAATCAACTTCAAGAAAAGGAGAACATTTACACATTATTAAGTCTTATTAATATAACATTAAACGCACTGTCTTTGAGAGAAAGTCTGGCCATCGGAGATGTGACAGAGCAAAGTCGTCCATAACAGCAGTGGAAGAAGCATCATCCTACAGGACTGACGACTCACAAAATGTCAGAAACAACAATAAGAGAGCTGAAATACCCCCAAATCCCTCCCCCTAACTCAGACCCCTGCTGTCTTAAAAATTTGAGAAACTCTTGTGCAATGTTTGCTATATTGCACCAGCCATATATCTGACTATATAAACATACAGTCAGGCTTTCAGAAACATGTCTTAAAGCATTGCCAACAAAATGTTATTAAAAGTAGATTTATAAATTATTTCAAGAAAATTTTAGTTGAGTTTGTATGTGGAAATGTTCACTATTATTATGCTAGGGTTTTGCTGTTTTGCTTTTTAGGTCAGCTATTTTCAGTTTCAAGAGAATATTCCTCATCATGTTAAAGACTTTTAACAGCAACTTACCTGAATAATAAGCTTTTGTTTTTCATAAAGAAGTGCAAACCCCGCCTGGCAGCTGATTCTAAAGATTTTATTGGTCATTTCAATCAGAGTGCTGATTGCATACACAAAGCTGAAACAAATACTAACCCTGTGACCGTACCTTAAACCCAACCGCATAATATGACCTCAAGGTATCAGTCTGTTTTTGCTAACATTTTGATAGAGATTAAACAATAAATGACTGTCAATTAGATGTAAATGATTTTTGGTAGTTTTTATTACACACACATGCATTTTTAAAGTTGTAAATAAAACAAAGATTATTGGAGCATGTTTTACAAGAAAATACTATTTCAGTCTCTTTATTTCTACTTGCAGTTTCATTGTAATTGATTGTGAAATTTACAAGCAATAACTGAGTGAAAACTGTTTCTACGGCAAATTTATTTCTGTGGACTGAAACCAATAACCATGACAAAATTCATCAGTTCAAAGAATAGCATTTGTCTCAAGACTGACAGCCGCTTTCTGTCAGTGCCGTTGCAAAGCTCTTCAGCTCGTCGCATTTCACCTGCAGAGCAGATCCAGCACCGCATTCAGACTCGGCCGGCCAGCGCTCGACCCACGTGTCTTTACCCAGCGTATACACATACCTGAGAGGGAAAACGTGAGTGAATAGTGAAATACAGACCCTAACGTACATTTTCAGTGCTATTATGCTGCTCACCTGTTGGACGTGCTCCCTGCTTGCCAAACATCAGCGATTGGACCAATGATCAGATAGTCCTGACCCTCTCTCAAACCAAGCCCTGTCCTACAGCTTGCATGAGAGAGGAACATTCTTCTTTCCTTCTCGTTCAGACCTTCTTCTGTCCCTACACAAACAGAAATGTATGGAGATCCAATGTTTTTTGAACATTCAAACATAAAAACCTATTCTAGTCAAGACTTTGTAAAAGGGCATAATAGGTCCCCTTTAAGAGTGTAGTAGACGTACCCTCTTTGATAACCTGCACAATCTCCATATCATACTGATCATAGTGACTCTGGCTGGCGCTGATCAGTTTGACCCTATAGGCTGAAGAAAAGACACATTTGTTGAGAAGATGGTGACATCATGATGTGTTCCCCCAAAAAAGACAGGAGAAACATTCACCATGATGTAATCCATTGCACACAGCAGTCTTCCTCTGTTCTTTCCCAAAAGACAAGGAGTCTTCTTTCATTACACAACAGTCACCTATGAAAGAAAGTTGTATAATTTGTTTAATAACTGGTTAAAGGTAAGAAGTTGATTGAAAACACAAAGACAGTCCTGCTGAACTGACCCTGTGAGCAGCGGCACACGTTGTCTTTGCAGATCTGATCGAGCTGCTGTTGGTCTTCAGGAGGAGAGTAGAATCTGCTACAGCGCTTATCTGACAGAACAGAGACCGCAATCGTGATCACACCGTTAGTTAGCATTGTATGGAGCCCCGTGGATGAAATGCAAGAAAAAAAAAGATATTGTGGCCACGATTTAACTAATTTAAAACGAGGGAATGAATTGGTACAACGTGGCCATGATTTACTAAAACAAGTAAAATTAAAGCTGCAAGCAGCGATGAAAGGGCCCTCGTACCCGAGCTCACCGCCACCCGTTGGACTTAGGAAAACAGTGAACAGTGGGCGAAATGCATGTAAGCGAGTAAATACCGGAGAATCATGGCAAAGTCATTTCAAAGTGACACACTTCCTGCTGCCAACAGGTGGCGCTGTGACCGTAACCGAGTATTGCCATGTAGATGTCTTGAGGCCAGGAGTATTATCAGACATGTAAAGTTTGGAGCAGATTGGACATTGTATGCCTGAGTTACAACAACTTCCTGTTTCGTGCTGTTAATCGCATACATTAGCCAAGTGTTGCATGATTTAATGTGTTTCTAGTATGTTTGGTACTTCGTGGCATATTGAAATGTGTTTCTGCAAAAGAATTACAGTGTAAAGCATGCCATTTCCTGTTGTCAGCAGGTGGTGCTATGACTAACTAAATATTGGCATATAGATGTCAGGACTCTTATCACACATGTGAAGTTTGGGGCAGATCAGACATTGTATGGCTGAGTTACAACAGCTTCCTCTTTCATGGCGAAACATCAGACTTTGTCAGTCTGCCATGAACATGTCCTTCAGCGAAAACTCAAGATCTTTGATATTTATCATCACTAAGGTCTTAAGATTAGACTGACAACATATGATGTTGATCTGATTAAATCTCTATGAGGAGTTAATCACAGTGTAAAATATGAATTCACTGTTGCTCACAGGTGGCACTATGACTGTAATTGAATATTGCCATGTAGATGTCTTCAGGCCAGGACTCTAATAAAACGTGAAGTTTGGGGCAGATCGGACATTGTATGCCCGAGTTACAACAACTTCCTGTTTCATGGCGAAACATCGAACTTTGTCAGGCCGCCACGGACATCTTTGCAATTTAACGTCGTAAAGGCCTTTAGATTAGACTACCCAAATATAATGTTGATCTGATTAAAGCTCTAGGAGTAGTTTGTTAAAGTACAACGTGTGGAAATGGCAAAAATTTCACAAATTTTGCAGAGAAAATTCAAAATATCTCACTTTCTGTTGGCTTTCAGATTTCGTACCAGGAGACTTTTTTGTCGGGATTGAGATGTTACATGTGTGTACCGAATTTCATACCTGTACGTGAAACATAGTGTGAGGGGCATTTCATTGAAATTTTGTAGGTGGCGCTATTGAGCCATTTTGCCACACCTAATTCTGAAACCCGTAACAGACATACATTTTCACCACTTCTGATGTGTGTGCAAAGTTTCATGATTTTTTAAGCATGTTTAGGCCCTTTAAAAAATGCGATTCATTTGCCAGAAGCGGAAGAAGAAGAATAAGAAACGGAGCAATTCCAATCGGTGCTGAGGCCCTAACTAAATAATAAAATTTGCCTAATAAGTCATCACAGTGTGGCCACAATATCTATTTTTCTTTTTTCGCACCTCTTGTGCGGGACTCCAAAGCATTCATCACGTTAAACAGGGGTTTTCAAATCTGGGTCCATGAGCCACAAGGGGGTGCTAGATAATATGACTACTTTTTTGTCAAAATTAAGGTGTTATTAACTCTTTCCCCACCATTGACAAAATTTTCATTCAAGACATAATGCTTCCCCGCCATTGACAGAATTTTCCGTAATTTATGACAACACTTCCCTGCCATTTACAGAATTTTTCATCAATTATGACACAAAGCTTCCCTGCCATTTTTGGAATTTTCTGTCATTTATGAGACAACGCTTTCCCGCCATTTTTGGAATTTTCCGGCAATCCATGTAATACAGTAGGGGGCACTATTACGCATCTTCTGAAAGAGTACAGAATCTACAGATCAAAACGCAGGAGAAAAAGCAGCAGAAACAAGCAATGAAAGCATTGCTTACACAAAAATAACACGATCATCAAACATTAAACAGCATATAAATCAAAACTGTCTAATGTTCCTGAACAAAACCCAGGGAGAAGTATAGGACTGTGCAAGCTTCGGGCGCGTTGATGGAAGCATTCTGAACAAAGTCTTAAACAAAAACATAGAAAAACGCAGGTGGGTTAATGTTCAATGCAATAATTTTTAACAAGTTGCTTCAGAATGATATTTACAAAAAAACCAGAATTGTATTGAATGAATCAAAAATGTCTTGATGCCAAGTAAAAAAGTAACTTCAGACAAAGAAAATATTTCCAGATAATATTTGCATAATTTGCTTTGTCTTCAGTAAAATAACAATGTAAAAGGTAATTATCACTTTTTATTAACAATTATTAAATTACATGTTGTCTTTATAATGTCACACTATTTTTCTTATAAGTTATAACTTTGTTTATATATATTAAAAAAAAAAAAAAAAAAAAAGCTCATAAAAATATAGCATTTATATTTTAGAAAAGGGTCATCATATTTAGGGGTATATGGAACCAAAAAGTTTGGCAAACCCTGACTTAAAGCATGTTTTAAATGTCTGACCTCATAGATAGTAATTTAAAAAGCTAATCAAAATAATCATTTTGTTCTAAAAATGTGGCGCTCAAGTTAAAAGAAGCTCAACTTTTAAGAAAAACATGGTGTTCCTCATGCTTGCTAGCACATTGTTATGACATTGATAGCGTATTTGGTTGCTCAGAAAAGAAACAGGATGCCTCTCTGCACAGTTTGAGTTATTCATGCTTGTAGCAGAAACAATGCGAGATGATTTAAGTGGCAAAGTTAACAGTGTAGATTAGCAGTATAACTTCACAAACATTGCTTTGCAAACCTTTGTGTGTACGAACCTTTGTTGTAGTACTGGTAAACTGTGACAGTGGAAGGCTGAAGGAGCCCCACTTTAAATTTCTGATGCAGTCTGAATGAGATTATGTCTGTCTCAGTACTGGACACCTGTCCGGGTCATTCATACAAAGATAAATATTCAATGTTGCCTTCATTTACATCATGTTAAACAAGTATGAACTTTAAGGGTGATTGTTAGGTTACCTTAAACAAGTGAATTATGAGGGATCCTCTGTCACTCAGGTTGTCCACCACTTGGAAGTTGTTAATGTAGCGGTCCACTGAATTTTTAAGCTGAAAAATCAGCCCAGACATTATCACTTCTATAACCTAACGATTTGCCTTGCTGTGTACTGTCTACATAGGTAGCTGCCTACATAGTTAGCATCCTAACGGTCAAGTTGACAGATTTGAAACATTCTTTATAGTCAGAAACTCTGCACGCCACACAAATAGACTCAACTCACAATTGATTCCAATTGACTTCAGCGTTAGCATGTTGCTAAGCTAAAAGCACAATACTCTTGGCATGAAAATACAAAGAACTCAAAAATGTAGTGTAGAAACGTTCACTGGTGTGTTGAATAAAAAAAAAAACATTTTTAATCAAACTTTTTTTCATGATTTCTTCATCCATCTTGGATGTAGCTTCTCGCAATGCATCATGGGATTGCATTCTCCATGATAGATGTATGCAATGCTGCAAAATTAGGTCTCTTAGCCAAAATTAGACATTTCATGTCTGGAGTCCACATGTGATGCCTTTAAAATGTTGTCTAGGCAACAACACAGCTAGCTACAGAATTAGCTGCTATCGCTAATGTAATGCCACATTATGTCATGAGTTTGGTCTTACCAACTCTAAATCTGAGTTTTCAGGCTCAAAGCCGGTGGGCAGACCGATGTCCAGAATCACCATCCTCACTTGGCGTCCCTCCAGAGCCCTTTGGGGGTGCAAAGCAGAGAACTGTGGGTACCACAATAATCTATCCTGGCAAAAAATAATATATCTACCTATATACAAGCGCTCACCTCACGTGGATATTGAGTCTGTAGGACTTTTCTACATCCGGAGGGGTTTTTTCTAAAATGGACCAAAGAATGTTCTTAATGAAAACTTGTAAGCTGTGTGTACAGTGTAAAAAAAAAAAAAAAAATAAGTTAACCATGGTTACCAGAACTTTATTTAAAAAAAAAAAACAGTAGCAACATTTTTAGTTTTACAGATTGAATATTAAAGGGTTAGTTCACCCAGAAATGAAAATTCTGTCATTAATTACTTACCCTCATGTCGTTCCACACCCTTAAGACCTTCGTTCATCTACGGAACACAAATTAAGATATTTTTGATGAAATCCGATGGCTTAGTCAGGCCTCTACTGCCAGCATGATAATTAATACTTTCAGATGACCAAAAAGGTACTAAAAACATATTTAAAACAGTTCATGTGAGTACAGTGGTTCAACCTTAATATTATAAATCGACGAGAATACTTTTTGTGCACCAAAAAAAAAAAAAACAACAACTTTTCAACAATATCTACTGATGGCCGATTTCAAAATACTGCTTTAAAGCTTTACAAATCTTTTGTTTCGAATCAGTGGTTTAGATAGCGTATCGAACTGCCAAAGTCACGTGAACCATTGAAATCGCAAAACACTTCTGATGTAACGAAGCCTCGTTTACTGAAATCATGTGACTTTGCCACTCCGAACCACTGATTTGAAACAAAAGATTCGTAAAGCACTGTAATAAATATGTTTTTAGTACCTTTTTGGACATCTGAAAGTGTTAATTATCATGCTGGCAGTAGAGGCCTGACTAAGCCATCGGATTTCATCAAAAATATCTTAATTTGTGTTCCGTAGATGAAGGTCTTACGGGTGTGGAACGACATGAGGGTGAGTAAGTAATGACAGAATTTTCATTTCTGGGTGAACTAACCCTTCAATTTCAGTATAAAACATTTCATTAGCTGATATAATGTCAGGTAATACTTTATGTTAGTGTTCTTATTACACGTTACATGTACTTACTATAGTAATAACAGTAAATTATGCATAATTACATTCTAACCCTAACCGTATATTAGGTACATGTTGTTAATTAATATTCAAAGTACTAAACTCTGTTTAGTATCTTTATAATAACTGAAAACCACCTTAAAAACAAGTGGTAATGAGAAAAGCCACATGATGAATCAAAGCTCATCACTAGTAGTTTTTGAATAAGCTGAGGTAACTATTAATGTATAGAAGACAATAAAAGTAATGCAATAAACATTAATTTAACAACATAAGATGTAACACAAAACCCTAATATACATAACACATAACAAAAAACTATGAAGAAACAATTATTTAAATGAAAAAACATCAAATGTAAAGTGTCAATGGGAATTCTGGGAATGTCAATTTACAGTTTTTCATTGAAAATTATAAGATGGATTCTTTTCTACTTCCAAAACTGTACATTGTACTGTAAAATTATGAGATGTTCCGGTAGATCAATTACAGTTTTATTTATTTATTTATTTTTTTACCATATATGGAGTGAGGGAACTTACCGTTAACTATTAATTAACTATAGCAGTTTTACAGACTTTGACCGTTAAGTTTGCGATCATTATATACACACAGCTAGGACTCAAAACTATGGAAGCTTGTTTCCACCAGGAAATAAAAAATAAAAAAGATAATTGCGACTTTTTATCTCACAATTCTGCCTTTTTTATCAGAGATATAAACTCACAATTCTGAGAAAAAGTCAGCTCAATTGTGACCGTTTCTTGCAATTGCGAGAGTTTACATCCCACAGTTCCGACTTTATAACTCACAATTGCTAGTTTATATCTCACACTTCTGAGGGAAAAAAGTCAGAACTACATGATATAAACTTGCAATTGCAAGAAAAATAGTCAGAATTTTAAGATAAAATGTTGCAATTACCTTACCTTAATTATCTGGCGGAAACAAGCTTCCATATAAAACAGAGTAGAGAACGCACCATTAGTCTCAGCGATGGAGACGTCCAGCTGAAAGCCGTTACACGTGCTGTTCTCATACACCGCAGGAAGCTGGTGGTACACAGTCACTACCTGGGACACATAAAACACAACAGAGAAAAGATTGTAACTAAATTACGTCTTGGTTTTATATTTTAATAATTCAATAGTTTGGTATACATGTGGGCATTTAGCACCTCCAAAATTCCCTTGCCCCTCCCAGAAGCCACTACTATGAATTTCTGGTCCAGAGGTACCTGGAAGAGATAATTAGTGAGTAACAGAGTTATTGTATTTCATCCCAACATTCTTTTCCTTTATCCATGGAGTTATTATACTGCTAAATGTCGAAAGAGCATTTCTGTAACACAAGAATACAATCATGTAAAACACAAGTGCAAATCTCTCCAAATTGAAGCACTGTTTCCACCTAATATTAAGATGTGTTTTGGTCGATTGGATCACAAATGGACAACGCTAAATACAGGTGTAAACAAGGTCTGAAACATTTTGAGCTTGTCCACTTTCAATCACTTCCAGAGGTAGTCGAAAATGCATTCGGATTGCTTTCGTAGTGTAGAAGCTCATGTGGTCGAATGTGTTCAAACAGCCACAAAAGACCATCTACTCTCCGCCTACTGACCTAAAGCATAAACATTATGGGAAGTGCGCTAGCCAGACGGGATTTAAACTTTGTCAGCTAAAGACCCAAGTTTGGTTTGAAGACAAAAAACATGAAGCACAATGTTCTCTCACCATTCCTGATTTCTAACACGCACTCACAGTGTTCGCCAAAAACGAAAGCTGCTGCTCTCCACGTTTTTCCATCGTTCATATGTAAATTGCGTGAGCTTATTTCGTCCATTAGATCCAAAGGTCTGAAAAACCCATACATTTACTCGCCCATAGACCCTCAACTCCAAGAAATCAAGACAGAAGTGGTCGAAAGTGGACAAAAGAGGCGGATTAAAACACCAGGTGTAAACAGGAATGGGTCTCCCTCGTCTACTTGTGATCCGGTCGACCAAAACGCATCTTAATACCAGGTGTAAACAGGGCCTTAGTGATGTTGAAGTTGTGCGACTATGGTGTAGTTCGTTTACTATGTTTAGCTTCTGCCAACTGTATTTAGGCTTCAAAATTGATAAAAGTTGTGTTCATTTGTGAATATTATCTTGATGAACAAAACATGTAAGAATCATAAACTTTTGTTTGTAACAGAGCTTATTTTCTCTAATAAGCCAATGAAAAAATCCTATTGGGTTTTTATTAGAGATGAAACGGTATGAAAATTTCTCATCACAATTATAGTGACCAAAAATATCACGGTTATCAATATTATCACGGTATTGTTAAAATGTGCTGGAAATGTTCAAAAAGTACTCACACGTAAATCATTTCACAAGTTTTACATTTAAAATCAACAAACAACAAATAAAAGCATGTCTTATTTGTACAAAACACTAAATACATAACATTATCAATGATGTCCTGATTTCAAATGACAACATGACTGACAACTATTTATCTTATAACACATACAAAATGTTCAATTAAAGCTGAAAAACATTTCATAAAATGGTAAATCTCACATTTGAGCCTTTAAATAAAGAAAAAGGTAAAGTCAAAATGATAATAATTATAGGTATTTTATCTGCTCCAGAAATAATTCTAAACGCCTTATCCAAATTGTTTAAAATTGTAGAATCCACATAAGCTTGTTTTTCATCAACCGGTTAAAATTTATAGTGGTTCATGCAAATTCTGTCCGTTTTTTGGCCAGACAAAAACTGCACACAGGCTGAATGTAAATATGGTTTGAATGATAATTAAAATATGAAACGGTAATACTAACCGTGGGGAATTTTATCATGATTTATTGTCAAACCGGTAATCGTATCATCCCTAGTTTTTATCAGGGGAACCAGGGTGACTGGGACAGGAAGAGCACTATACATTTGAGAGTTTAGTGTGATGATGAAGGGAATCTGTGTTTGAGCTGAGAGATTTTCGCTTGCACAGTACATGATTGTATTTTGGCGCTACAATAATGTGCTTTGAACATTTGGCAGCATAATGACACCATAAATTTCTACAAAAACATAAAGGGAAGTTTGAAAGCTAGAAGATCGCACCCGTGAAGATCGGGCCACATAAGCAACTTTGGGATTGAAGGTCCAGCGTACGTTACTGCGACCGGGAACACGGAGCTGCACCAACAAATTGAGGTCAGAAGGAGGAGGGCTCTTCACTAGGTACTCAGACAGGGCCTGTAGCACGACCATAGTAGACTGATGGGAGAAAAACAGTCATTATATGAATAACCATGTACCTTAAATACAAATATAAGACAATTAGTGAAGGTTTACTTGTGGTTTTTTACCTGAGTAGAGCCGTACCCTCCCCCAATGCCACGCTTCTCGCTCAGCCATTGAAAGGGGGCGACTGCTTCTTCCATGTGGCCACTTTTGACAAGTGCTAACAATGCGTAGCCTGTAGCTTCCAGTGTGAAGAAATGATTAGAAGAGTCAGGCCAGTGGGTTCGGTCTGTAGACAGAAAATAAATAAAGATGAGAAAGACAGGACAACACAAAGCAACATATTTCATATTTTTGTTTTCAAAAGATAAGTACCAGGTGAGGCTAAATTTAACAACATGCTCTTCCTGCAGCCGTGGTTGGAAACTGCTAAGGCGTAGCATGCTATAGCTGCTGTGTACGGCCTCGTCAGCCGGGAGAAATGCTCTCTTAGATACATCGCTGCTTTTCTTATCTTGTCCTGCAATAATCAAATGTAGAAAATACAATTAGCACCATTGAACATGTAAAAACGTATGTTATTAAATTACAGTTTTCTGGTTTGCCCGGAAGTACGACATGAATCAGTGTTGTACCTTTGTCTATTTACTTATATTCATTGTTTGTTTGTTTTTTTAATAAAATAAAAACAGGTGGGGGGCCTGTGAAATATACATCAGGAACTCAAGATGCTGAATAATTGGGCAGTCACAATGTTTTGTTTTACTTAATTTTCTATTTATTTCATATATTGGAATAAACTTGCAATTATTTGATTTAGCTATTGTATTAATCATTAATATTACTGTATAATTTAATTTACCTTTTGTCCTAATTATTACATTTAGATATTTTTATAATTATTTAATTCAGCTATCGTCCTAATTATTTAATTTATTGTGCGGGTACTAGAGCATTCGTGGCCTAATGGTTAGCAAGTCCGACTGGTAAACCAAAGGTTGCTGGTTCGAATCCAGCACTGGCAGGAAATGACTGAGGTGCTCTTGAGCAAGGCACCTAACCCTCAATCACTCCCTGGGCGCTGCAGCATAAAGGCTGCCCACTCTTCTGTGTATCACGGTTTGTAGTGTATGTGTTCACTACTCACTACTCTGCTCCTACTGTGTGTGCACTAACTTAATGCAGAGGACAAATTCAGAGTATGGGTTACCATACTTGGCCTTCACGTGTCACTTTCCTAATTATTAAATGTAGCAATTTTCCTAATTATTTAACTGTGTAATGTAACATGTAGTTCTCTATCTGTTTAGTTTCATTGTGTTTTGGTTCTGTTTTCCCTGCTCTGGTTTGCCTAAGTTCCCTGTGCTTATTAGTTTCCATAGTTCCTAATCAATTTACTCTCTGGTTTCTTTTCTCCTTGATTACATTCCCTGTGTATTTAAGCCTAGAGTTCTTTCCGTTCAGTGTTCGGTCTCATAAGTTAAAAGCAGCTGTGTTCGTTATTCTCCTGTGATCTCCTGAATTTTAAAGGCCGTTTACATAACACCATATCGACCAAACAATGAAAAACATTTTATGCGTTTTGCTTGTTCCGACAACAGTGTTTTGGGGGCCTGAAAACGTAAACTTTTGAAAATGGGTTTCAAAGTGCAAGTTTTAATAAACTAAACCGTTATTAAACTACAAACCGCAAATCTGTGAAAACGGTGACGTTGTGGTCATGCGTATGCATATTACGTGTTCAGTCTATAGATGCGTAGTGTTTCTTTACTAAGTGACTTCACCAACTACTGGCCTGACATGAACAGGGATCATTTTAACAATGGTGACTTTTGTGCATGAAAA
Source organism: Hypophthalmichthys nobilis (assembly GCA_037950665.1). Lineage (NCBI taxonomy): Eukaryota > Metazoa > Chordata > Actinopteri > Cypriniformes > Xenocyprididae > Hypophthalmichthys > Hypophthalmichthys nobilis. The sequence continues at coordinate 42,110,981 of CM075476.1, forward strand.
ATGCAAAGGAACAAAGTTTTTAGTACATCGTTGTCATGTAAACATACCCTTAGTTTGTGGATTATATAAAGACTGTTTTTGTTTCTCTTTCCTCATGTGTTTCATTACAGCCACAGTCTGTGACACCTAACTATTTAATTCAGCTATTGTCCTAATTATTTAAATTAGCTTTTGTCCTAATTATTAAATGTAGTTATTGTCCTAATTATGTAACCTAGCTATTGTTTTAATAATTTAATTTAACTACTGTTTAATTCAGATGTTTTTAGCCGAGTGAAGTTACCTGTATGTCGAGGTCTGGCTCTTGGCAGGTAACAGCATTTTGTCCCTCTGCCAAAGCAATGAGCACGAATGCGGTCAGAGACACTCTGGATTCAGAGCCTTGCAGGCCTCCCTGTATCACAGAACATGTGTTAGTACTGTGAGAAAGCATTCAGATAACCTTTTATAGATTATTACGAAACTAGTGCAATCACAGGTATTAATTCTCACCGTCATACTAGTGTCGTAGACAGGATTGTTCTCCTGAAAGGATCCATCTGGACGCTGTTTATTCTTGAGTAGGTACAGCAGAGGGCCACACAGATGCTTCTCACTGACACTGATAAACGAGTGTGCCATGGAGAACACCTTCACCACATACGCAGTGATCCTGAGACAGACAGAACATAAAGTCACATGAACTCTACTGGGAAATGTTCAATATAGTGCTGCAGTTTAGGTGATGTGCTGGCATGAATACCATGTGCTGGTGCCTTCTTTGGCATAGGGAGGGTATGAGTCATCGGTTTTCCGATAATTAAGTTGATTTTCATAACCTATAAATACAAAAAATAATATAAATAAATAATTTATCTTAATCATATCTGAAATATGCAGTTCATCCCTGTTTGTGTCTCATCGCACCTTTTTGTATGTATTTGATGGCCTCTTCTTTGCGATGTATTCCCACAACGTTCCACTTTGCACTGCGGTCCAAGTAATGGGCTGCAATGAGTGGCAGTGTGATCCTGGCCAGGTTCTGCTCCACACAACCGCCAGGCATGCGGATCAATGACGCCAGTGAGTCCTCCTTAATGGAGTTATCAATGCTGTCTGCCAGCAAGTCACCTGAAGAACGGGGGAAAAAAAACATGCAGATCAGTGATGTTAATGAACAAAACTGGGAAATTCTTGACAGTTGATGTCAAGAATTAAATGTCCATAATTTAATGAAAATAGTAATATACTATTTTATAACATTATAAGTATAATAAAATGTATTAATACATTTCAGTATGTATTAGTATTAATAAAATGTTAAACCTCTGACATTGACAAATGTCTCCGGCAGAGATTTTGGTACAACAGCGTCCAACTGCATCTTCTCCACTTCTATCACCTGTCTCCAAGCTGAGATGAAGAAAATATTTAATCATTTATTACAACAAAAATATATAAATATATACACTTTTTATTGTCATTTTTATTAACATAATTATCTATAATTATATTAATTAATTTTATATATATTATAATATATAGTTTTCATGCAACAAGACCCATTTATACTGTATAAACCTGTAAAAAAACTGAAAAAAGTGTGAAGAGTGATTATAATGACAATTTATAAAAATATATATAGTTATATAATTAGGTTTATATATATATATATGTATATATATGTGTGTGTGTGTGTGTGTGTGTTTTGTGACATATCAGGACACAAATGTGTATAATGACATGGGTATGACATAGGTATTACAAAGAGAGGGTGACTTATGAGGACATTACCCCATGTCCCCATTTTTCAAAAAGCTTATAAATCATACAGAGTGAGTTTTTTTGAGAAAGTAAAAATGCGCATAATTTCCTGTGATTAGGTGTAGGGGTAGTGTGGGGGGATAGAAAATACGGTTTGTACAGTAGAAAAACCATTATGCCTATGGAATGTCCCCACAATTCACAAAAACAAACCTGTGTGTGTGTGTAATTATTATTATCATGAAACTAATTATAATGTTTTTGTGTGTGTATAGTGTATATAGTGTACAGTTCATGCATAAAGACCCATTTATATTGTGCAAAACTGCTACTGTTACAAATTTTTTAAAAAGCGTGATATTACAAAGGCAAGAATTTTTGTAAAGTTAAATAAATGTTTTTTGTTATCATTGCACTGGTCATGAATACACTCGTGATTTCCAACCAGTCTTACCACTGTCTCCTTTCTCAGTGGGGTTCAGCACAAAGCTCCTCACTTTAATTGTCTGGATGCCTTCTACCTAAAACACAAGATATAGCATTATATATCATATATACAGTTATTGCTCTAACGTTACAAAAAACACATAACATGCCCCAAATAACATATTTAATATGAAATATTTTCAATATTATACCCAAGACAGAGCAGGTTTTAGTAGCCCACTTACTACCACACGTAGATTCTTCCTCACTGCATCTTGCCCCATGAAGGAGGCCGCAATGGCTGTGACCTGTAGGGGGAGCTCTCCTGTTTTAAGGGGGATGATGGTGTATGTAATGAGCTTGGAGGAGCTGGCCTGTACTGAAACCTGCTGTCTGTGGGGTCCACTAAATGCCACACTACACATGTCCTCTGTCTTATCCAGGATCACCATTACCTACAAACACACAGTTGTTCAGGTCAGGACACAAAAACCTTAGTGTCGGAGTGTGTTTATTGTTTGGTGACTGTGTGAATCTAACCTCCAGTTTTGAGTTCCTGTAGTTGTGGACCACAGCTTTGATTTCCACATGTTCATTTCTGGACACTGAGTGAGGCAACCGCAGGTCTATGAAGAATGGCTTCCACGTCCGCACGTTATAAGGTTCAGCTACACAGAAACCTGCAAGAGGTTCACAAACCAGGAATAAACTCATTCTCGGGGACCTTTTCACATTCATTCTCAGAAATGTCTGACATGCAAGATTAAAAGCTAAATAATACTTATTAAAATAGTCATAATTCATGTTCAGAAATGCTTGGCATGCAGCATTAAAAGTTAAATAATAATTTGTAAATAGAAAAAAAAAAGGAAAATTATAATTCATATGCAGAAACGCTTGGCATGTTGCACTAAAGCTAAATAATTATTAAATATTCGTAATTTACATTCAGAAATGTTTATATGTAGGATTAAATGTTAAATAAATATTAAAATATTCATAATTCATATGCAGAATTAAAACCTAAATAATTATTAATAAAATATTCATAATTTATATGAAGAAATGCTTGACATGTAGCATTAAAAGCTAAATAACTATTAATACAAAATATTTGTAGTTCATATGCAGAAATGTTTGACATGTAGGATTAAAAACTAAATAATTATTAATAAAATATTCATAATACATTTGACATGTAACATTAAAAGCGAATAATAATTATTTAAATATTCGTAATTCATATGCAGAAATGCTATGTGTGTACCATTAAAAGTTAAGAAATTATTATAATATCTAACTCAAATGCAGAAACACTTGACATGTTGTATTAAAAGTTAAATAAAAATATTCATATGCAGAAATGTTAGACATGTATAGCATTAAAACCTAAATAATTATGATTAAAAAAAATAATTATATATTTTCGTTGTAATCATTTAGTTATCACTGTGGCAGATCTAAAACCATATAAAATAAATTCTGTGTCAGATTTTACACATTTAAACATAAAACAAATAACAAACAAAGATCAGCTGATTTCTATTCTAGCTTATAGAATTGTGCTGTATTGTGAGGCTACACTAAAACTGAAGAAACTTCTACTACAAAAGCTTTTTATTCTGCTGTCAGTGGCTTTAAACATTTTAAAGAAGCTCTGCCCCGACGGTCAGATGGTTTGGACAAGAACAGAGGTGTTTACCTCTCTCAGGTGAGGAACTGACAGCTAGAAACCCCCACTGAGTGATACTGTCAGGAAGAACGGTGTCCACTGGAAATACAGCCAGCCTGGAATAAAAGCAGGAGAGACACTTTCATCAATGAACCTGATAAAAGTGTGACTTCTTCGCTGAGTCAAAGTCAAACTCTTACCCATCAGACTTGGGTACGCTGGGCAATCTGATGTCAGTCCACAGCCACGACTCGAAGAACTTGGAGCGCACATAAATGTCTTCTATATCAGCTAAATCATCTTCATCGAACTCTTGCTCCTCTTCCTCCTCCTCTTCCATCTTTGCATCATGACTGTCCTCGTGTACTGTCGCCAAAGGTTTCATGCGAGAATATACACTATCATCACTTTCTGAATAATAATATCCATAGCCATGAAACATATTTAAAATAAGGTGGGTGGTGGTGGGTGGAGGGGTGGTGGTGGGTGGAAGGGTGGTCGTCGGAGGCCTGGTAACGACACCGAGCTCCTCCCCTCTGTACTCTGCACAACAGCGGAGGAAAGCTAACACGCAGCTCCAGTCCTCGGTGATGTAGAGGGAGCGACGGTAGCACGAATAGGGCATGGGAATCTCCCTCATGCCGTCCACACAACATCTCTTCAGGAACTGGTCAGAATATACCTTCTCTGAGAGAAAAGAACGCATTTAGGATGACTTAGCAATTAGCACGACTCGTTATCTTTTGCTAATGCTTTTGCCAACACTTGCAAATCTCCGCTTCTCTAACAAACTGTAACATACCAAACCTTTTAAAGATTTCTGATGCTTTGATGACACAGACTCACCCAGCTGCTCTCTGAGCTGCAGTTTGGCAGCAGAACGTCTTCTTCTAGATCTACTGGAGCAATCTATTCCAAACAAACCAAAGAAAATACACTCTTAAAATGAAAGGTTCTTTATTGGCATCTATGGTTCCATGAAGAACCTTTAACATCCATTTTTGATTTTTGAAAGGCTGCATAACAACTGCAGCCTAAAAGGGATACATTTGTCCTGCATTTTTTTAAATACACATTTTGTTTAGAAATTAAAAGTGTGCCATTTTTGTGCAATTTTGTGTTGTTGCTATCCTCATTATCTTTAACTAATTCTGAAGCTTTGAACTTGTTTTATAAATTGAACCGTTCAAAAGTTTGGGGTCAGTAATATTTGGGGAAAAAAAAAAAAAAAATACTTTAATTCATCAAGGAAGCATTAAATTTATCAAAAGTGAGAGTAAAAACATTTAAAATGTTACAAAAGATTATTATTTCAAATAAATGCTGTTCTTTTCACATTTCTATTCATCAAAGAATCCTAAAAAAAAGGTATCACTTTTTTTTACTGTATTTTTGATGAAATAAATTCAGCCATGAGGAGCATAAGAGGATTCTTTCAAAAACATTAAATGGGTCATTCTCACAAAACCATTAAAACACCATGGCACTAATGATTTTAAATATTAAAAATGCATTTTAGTAATATATAAAAACATCATAATAAAGACAATATTGTTCTCTACACTGAACATAGAGTAATTACAACATAGAAATTAATTATTTTTGTATTTTACTGCATTTTCAGCTAAAATTCTCATTACCACAATGTGTACAGGTATGTCTGAATACATGTTGTGTTCTAATTTAAACAGAAAAAAATATTCTAAAAAAAAAAAAAAAAAAAAAAATTGTATATGGATGTTCTAATAGATGTTTTCAAATGACAGAAAAAAAATATTAATGTATAATATATAATAAAAATGAAATAATAGTGGAAAAATTAAGTGTCCATAATTTTTTTGTAAACCTTTTCTCTGAAATTTGTCACCCTAGCCTTTGCTAAAGTTTTCCAACAGTTAGTAAATATTATTTAACTTAATAACTCATAATATATATTTCAAAATAGCCTGTATGATTAAATTCTCATTACCGAAACAGAAGTTCTCTCTTCCGCAACTGGCCTTAAACTGTTGCGGTAAGTGAGAATAGTATTATGGGCACGCGTTTTTTTCCAGGCGCGCATATGCCACGGCGAGATGAAAATATCTCAACTTTTCAGAATGCCGCAAGCGCACCGCAGGTCATGTGACAAGAACCAACCGATCAGCTTCGCCCTTTCCATAACAACATCGAAAGCTCAGCCGAACAGCTGATCATAGCTGTACAGCAGGGCCGTAACCACCATAGACATTGAGGGGGACAAGTCAAGCAGTTCATGGTTTGCATAGCAACAACAGATGCCGCGGGAGCACAAGCACTTGCGGTTTTATACGCGATATGTGAACGGCCCCTTAAAGGTTTCTATTTACAATGCGTTTTGCTGCATTGAGCTCAGAAGCTAATCACAGACATCTGTTGCTTTCTTGAACGCAATGGCCAATCAGAGGTGTTTAAGTTAGAATCCACTCACCGCTTGAAAAGCAAGTTTTTGTTCAGAGTTGAGTTCTGTGTGCTCATGATGTGAATTTCAACTTAATTCACATTTATTCGTATAGCGCTTGTCACAATACATATAGTTTCAAAGTAGCTTTACAGAAAATGCACGTGTCTACATTACAGTTTAATTATTCAGAATTTTAATAAGAGCCTTGTTTTTCATGCTGCTGAGAGGATTGATGGGGATTGAATTACATGCTGCAAAGTGTTGGTAATGACATCCCCATATTAATGCGGAATGTTTGAGCTCTTTAAATTTGGTCAAATCTGATTGGTTATCAATGTTTGTTGTTCATCAGCTGGAAGAAAATTGTTTCGAAAGTGATTCCAGCAATATTGTTTTTCTTTGCCATTATCGTTGTGGTGTGGACTCTACTATTCTCTTAAATTTGGAGTATTTTTTAAAACTAATCTGGTAAATGGGTGGTGTATGTGTATGTAACCTCATTTCTGTAACCTATATCATTACCGCAACAAGTGATTATTTAATATTTATTTAATAGATGGAAAAATAGTAGTTTGCTTTTAAATGCATGTGCAGAATATATACAATATGTTCTTTCAGGTTTGCCACATCATTTTGAAAATACGTCAGGTTTCACTGAAATATAAAAAAAAATAGGTTGTAAATTGTGGAAGGTGTTGCGGTAATGAGAGAAATCAATCAAAATAAAAAAAAACTGTTCATTTAAAAATAAATATTATTTCAGAATTTCAAGTAACTGCCCACGACTGTTAATAATCCATTTTTAAAAATGTGAAAATGTATTCGCTTTTCTAACAGTGTTGATGTTTTCAGACTGTTGCAGTAATGAGATTTTTAAGGACTTGTTTTGGAAATTGTGTTCAAAAAGGTGTTACAGTGTCAGTAAAACTTTTAGAATTAATGATCACAAACACTTCAGACCTTGCTCTTAATGTCTAAAAAAGAAATTTGTTGATACAAACATTTTAAAATTTTCATGTTTGAAATTTTTAAAACCAAGTTTTCATGAGAATCACCCAAAATTGTTCAAATCTTTTAATGGTAGTGTAAATACATTTATTCTAGTATAATTAATTAGATGTTAATGTTGTATGTGTGAAGGACCTTTTTTGTAGTCAGTGGAACCTCCTGTGCTGGAATAAAACATCAGTCCTGCATCACTGAAAACACCCATATTATTCTTGCCTCCTCCTGAGGTGCAGCCCATATCACCCTGTCCCACCACCTCCCACACCTGAATGAAAGAGTCATGAGTATCAGTGAGACCCTGGAGAAGTTTCTGGAGAGTACAGTGAAAATGATGTCAACACTCACCTTCTTCTGCGTCAGGCGGTTTTTACTCAGCAGAAAGATGGCATTATCCACAGCAACCAGGCTGACCTTTGCTCCTGGGTCACCTTTGACTTGAAATTTAAAGCTACTGCCTGGTGAGTAGGAATTGACTTTTTCACCCTCCACTGGTCCTACACTGAGCTAAAACAACCACAAAAACACTCAATACAAATAAACATAAATGCAAGCAACAATTAAAGCTGCAAGCAGCGATGAAAGGGCCCTCGCACCCGGGGCCACCACCACCACCCGGTGACCTTAGGAAAACAGTGAATAATGGGTGACATGCAAAGTTTCATGAGTTTTTGAGCATGTTCAGGCCCTCAAAAACGCTATTCATTTAGGAGAAGAAGAATAATTGACTGAGCAATTACAATAGGGTCCTCACACCAACTGACATTATAAGAACATTAGATTAATGTTAGAATAACATTATACAAACCAAAAACTAACATTCTGGGAACGTTAGATTAACGTTAGAATAACGTTCTGGGAATATTAAGAAAACTTTCCTGGCTAACCATACGTTAGATTAACGTTAGAATAACGTTATGAGAACGTTAGATTAACTTTAGAATAACGTTATACAAACCAAAAACTAACGTTCTGGGATCGTTAGATTAACATTAATGTTCTGGGAACCAAAAACTAACATTCTGGGAACGTTAGAATAACGTTTTGGGAACGTTAGATTAATGTTAGAATAACATTATACAAAACAAAAACTAACGTTATGGGAACATTAGATTAACGTTCTGGGAACGTCAGATTAACATTAGAATAACGTTATGAGAATGTTAGATTAACTTTAGAATAATGTTATACAAACCAAAAACTAATGTTCTGGGAACGTTAGAATAACGTTCTGGGAACTTTAGATTAATGTTAGAATAACATTCTGGGAACGTTAGATTAACGTTAGAATAACATTATGAGAACGTTAGATTAACTTTAGAATAACGTTATACAAATCAAAAACTAACATTCTGGGAATGTTAGATTAACGTTAGAATAACATTCTGGGAACCAAAAACTAACATTCTGGGAACATTAGATTAATGTTAGAATAACGTTATACAAACCAAAAACGAATATTCTGGGAACGTTAGATTAACGTTAGAATAACGTTCTGGGAATGTTAGTTTAATGTTAGAATAACGCCATACAAACCAAAAACTAACGTTCCCAGAACGTTATTCTAATGTTAATCTAACATTCCCAGAACGTTAGTTTTTGGTTTGTACGTTATACAAAACAAAAACTAAAGTTATGGGAATGTTAGATTAAGGTTAGAATAATGTTCTGGAAACCAAAAACTAACGTTCTGGGAACGTTAGATTAACATTAGAATAACGTTCTGGGAACGATAGATTAATGTTAGAATAACATCATACAAACCAAAAACTAACGTTCTGGGAACATTAGATTAACGTTAGAATAATGTTTTGGGAACGTTAGATTAACGTTCTGTGAGCCAAAAACTAACATTCTGGGAACATTAAAGCTGCAGTCCATAACTTTTTTTGGTTAAAAATGATCCAAAATCAATTTTAGAGCAAGTATATAACCAGCCAGTGTTCAAAACTATCTCCTTACCTTAGCCCGATTCACAACGGTAAGCTTGTAATAATTGACTGAGCAATTACAATAGGGTCCTCACACCATCGGTGCTCAGGCCCTAATAATTATGGCACTTTTTTTGGACAAAGTAACGCTTTGTTTAAAAGCCAGAAGCAGAATTACTTACACTATTGAACAGTAGGTAAAATGTGCTAGAATCATGCAGTGTTAATAATTTCTTATGGACGTCACATGAACTCACCGAACCTACACACCGGTCCTCCACATCAACAAATACAGAGTCTGCCACCACATCCGCCCTTTTTTTGTAGTACGGCCTATATTTGTAGTAACCCACAATCCGAAACGTAGGTAACATTTCTGTGGTAACCAGCAGAGGAATGTTTATGACATCCAGGTCTTTGACATTCACTCTACCAGCATGGATTATGTTTCCCTTATTCAAGACCTACAGAAACAATTGTAAATGTAATCAATTATGAGATTACGGTCATTTTCATCCCAAAATGGCCCAAGTGTCACACTCACGGCATATGTCAGCTGCTCCACGAGTATAATTTGCTTTGCTGAGGATTTGATGTGCGCTTGGACGTTGAGACTGTCGCCCACCACCACTCGACTGGAACCCACTGAGATATGCAGGTAGTTCCTGAAGCCCATAAGAAAGGCATACGGCTCCACACGCACCTCTTCAACAGCCTGCTGTTCCGGTTTCAGTAAAGGATTTGCTGTCTCCACCTACACATGAATACGTCAATCAAGACAACTCTCAGAATAGTTTTGGCAGGTTAATGAATATGGCGATGTTAATGTATTTGGTCTAAATCTGCTATGGCTGCTGCATAAACAGACATACATAAATCCTGTAGCAGATCTAGGCAGGTGGAGCTGGGGAGGTGGAGGGTTTCAGAGGAACTCTGATAGTGCACTGCAGGACTAGCTCACAGCAAACACTAAACCAGTAAATGTTGAGGAAGCAATCTCACTGGCTGCAGGATCAACAGAGGCCAATCAGCTTATGTCATGAGGTAATGATGTGATTGCATGTAAAGGACTTATCAAAATGGGCCCTCTAGAGTTTCATGACTGAACTATATATATTTATACGACAGTTCTCAAATCTGATTGACTGAGAGGTCTTTCCAGCCATGCAATATTCTACCAGTATCACCACGGAAACCATTTCACTGTCTGAATCACTCTGCTGCCAGCATTCTCACAGCAAGTTCACACCAAAGGCCACGCGACTATGACACGCAACAAAATCAATCAAAAACCACAGCCAATCAGAAGAGCGTGAGGACGGGCTCTCTTGGGAAGCGCACTGCAGTCACAATGAAATGGATGAGTACATAATCAAATTCATAAATATTACACCATTTAAACATTATTTAAAGTACATACTGAGTTACTGAAACAATCTTCGTCATAGAATACACTTTTCTGTTCACAATGAGTTAACAGTTTGAACGTTCTTGTTACTATTTATTTATTTTCACGATATGAGGTGAATTATCCATGGTTACTTTCAGTACGGTTACAAAGCTGAGAACACAAAATGATATTCAAACGGACATTAGACGCTTTTAACAATAAATAAAGCACATAAACAGTACTTGAGATTATCATTGCCATACTTTGTGTTGTTGTTCCATCTGCGCTGTCGCAGAACAATAGAATCATCGCGTGTCGCAGTCGCGGCAAGTTAGACAAAAAACTCTGATTAACATGGAAAAGATACCTTTTATCGCGTGTCGCGGCGTCGTGTGTAGTTAGGACACGGAGTAGGCTGAATCACATCCGTGCTGATATAGAGCGATATGGCACGGCTAATCGTGTAATATTGCCTATATATTCAGCTCACAGTTAAATACATGTTTGGATTGTTTCTATCGTGTGTGCATGTTTTTTTTTTTCTGTGAGTGACTTACTTTCAGGATCTGTGAATTATCATATGAACTGGCCAAGTCAGGCATGTTGATGTAGACTTTGATGGTGCCGCTGTGGACACTGATTGGACTTTCAAGAAAGCTGATTTTAACAGGAATATTAGGGGATGGAGAGCCGTCATGGTTACTCACTGTAACCTAAACAACAAAATAAAAAAACTAACTTGTAATAATGGTACTGTCATGAGCTAAAATCGACTAATATATATATATATATATATATATATATTATATATATTGGGAACTGACATTTATTTTTATTTCAGTTTTAGTGATTTCAACTAAAATTACAAAAACTGAAATAAAAATAATTTAAAGCTAAACAGCTAAATAGAAATATTAAAAAAAAAAAGAAGACAAATGCACATAGCAAAATTACTAAAGCTTAAATTAAAATATAAAAATAAAAGCTAACTCAAAATATTAATAAATACTATAAATAATACTAAAATTACACTGCTTCTGTGTTCTTTTTAGAGCCTGAGAGCCCGTGGTCATCGTCCACTTTCACTGTATAGAAAAGAGCAGCTTGGGCATTCTGCTCCATTTCAGTTCAGGAAATGAAGTCAAACAGTATGAAATGACATAATGGGGGAACTATCCCTTGAAGCAGTAAACATCACAGAAATTAAATTACCGTCATGCCTAATGGCAGGCCAGGTTTGAAATACTTCGGTGCATCCCTGATGGAGAGCATGTATGGAGATATTACTATTTTAATGCCGGATTTCTCTGCTTCCACAAGATCGCTACCTGAGAAGAAAGTCTTAAGGTGTAAGAGTGCTTTCAGAAAAAAAAAAAAAATACTCCAAGTGCTAGGCAAACACCAATATTTATTTCCCCACCTGAGCTGGTCAGTACTGACGCTTTGACGTACACAGAAGATCCCAGCAGGCTGTTTGTGTCAGGATAGACCTTCTTTATCTCCTCCATAGTCAAACTAACAATTCCTCCATTCAGCTGCAATTTATAAGACAGTCTGTTTCTACAAATCTGATTTAATGTTTAATGTACCTAAAGTAAAGTTTTTCTTCTTCTTTAACCACTTACATCATTCAGTTGTTTCATAGATGTGAGTCTCTTCTTCTCACCATTTATTTCAATACCAAACAGAACATATGCAACACCTTGCACTGGTTCACCATAAAGATACCTGGAAGAAATATACAGTGAGCTTAAGGTTTCTGGCAACTTACGAAACATCAATGTTATCAAGGTTGATAGTGTTACTTCAGCATTCAAATGCATTCAGATCATTCAGAGCAGTTTGATTCACACACCTGGCTGTTATTTCTACTTCCAGTTTATCTGCATCTAGACCGAGGTGGGACGTCTTTGGAGTCAAAGTGACATTGAACGCTGGGAGCACTTGGGAGCAAGAAGAAATGGTGTTAACCCACAAACAGAGGGGGGAAAAGAAGAATCTGAAGGTAATATGAATTTCTTACCATATTTCTTAACTTCAAACTCTCTGCTGAAAATGTTCTCTTTTCCCTGATCAAACTTTGCAACAACTTTCCACTTGCCCTTTCTAGAAAATCAAAAAGATCAGCAGCTACACATCTGAAGTACAGGGTGAATCAAAATTAATTCTAATTATATTAATATATTATGTTAAATATAAATTATATTATTTTATTGTCTTATATTTTAATCAAATATACATGTATTTAGTGATTTAAAATATTTAATGTACAATTATAAAATAATTATATATAATTATATAATTTATGATATTTATCTATCTATCTATCTATATATACACACAACCAGTCAAAAGTTTGGAAACGGTAAGATTTTTAATGTTTTTAAAAGAAGTTTCGCCTGCTCACCAAGGCTGCATTTATTTATTTAAAAAAATAATATTTCACAATATTACTGTTTTTATTGTAACAATTTAAAATAACTGTTTTCTGTTTGAATATATTTTATAAAGTAATTTATTCCTGTGATGGCAAAGCTGAATTTTGAGCATCATTACTCCAGTCTTCAGTGTCACATGATCCTTCAGAAATCATTCTAATATGCTGATCAAGAAACATTTATTGTGTACAATTGTACAAAATATTTGTGTACAATATTTTTTTTTCAGGATTCTTTGATGAATAGAAAGTAAAAAAAAAACAGCATTTATTTGAAATATAATCTTTAGTAACATTATAAATGTCTTTACTGTCACTTTTTATCGATTTAATGCATCCTTGCTGAATAAAAGTATAAATTTCTTTTCAAAAAAATAAAAATAAAAATTCTTACTGACCCCAAACTTTTGAGTGGTAGTTTATAATGTTACAAAAGCTTTGTATTTCAGATAAATGCTGTTCTTTTGAACTTTCTATTCATCAAGGAAAAAAAAGTACACAACTGTTTTCAACATTGATAATAATCATAAATGATGAATGAGCAGCAAATCAGCATATTAGAATGATTTCTGAAGGATCATGTGACACTGAAGACTGGAGTGATGATGCTGAAAATTCAGCTTTGATCACAGGAATAAATTACTTTATAAAATATATTCAAACAGAAAACAGTTATTTTAAATTGTAATAATATTTCACAATATTACTGTTTTTACTGTATTTTTAATTAAATAAATGCAGCCTTGGTGAGCAGACGAAACTTCTTTTAAAAACATTAAAAATCTTACAGATTCCAAACTTTTGACTGGTAGTGTATATACTGTATAATGTCCTGCACCCACTAGTAAAAAAATATCAAAAATGTCTGAATAATTTTTGGTTTGACTGTATATATACACTATATTGCCAAAATTATTGGGACAGCCCTCCAAATCATTGAATTCAGGTGTTCCAATCACTTCCATGGCCACAGGTGTATAAAATCAAGCACCTAGGCATGCAGACTGCTTCTATAAACATTTGTGAAAGAATGAGTCGCTCTCAGGAGCTCAGTGAATTAAAGTGTGGTAACGTGATAGGTTGCCACCTGTGCAATAAGTCCATTCGTGAAATTTCCTCACTACTAAATATTCCATAATCAACTGTTAGTGGTATCATACCAAAGTGGAAGCAATTGGGAACAACAGCAACTCAGCCACAGTGCAGAGTCAATAGCTACAGACCTCCAAACTTTGTGTGTCCTTTAGATTAGCTCAAGAAAAGTGCATAGAGAGCTTCATGGAATAGGTTTCCATGGCCGAGCAGCACCAAGTGCAATGCAAAGCGTCGGATGCAGTGGTGTAAAGCACGCCGCCACTGGACTCTAGAGCAGAGGAGACGTGTTCTCTGGAGTGACGAATCATGCTTCTCTGTCTGGCAATCCGATGGACGAGTCTGGGTTTGGCAGTTGCCAGGAGAATGGTACTTGCCTGACTGCATTGTGCCAAGTGTAAATTTGGTGGAGGGGGGAATTATGGTGTGGGGTTGTTTTTCAGGGGTTGGGCTTGGCCCCTTAGTTCCAGTGAAAGGAACTCTTAATGTTTCAGCATACCAAGACATTTTGGACAATTTCATGCTCCCAACTTTGTGGGAACAGTTTGGGGATGGCCCCTTCCTGTTCCAACATGACTGCGCACCAGTGCACAAAGCGAGGTCCATAAAGACATGGATGAGTGAGTTTAGTGTGGAGGAACTTGACTGGCCTGAACAGAGTCCTGACCTCAACCCGATAGAACACCTTTGGGATGAATTAGAGCGGAGACTGCGAGCCAGGCCTTCTCGCCAACATCACTGCCTGACCTCACAAATGCACTTATATAAGAATGGTCAAAAATTCCCATAAACACACTTCTAAACCTTGTGGAAAGAAGAGTTGAAGCTGTTATAGCTGCAAAGGGTGGGCCGACTCCATATTAAACCCTACGGATTAAGAATGGGATGTCATTAAAGTTTATGTGCATGTAAATGCAGATCTCCTGAAACCTTTGGCAATATAATATATATATATATATATCCATTTAAAATATTGAATATTTAATCAATTATAAATCAGAGATAATTACATTTAAATAATTGCGTAATTATACTATAAACCACAAATTAACAGTTCTATATGCATACTTGGCTTCAGTGGAGAGGAGGTAGGTATCCGATAGTATCCCATCGATTGCTTTGACTCTGGAAATACCATGTACTGTAATACCATCTGGATTCTGAAGCAAATTGAGCCATAAAATACTGTTGCAGAAAATAAGCGATTGCTTTGCAAACTGTAATGACGCTTATATCAATGCCAGCGACACTCACCTGAATCTCTAAAGATATGATTCTCTCAGAAGCACGGAATTCTGTATCAGATACAAAAGCCCTGCAACGCACTGGAAAATTCCGGAGTGATCAAGGAAAGTTAGATTGAACAATGCATGAATAATATGTATTATCAAAGTGCTCAACAGCATGTGAGAGCTGACCTGAGTCTCCAGGGTTGTAAACAGGTTTATCAGTCTGAATGAAGATGTATCCAGAGCGAAACGACACCGGTATTACTTGTTCTGCGCGATGGAAGGAGCTAAACTGAGCAACCAGCTTCACATATTTCTTCTTTCCATCCGGATGTAGCATATTTGGATCAATCTGACAAAAGACCATATTTTATTACGTTTAGGTTCAGAAAGCAACATGAGCAATGTCTCAAACAAGTGAGAACTTTAACCAACCAAGTTTTCTCAGAACTGGAACAGTTTTGAGAAGATAGTTAAATACATTCATACATAAATTCACCTCAATGGTCTTGAGGGCGCTGTACTTGTTGTCTGAATTGAGGAGAACTGAGTCCCGCAAAAAGAGAGATTGGGAGACTGGATAGTCATAGACCTCGATAGAGACTCTTATTACCCGGGACAGATTCGGACCCTCTAGCAGGATGTTCTGTTTTGTTCCAGGCCTTATCTTTGCTGGAGCTAGAATAGAAAACCTAAACCAAAACATACACATCCAAGCACACAGGTGAATGTCCTTGAGTGGCCAGAGCCCTGACATCCAATAAAAAATCTGTGGATAGTCCTGAAGAGAGCAGTCCATTGCTGCTCACCAGGGATTTTGACTGAACTTAAGCAATTCTGCAAGGAAGAATGGGAAAATATTCCCCAATCTAGGTGTGCAAAGCTAGTACAGACATATCCAAAAAGATTAAAGGCTGTAATTAAAGCAAAACGTGGCTCTGCGGAGTATTAAATCAGGGGACTGATGACTCTTTCAACCCTGTTATTCTAGTTTTTCAGTTTTTTTATTAATTCTTGGAACTATTGCTTTTTCTTTCATTACTTTGATGTTGTAAGGCAAAATTTGTAAATAAAGCTTTTTATTTTTTATTTTTTTATTTCAGGCTGTATGACAAATAAAGTAACTATTTCAAAGGGGTGTGATGATTTTTGTATTGACATTGTGTGTTAACCAACTCTTAGGGCAGAGGACAGTTGTGTACTTACATGGGAGATGGGTCAAAAACCGGTTCACTGTCAACACAGAATGCACACAGTTACAGATGGACCCCATTTGATTTTACATAAAACAAAAATCTATACTGAGAACTTTATATCCATGAAAATTTTTCACAAAATACACAAAACAGATATACATACGTTATTCGTGTATTATGTCCCCACACTCTCCTCTTGCTGTTCAATTAACAAGATAAACACACTATAAATCAACTTCATCAAGAAAAGGAGAACATTTACACATTATTAAGTCTTATTAATATAACATTAAACGCACTGTCTTTGAGAGAAAGCCTGGCCATCGGAGATGTGACATAGCAAAGTCGTCCATAACAGCAGTGGAAGAAGCATCATCCTACAGGACTGACGACTCACAAAATATCAGAAACAACAATAAGAGAGCTGAAATACCCCCAAATCCCTCCCACTATCTTAGACCCCCGCTGTCTTAAAAATTGGAGAAACTTGTGCAATGTTTGCTTTATTGCACCAGCCAGATATCTGACTACACATATATTCAGGCTTTCAGAAACATCTCTTTCTTAAAGCATTGCCAACAAAATGTTATTAAAAGTAGTTTTTTTTATTTTTTTTAACATTTTAGTCGAGTTTTTATGTGTAAAAAATGTTCGCTATCATGATGCTAGGATGTTGCTATTAATCTAATTTTTACAGCAAGTTTTCCTTTTTAGGTCAACTATTGACAGTTTGAAGAGAATCTTCTTCATCATGTTAAAGACTTTTAACAGCAACTTACCTGAAAAATAAGCAATTTTTTCATAAAGTAGTGCAAACCCTGCTGATTCTAAAGATTTCACTGGTCATTTCAGCACTGAGTGCTGATTGCATACAAAGCCGAAACAAATACTAACCCTGTGACCGTACCTTAAACCCAACCTTAACCTTAGTAGTTTTGGTAGCACATTCTGATTGACATTGTTTGGATCGAATCCATCCACGTTTCTGAACTCTGAGCTTAATTCATAAAGTCTGTACTTTTCTTGACAGGTGACTGAAATGATCATTGAGTTGACCCATGAAATTGGTGTTTGGGTGGGGTTTGTATTTAACTTGTTTGCATTAAAAAAAAAAAAAAAATCACGCAAATAACATCCCCTCTTTCTGAATATATAGTTTGGGACATAGTTCTGTCTGAATGTATGTGGTCAGCAAAAAGCAGTGAAACTAGTATATTTGACTTCATAGAAGTCATAAAAATGTAGGCAAAAATTACATGGGTGACCTACTACTTGCAAGTAATGGCACCCTAAACCCTCACGGTCTTCCTCTGAGTCTGCACTTTCATGACGTTATGCCACTTTGACTGCTGGGTAAAGTCCTCTGCGTAGCTTGCAGACTTGCGGTCTCAGCTGAAGTGCGAATCGAGGGCGCATAGCGGCCGTCAAGGGGGCGCTCGCGAGCACCCTTCTGAAACCTAAAATGATGAATGGGAAACCCTACGGTCTTGTTGACACGCGCAAGCGGCAGCCATTGTAAGTCCACAAGTGCATAGAAGTGTGTCATTTGGGATTCAGCCTAAGTCATCCCGGTATGTTTTGCCTATTTTTTTTTTTAGGTGAATTCAAACATACTTCTTTTGCCACATACTTTTTTTCGCCTACTAAATAGTAGAGAAGTATGCAATTTCAGATACAGCCTATATTCGAACATACTTCTTTTGTCACATTCTGTGTTTTGCCTACTTAATAGTAGGGAAGTATGCAATTTCAGATGCAGCCTATATAGAAAAAAATTTTTTTGACGGTTGCGAAGCTCGTTTCTCATTAATTCTAGTACACTAGACAGTATGCGATTTCTGATGCAGTCATCCACTTAAATGCCAGAGGCATCTTAATGCAACTCTATCACCCCCTTGTGTTCTGGGGTTTGTCACTGTGTTTGCAGTGAGCAAATCAATAAACTAAGTTCAATTCTCAATGCTTGAAAGTACCAAAAAATAAAAAACCCCGACACACTTTTCAGTATGGGAGAGTTTATTTTGATAAATAATTACTAATTGTTGACCATAAGATGACTGATACATGTAGGAATCACAGCTATGTTATAATTTCAACTTCCAGTCTATATCAAGCCTCACTGCCTGAGTCGGAGTCACTGTAATCTGCAACCAGAGACTTTCCAGCACATGACTCAATGCCCTTGTCCTCATTTGATGTGCTTCCTCCAAGCGTCTCTGTGGTGCAGCTGTGAGTGTTTGTGTCCTTGCTCACATTTACATTATTTGTGAGAGGAAAAGAGGAGTCCCTGGGGTTTATGTCCACAGCTGCTGAGTTAGTGTCAGGAGATGAATTGGAGTTCATATTGTTAACGCTTTCGGCCTTGCCATTTTCTGACTTTCTGCGTACCAGAATGTGCGAACTGGGTGTCGTAGAGCTGAGCGCTTTAGCCACGGCTGCTCCTCGACCCTGTTGGCCTAACTTTTGCAAGAGGCTCCCAGCAGCTCCCCCTGCTGCTGAAGATGGGGTACTGAACCAGGAACGAGACGATATCTGTTGCCTTTTAGTCTGCTGTCTGTCATCATATGCTGGAAGAGAAAAAATGTATCTATATCCTTAACTGTATGCAATAAAAGATGCATAAAAATAGAAAAAAGGTATAAAATAGTAAAAAATAAAAATATATAAGAAATAAAAAAGTAAAATTTAATAAATGAGTGGGTCAGACTCACAGTCTAGACTCTGGAAGGTGAGCAGTGAGGCTAGCCTCTTATCTTCTTCTCTCTCTGGTAATAAAGGGATGGATAAACCAGTCCTCATTCGCACTGCGTTGTCTTTCTCCTCCTCTTCGGCAATCACTTTCTTCTCAGTCTGTATTTGCAAATAGATTAACATGCAAAACCTTCATGACAGATGCATATCTGATGCAGCGGGCAACATGTAACCCACCCTGAACTTCCTGCGGAGGGCACTGTTCAACTGAAAGTCATCCTTCCACCCAGACTGGTGCTCTTGAAGCTCAGTGAGAGACGGGATGGCGGCACGTAGCTTTTCCTTATCCTTTCCTCCATGATCTAATTTATACATGGCATCTGTCTCCAGCTTCTCTTTCTCACTGTGCTCTGTAGGGGAAAGCAGCACACTGAGCCTAAATTCCTTGATGACTGTCATACAAATAACTGGAATGAATTACTTAAAGCCCCCATGAAATTAAAATAGAAGTTTTTTTGTCTTTCAGTACGAATATGTTAGCCTTAAAGTTATCTATATGCTAGTGTGCTCCAAAACAATGACAGAATTTGCATTTAGAAGATTCAAAACTTAAGGCGGGTACACACTGTGTGATTTTGGCCACGATTTGGTTGTCTTGAGACAAATTTTGAGAATCCTAAAAGATTCCTATGATCCTAGGCTAAAATCTGTAGTCTTTGATCGCTAGTTTGACATGTTCACCGACAGCTGATTAATGACCGTTGCGATCAGATTTTACCTCGCACAGATTTGGCGCACAGTCCCGCAGAATGACTTCTCCTACGACAAAGGTCAAATTGTCTTCATCTTTGACAAGCTGTGACAAGCCGTGATCAAAATTAATGCTAGAGATTTCTTTGCTAGCCACCATTTCAGTCCCGTGTGTAATGCAGCTCACAGTCACTGAACGTGTATGGGTTGATGATGTAAAACTCCAGACAAGTTTTCATGCACACGTCCGTTTTTTATTGTGTCTTGACTGTCGTACAGTCTGACATAAATGACAGCTACGATTCCATAGTGTGACATGAGGATCATGTTCGTACAGTCTGACAAGCAACAATCGTAATGGACTATTATAAATCGCACAATGTGGACCCTGCTTTAGAGTCTCTCAATTCCGCCAATAGGGATCAACGATTTTGATTACATCATTCTGCACTTCGGCTTCTCATCAGATTTTCTGTCCAATCAAATGCTCTCTCGAATCTGAAGCAACCCACCCCCTACAATATGAATAGATGCTGAAGCTGTGGCTAAAATCGGTCACTTGTTCACACAATTACTTTTTTCTACATAGTGAATGGCACATAGTGCACTATACAGGTGATATGGAATGATTCAGACAGTGTAAATATGCTTTCAGTTGGGGCGAATGAAGTCTGGTTTTACATTGTCACACAAACCGCTGCAGAACGCACACAGGTAGACAGGTAGATATGGATCGGCAGACAGACAGACAGACAGATAGATAGATAGATAGATAGATAGAAGGGCTGGGACAATAAATCGATTCATCTCGATTCTTGGATCAATTCGGAGATTTTCTGAATGCATCGCGATTCTCTCTTGAATAGTTTTAACAGCATGCTCAAATGCTCATGAAGAAGAGCGCTCATGCATTTCGGCTATGTACTTGCACCTCAGAATGCTTTTATGATGCAAGATTAATGTAAAAATCCCACTGCAAACACCCTTGTAATTTGCTTCAAACTTCTCGAACTTTATGAATGATTATTTTATAGAAGGTTCAAGTAGTCTGTGTATCGAGTTCACGTACAGCTGTTTGTAAAGCACGTAATGCCATCTGCTGTTAAAAACTAAGCTCAGAATCGATTCGAGAGAGAATCGCGATGCATTCGGAAAATCTCAGACTCTATCCAGAATCATTTCTCGATTCGCGATTCAACAATTTAGATAAAAACAGGCAGATAGATAGATAGAATTGGAGAATGAAAAGTCTGGGCTCATTACTATTCTATAATAATATAAAACATGAGTTTCGCACCAGTAGTGAGTATCTGCTCATTCTCGGCCATGTCCCATCTTTCTTCCTTCCTTTGGGCTCCACTCACAATGACATAATCACAGGTGGCTGGGTCTGTCTGCATCTCTATGTAGTTCACACACAGATGGCACTTCATCCTGAACCTGTGGTACACACAAACCTACAGGTTAACATATGCTGCCTTGTGGCATATAAACTAGAGCCTGAAACTGAAACGTAAGAGATCAGACGATATATCACCTGTATATTGGAGTGGTGTAGTAGGTTCCTACTTTCGACTTCTCTGCATTGTATCGAACCCCTTTAAAGACAAAACGAATTAGACATCCCGATAGATATAATGGAATATTGAGTCAAGAAGAAAAAGTTAATTCATCACAGTACCCAGCACAGTAATTATAGTTGTATATGCACATTTTGGAAAATGCAGTGTCAATGAATCCAACTAATAAACTATATACAACTTGTACACTATAATCTGCATAAAGTATGAGTAGTACAGTGTTATGCACAACTTCAAAGTCATACCCATGCCGATGTGATTCTTACAGCCATCACACCAAATATTATAGGGCATCTCAAATCTGAAAACGCAAAACACAGACCGTCATCACATGTCAATCAAAAAACAGTGACAGAATTCACAGAACTGTAAATGTGTATTACCGAATGATAAGGATGCCCTGGGACAGTTTCCTGGCCCTCTCCCGCAGCGGGTGAGTTTTCCAGTAGCCGTTGATGGAGCCATGCTGTTATGAGAGCATGAGATATTTATTTCAGTAAAAAATATTTTTAATACACAAGCAGTCACACAGTCTTGCAAGACAGAACCCAGAAAAATTAAATCATATTTGTTGTTCTCACCTTGGCTGGATCGAAATCCGGTGGGTAGTACTTGTTGACTCCTTTACGCTCACCCTAAAACAGAGAATAAGCATTAACAATCTTTTTTATATATATATAACAGACCAGTGTGATACTGTTAACTAAAACTATAAAAAAAAAAAAAAAATTTTTGGTAATTAAAATAAAGCTGCAATCAAAATAAAATATAAATATTAAATGAAAAACTTTTAAGTGCCAAAATTACTAAAAACAAAACCTCAAGTAAAAATTAATTAAAGCTAGAAATATAAAAATAAATAAAATTCATAAAAATGAAAAAAGCACATAGCAAAATGACTAAAACATTAACTGAAATTACAAACAAAATATAAAAATGAAAGCCAATTCAAAATATTAATAAATAATACAATGTATATAATACTAAAAAATATGGTCCATACCATTTTTCTGGTTTAATATCAGCTCCAGATGATTTTAGTATCAATCAGAAAACAACTGCACAAAAGAACATGATAAGGAATAATTAACATTATTACAAATCATAAATATGATGTATCAGATTCTTATGAATTACATGTTACGCTGACAAAAAACACTATGGTAATACATTGTATTATGGACAAGACGCTAAACCACAGTATAATGTATATCAAAGTAACATGGTAATACTGTCACTGTGATACCGCCGCAGTACTTTTACAGTACTGATTAAGTTCCCAGAGCAAAAATTAGAACGTGTTATAATTACAATAAAACCCAAATTTTAGTTGTCAGCTGATACACGATGTATCTTAAAACAACCAAAACCAGCCAAATAATATCAAACAACAACAACTGCGCAAGATGTATGCTATTTACTCTACTTATACACACAGAAACATATGAACATTATAAAGTAAATAAAAATAATTTCTTGCGTTAAAAACTGACCAAACAGCCATCTGCATAAACAGCGTCTGCGTTTCCTTGTTGTCGCCTCACGTCACGCTAGAGCTGAGCGTTCCAACAGCGCCACCTGTTGAGCGGAGGACAGGGCACACAGCGACTTTCCGGACAGGTAACTACAAATCTGTTGGTTAATAAGATGTTAACATCTTTAAAAATATATATATAAAATGTAAGGTTATCATATAAGATATTAGAACAATAGGGAAACCCTCTGAGATGGAAAAATCCGTTGCGAGTCAATCGTGAGGCGTAAATAACAACCTGTCGTCTACTGGCTCACATTCACTCGGAATAACCATGCCATGTTTGCCAGTTGGGATTTCACTAGCAGGTGGGCATTTTCCCGCCAGTGAGCGGTAGTGGAACATCTCTGGAGTTTGTCTTCTGTGAATGTGGAGCCAGGTGGTCAGAAAAACTTGGACATGTGAGGGTTTTTCCAATCTAGGCATGGAAACCTACATGAGATCAGACAAATATTACTAAGTAAATTACATTCTGAAAAACCAAAAACCCTTTGGAGTTTGTGTTTAACCATTATGGAGCAATAGTGAATATAATGCATGTATGTGCTGGTCCAGTGTGATGTTGAGAGAGGTGTGAGTGGATGAGAAGTGATGGAGGAGGCAGGAGCTTCTAGTGCGCTGGTCAGATTTACAGCATAAACAGCCCTTGCCTGGCGAGTTTGAGATTCCCCACTAATTCCCACAGAATGCTTCCTAACACTGGAACGCTGCTCTTGCATTCCTGCCCGGAGCAGACGAGCCCTATATGGGCCGGCAGGGAGACCCGCAGGAGATGGAATGCAGCACAACTCTAGGAAGGTCATCCATACCTTAAACACCCCTGAGAAATGACCCTGATCAAACACACTATATACACCTGAGCATATAGACACATTTTATTTTGCTTAGTCATTTATCTTGGGCTTTTTGGAACCAGGTGTTTGACTTCAAACCAACAGGCGCATATGAGAAATTTTTGTTGTTTTAAGTGCAGATTTTACTGGTTTGATTTTTAAAATGATTAAAGGTATGAAAAAAAAATCATAAAAGAATGCACTTATATTATGAATCAACTTCAACAGTCTTGGAAACTTTATAACATGCCTTTTTTTTTTTTTTTACCCTTCACTGAAATATTTAAAACTGTTTTAAGGATTTACACTTTTCAGTCATATGACAAATTTTCATGAAATTAAAAAAAAAAAAAATTAAAATGTGTTATGAATTCTTACTTTATGTGTAGTATTTCATTATTTAGACATGTGAACATATAAAACTATATTAAAAATCAACTACAGTAGCTTTGGCATCGATGGAGCATTACTTAATTTAATTTTTTTATGAAAGGCATGTTTGTTTTAAAAAAAAATCTAAATTAAACTATTTTTGCTAGGATCTTTTAGTGTGCTTTCAATCTTAAAATATGAAAATGCGTGATCAAACAATTTAAAACTATGATAATCTAAACAGTCACATAATCAATCATAAACCTTTTCAATATTATTAGATGATTTTCACACATGTTTATGTTCCTCATTTCATATCTGTGGCATCTGTCAGGAGTTATTAAACAATAAAGCACACGAGACAGGAGTATAGCAAACTTCATCCATAATTCACTAATGAACACAATAATATCGTACACAGTAAGCTTCTAAAATTTGTTACAAATGACAGTTTCACTGTAATAATATAAATTAATTATTATTTAAAAGACTAATTTACAGACCACATTAGATCATGTAGAACTATTGTGATTCATTAATATTGTGTTGTTTTGCATCCATCTAGCCCTAAGAATTATCTTATCAGACAACAAAGTATGAGGAATGCTGAGACTAAGACTAGATCCATGAGTGCATGCATAGGTGAGCTCTTGTGATTTGTACCAGACAGACAAAGCTCTTTTCCGTGGGTCCACACCTCCCTTCCATGTCACCGTGTGTTTTACAGTGTGTGAGTGAGACTGTTTTTCCACTCTGTGACTTTGATATGAGATTCCTGCCTGACTCAGAGGGCCTCGGATTCCTAAGAGGGTCTTTCAGGACATGCCAGAAGGGTTGCCGTAACCCCCACTGTACTTCCATTAATAGGGTACTCTTTGGTTTTTTTTTTTTTTTTCTTGGCCTCAGATGTCACACCCATGGACTGTTGGCTGAAAGTCTGATGCATAAGGCACACAAAATGGGAAACAGTTTGGAAGTTGTCCTCTGATTTTTTTTAATTCTACAGGATTTACGTGTCGTGTTCTTTAACAGTCCATCGAGAAACAAAGCAGTCATGACGACAAACCCCCTTATGGAAAAAGAAAGCCATCGTTGCTTTATGACAGTTATACATCCTATTAGACGGTCCTTGGGTCAATGAAAGCCGCGATGGAGTCCAGACCTTCTGCCATCAAGTCTAAAATTCTGGTTATGCAAGACTAATTATCTTACAGAAATTTAGCATGAAAAGTGGCTACTTTTAAACACATCAAATGTCTGAATGTCTTCCACCTCAGATGTCCAACTCAAGCCCATGTGAAAATGTAACTATTTTACGAGGTGGCAATTTCATATGAATTAGTACAATGTGATTAAAACACAAATGTATTATTTTAAGAAAACTGTAAGCGTGAAGGTCCACCCCTAAACATAACCATGAGTTGGGCGTAACCAGATCATCAAATTGCCATGAGAGTGTGTTGCGGTCACCTTCTTGACTGTCCAACAACAAAAATATAATGTTATGATTTTGATGTAATCTGTTAAATTACATTGAACTATATTTACTAAAAACATAAAAATTTAACCATTGCGTTTTGTATTCCACCCTGTAACTGCATGATTTTCTGTACATTTAAAAAAAAACAAAAAAAAAAAAACAAACAAACAACTTAAAATTGTAACATCTAAGCAGTGAAATAAATTAGACATTAAAGCAGGACAAGAAGGAAAATCCAATCCAAATTTTATGCCAATTGTAGTGTTGACGGCATTCATGAAGTTCAACCCTGTTTCTTTAGTTATGGAAAAAAAAAATAATCTTAAAATCTATTTCTTTCCTTCATTTATAGGAAAATGTAAACTGATCATAACTACAAAAAAAAAAAAAAAAAAAAAAAAACTAAATCGCAAACTAGCTATAGCCCCTACTCTATGACAACTTAATTTAAGCTAAAAGTGCAACCCTGTTTCCTATTCTGGCATATACTGTATATGTATATGAAGTTTGTTTTTTAATTTTTTTATACTTTATTTTTATGTTTATTTATTTACCATGTGCATGCTAGAAAAAAAAATAGGTACTCTTGGTGAAAAAAAGTGTTTGGATAACAGGGTTGAAAAAATTGGAAACCTAATATAAATTAAATAGAAACCAGCTAACACACACAATGGATGAAGATCCAAGACAGTCTTTAATAGTATCCACAGGTAAATCCTAACAGAGGCAGGCAAACAAACACAACAATAACACTGACGAGACCCGACAACACTGAACTGAAACGGGAACTAAAAAGGATAATTAAAGACGCAAACCTGAACTGAATAACGAATCACATTAGTGTCCATGATGACAGATTATACAGTGAATAATGAACACAAAGTCCAAAAAAAAGGAAGCTGTGCCAATATCATATTTTGACCATATTTTTAAAAAAGGAAAAAGAAAAAAAAGAAGAAGAAAAGGCTCAGTTTTGTACTTTAATTAGTGTAAAGTGCCATGCAGATCCTCCTTACTTTCACTTCCCCAGTACCTGAGCGAGCTCTTAAAGCATTATAGTCCTTCACGTTTATTGCGATCTCAGAACTCAGGCCAGCTGATAATACCTAGAATATCAAAATCAACCGCAGGTGGTAGATCCTTCTCCTATCTGGCACCTAAACTCTGGAACAATCTTCCTAGCATTGTTCGGGAAGCAGACACACTCTGTCAGTTTAAATCTAGACTAAAAACGCATCTCTTTAACCTGGCATACACATAACACATCAATTTATATTTTCAAATCCGTTAAAGGATTATTAGGCTGCATAAACTAGGTCAGCCGGAACCGGGAACACTTCCTATAACACCAGATGTACTCGTTACATCAGAAGAAGAATTGCATCTACGCTAATATTAGTCTTTCTGTTTATCCCGAGGTTTACCGTAGTCAACCATATCCGGGCCGTATCCAGGTGAGACTGAGGACCGGCGCCTTGACACGACCACAACGCAGCCCTGAAGTATCAGCAGAGATTGAGTCAACTAGATCATCCATTGTGAAGGCCTCATCGACACAACAGCCAGTGGCACAGCTCCTCAAAAAAAAAAAAAAAAACCTTCTATACCGGTGTGATGAATACGATCCTCAACTGGACTGAACTGGAATAAATACTTTGAATGTTGCGATCCTAACGGACATAAGAAAAATGAATCGTACCAAAGCACTGTTCGCCAGAGGAGAACTGGCCCCCCGACTAAGCCTGGTTTCTCCCAAGGTTTTTTTCTCCATTTTTAACACAGCAGTCTATTTGCCACCTGTTTGCCATCTGATGTCACCTGTTGGAGTTTGGGTTCCTTGCCGCTGTCGCCTTTGGCTTGCTTAGTTGGGGACACTTGACATTTGATATTCAACAGTGCTTTGATCTGCCTGCATTGACACTATTCTTTAAGAGCTGCTGTGCAGCCAAAATTATATACCAGTTATCAATGTAAAGCTGCTTTGACACAATCTGCATTGTAAAAAGCGCTATATAAATAAAGGTGACTTGACTTGACTTCATCATCATCTTTTCCAGCTTTATGCAAGGACTGAATCATACATATCTCTGGGAGGACAAACAGGAGCAAGGAATGAATAACAAACTGAATCAAAAAGGAATATATCATACATTTTTTGTTTTGGCGAGACAAATAGCTAATATATTCCAAATCCAATCCCTTTTACAGATCTAATTCACTCTTTCTCTTTTGAGTGTCTGGGGACACAGCAGACCTGAACGTTGCCTGTTCACTCTGGTCTGAATGAAGATGCCCAGTTTTAACAAGGTTGTAAGGAGGTTTGAGCCAACAGCATGGCAGCAGCACCAATGGAAACTGATCTGACTGTGATCTTCGTCATGATGGATGAGTTAAAAAGAGTTAGAAATGAAAACAGACTAGCTGAGAAGAGATTGCTGTGGAAGTTTCCCTGTAAAGCAGATTGTTTTATGGTCCTGTGTCAGATTTAAACTGCCTGACAATTGGCTGAAATCCTTTTCCATTGATCTTATTTTAATATTGATGGATGTCTGACTGGAAAACATTCCAAACTGCACACCATCCAAACTCTTAGGTATTTTTCTTGAATATAACTGCACTCAATAAGAATGGCCATTATCCTGGGACTAAAATTAAATTTAAAGGTGCAATATGTAAGAATTTTGCAGTAAAATATATAAAAACCACTAGGCCAGTGTTATATATTTTGTTCACTTGAGTACTTACAACATCCCAAATGTTTGCAACTATTTGTAAATCGTGAGAAAATTGCAATTTTAACCAAGGCTCCGGGACGTGTGAGGAGTCGCCTGTCAATTGTGTCATACCCGCGTTACCCTCGGTTTCCGGTTTTATTTTGTAGAAACCATGGAAACACCAAAGACGCTTCAATATATTACATGTTTTAATAGACAATGGAACAACTGTTTTGATATATTTATAGACAGAAAACTAATTATTGTTATATAGCTCAACACGTTTAGTCTTATTGTTTAAATCTAATTTTCTTGATTTTTTGCGAGTACTATGCCTCAGAGAAAAACACTATTTTGTCAAGTAGCTAACATAGCATAATCAGATGCAGCTTTATTTTTAGTAACAGTAATACAGCATTTTCTCCATCATACAGTACGTTTTAAAATTAATTGCATGCCATTTATCAATACAAGCCATCCAGCATTTAATATGATATTCTAAAATCGATCTATCTTACTGCAGTGTGTCTCAAACAAGTGTCTCACAGCAGCCGCCGAGCAAACACACAGAGTAATGTTATAACATCATTTTCAACACACTCAAATGTCTCCAATATGATAAACAGAGCTGCGTTACCTCATACTCATGACCGGAAAAGCGGAAGTGGCGCCGGCGACTGTGACATAATAAAAGTTGCTGTTCGTGAGGCATGTGTTGCGCAATCGCTCCAGCGGCCTCGTTCAGCTCCCACAACACTCGGTCCTGCTCTGCCTCATACTACAGTAATGTTAATAATCGTATCCATGAACATGATTTGTTCCCGAGTCCTATCCTAATTCTTTTCCACCGACCGTTGAGATGAAGACCACATGTCCCAAGATTCCACGCTCAAACTTGGTGTCATCAAGCTACGCCTTTGTTTTGAATAGACCTCTAGCGGACAAAAAATATTACATAGTGCACCTTTAATTTAAAGATTTAGCTACATTTTATAAAAACCACCTTACATATATTTTTCATCAAATTATATCTGCAATTAAAGGAAAAGCCTGGCTTTTTGGTAAAGCTTGGTTATTTTATCTGTTTATACCTATGAACTCTCAATAAATTATGTCTACTGTGTAGCTAAAGTTTAGGTTACATCCTCAGCATTAGCGGTATTAGCAATGGACAGCCACACAGAAAGAAGGAATACAATATACAGTAATTATTTACAGTAAGAATACTAACAGTGGAGCTTAGTTTGAAAATGTATAATAAAAAGACAAAGTAACTTTAATGCTACATCATATCTCCTTTTTATTACAAATATTCTGTAAAAAGGACTACATCTGTCCACAGAACAGTACAACATAATTATAATAAGGAAAGAAAATATATGAACAGTGGAATTTAGTTTGAAAACATTATAGTCAACCCTGTTACATAACATTTATTACAGTAATTCTGTCCAAATTACTTAATTTTTTTCAGGAAGTGAACAGTCAAAGTCAAGTAAAAGTCTGCTGTTTTTAATAGGGCACAATTTTAGAAATGTCAACACTGTTGCCATGATTTTAAATAGTAAATGATTATTAAAAATTAATTATTTGTATTATTCCAGTATTAAATTCTGTTTTTAACAAGATCCCTGGAGCACAAATCAAGTAATGTTTAACCAAACCGTAAAACTGTCAACCCTTGTCAAAATTACATCATCCTTTCAGGAAATTAAAAGCAAGTAATTGTCTCCTGTTTTGTCAATAGGGGATGATGCTTAGAATGTCAACCCTGTTACTATCATTTTAAATGATTACTAAAAATGCGATTTCTATTATATCAGTATTCTCTTTCTAACAAAGAACCCTGTAGTGTTGTCATGGTGAGGTGAACACAAAGTCTAAATGAACTGTAAAACTGTCAACCCTGTTATCTTTTTCAAGTGCTATATTAATTTAGTCTTAAATTTATCAACACTGAAATATATTCTTTGTCTGGTAGAAGATTTTACAGAAATGTACCTTTTATAGCTAAAGGTTGTAGGTTTAATATCCACTTGCATACAGTGGCCCAAAAAGTATTTGGATGCTTGAGACACACTTGAAAATGTGTCTAAAATGTACGATTTTTTAATTTTTAAAAGGATTTCAATAAAAAGATTTTTTTTCTTTTTCACAAAAATAATTTTTTTTAGAATCTACAAAAATGTCTTTGAAAAGTGATGTCAGATCTGAGAAAAGCTCTTGCACCATTTGTTTGCAAATCCAGCTGGGTTTGAAATTTTGTTACCTAATGCAATAAATGTTTAAGTGTCCAAATACATTTTGGTGTCACTTTACTCATATAACACAAGACCTCAAGATGGCAAAGATAACACGCATTCAAGTCATGCGCATTCACTTATTTCTCCAGCACTGCAGGATTCATGTCTTCATAGTTAAATAAGGAATGTAGATAGCGAAAAAAAAATCACATTTTAATAAAATCCCCAAATTTATGTATCTGAAGACAGCCATTATTCTTGGAATTTCCATTCAAATAACTTCTGTCATCTATTTAGTTTTTTTTAATTATGGGCCTTTCTTCCATCCTTCATGCAGTTAACCCTTAATTTTCCTTGTTCATCATATTGTATAAAATGTGTGTAAAAAAAAAACCCAATTCCATCTGATTCATCGGCTCAACCTCCATGATGACTACGCTAGACGTCCAACAGCTTTAAGCAATGTACCCCCATTTTCCATACTCTCAGACTTAAAGAAATACCAGTGGCTTTCCAAAAATTACATCGAGTTGCCTCTAATCATAGCCATGCGACCAGGTGAAAGAGCGGGAGCGGAAGGGTTATTCCACCTCCCTCCCCTCCTGGCCGCACCCCATCATCCCCTCCGCCCCAACCGATCTGAACCGCTTAGATGGCTATAAAAGAGACGGTGACTCTGGCGCATCTCAGCATCACCTGCATTCTCATCCTGAAGAAGGAAAACCAGGCAAAGACAAGAAGAACGATGTGTTCGCTACTGAAGATCACCATTCTGCTGTTTTGCGTTCAAGCGGGAGAAGGACACTGGCTTAGAACGCTCCTGGGTAAGCCTGGAGGTCATGGCCTTTGGGGAGAAGGCAACTAAATTTCTATAGTTTTATTATTGGCTCAATATTGTCTTCTGTGGAACACGAAGATATTTTGAAAAATGTCTTCTTTTTATCCATACATTTCAGTGATCATACATCAACGTTCTGGCAACCACAAGTTTTGCGCAAGGAGAGAATGCAAAATAGTAGTTATTATTTTTTGCTCTTTCTTTTTCAGACCTCCATGATGAAGAGAGAAGAGGAGGTGATGGTGAGGAAAAGGAGGGTTCGGGGAGAGCGATTCGGTCGCCCCGCAGTGCAGAGTCCCCATGTGCTCTGCACTCCATCCTTCTGCAGGTGCGAGACCTTGGGCTGGGCTACGACTCAGATGAGACGGTGCTGTTTAAGTACTGCAGCGGGACCTGCCCTCGTCTCGCCTCCAACCACGACCTCACGCTCACCAACCTCCTGCAGAGCGGCGCCCTTCAATACACTGGCCATTGGCACCATCAGCCCTGCTGTCGCCCCACACACCACGAGGACATAGCCTTCCTCGACAACCAGCATCGCTGGCACAAAGTGGAGAAACTCTCCGCCGCTGCATGTGTCTGTATGGGGTAGAGATGAGGGTGGCCAGCCGAAATCAGGCTACTGTCTGCTTTTCCTATTGGTTTAGAGACTGTACAAACTACAAAGTGCCTTGAATTAAATAATAGGCTGTTTAAGGTACGTTAATTCAGGAAGAAATAATATGTATGTATTGAAATGTATTAAGTTGTATATGTTGCTTTCTCTGCTGACATTACTATAATTGCATTTGAGAATGTCTAAACATTGAGTTTTGGTTAATGGCAACACAATGCCGTGTTTGAGTGGCCATTTCTGAGTCAAGACTGATCCGACGAATTATCCATCTGAACCAAAAGTGGAAGATATTTATGTGCTTATAAATTATTTATTTATTTGAAACCCATTTTTACTGCCAAATAAATTATTGTTAATCTTTATTTTATTTTGCTTCTTGAAAATATGTACAGTTCTGATTAAATACACAAACAAAAGTTGTTGTTCTCGTTTTGTTGTAACTACACTTTGCTTACAATAATGAACTAATGACACAATGTATGATTACATACTAAAACTATAAAAAAACAAAACAATAAAAAAGTCTATAATTTTTTTTTAAATATTTTATTTGCTTTTTATATTAACATACAAAACATGTATAACACAATTAAACTGATACAAAATAGTGATTCACACTTGTTCATCTTGAATGAGTCCTGCTCATGTGTTCGGTGTTCAACACGCACTACTCAGCTTTGGCATCTTCCACAGCTGCATCCTCTGGCTCCGCCCCCCATACCTGAACACGCCCCTCCATAGAAGTCAAAAGGCGGGGCTCCGTTGGGTGGAAGGATAGCGACTGGACGACAGCTTTCCCAACAGGCAGCTTTAAAGTCAGGGAGCCCTACAAAGATAAATTACATCTTTACTGCTCATATTCAACTTGACATTTTGTCATAGTATTGGTTTTGTGGGTCATGTGACTTATTCTGCTCACCTCCACCAGATCCCAGTAGTAAACATGGCCATCTTCTGAACAGCTCAGAACATGTGTGTCTTTATCAGACAGACAGCAGTCAAGCTTATAGCCTTTATTGACATGACCGGAGTACCTGTAAAGAGACACCATAGAAAAACACATAATGTTGAAGTGATAATATTATGTGGGTCAATGACGTGACATCCAAAGTATGTAAGGTAGTACAACTAGATCTCTTTTATCAAATCCAAAAGGTTTTAATTATATTTTGCTACATATAAAGGTATTTTAAAGATTTTGAAGTGTCAAAAGGTCATTCGGTTTAACCGCCCAAAGGCCAATACAGCCATCTCATTTGTGATTAAAATATCTTAAAATATAATAAATGCATAGATTTTTTATTCTGGCCTGATTTTATAACATCATGTATCAACATAGTGCAAAATCGTATTAAAATTATGTGTCGAAGTCGTTGCTTTGTTATGAGAAAGAATGTCTGGAAAAATGAATTTCAGTGATGTCATTCAGAGTAACCAATATAAAGGGACCATTTTGGATCAAGTCATGCGGTTAATATCATGTGACAGGATATGACATCATTCAGACACCTGCAAAGGACCACATGGTTGTGAAGCGAAGTAACTAACTCTCTCTTAACTATTTGAAAAATTCAAGTTTTCACTTGCTCATATGCATGTCCCGAAACATCAGGTAATTCGGTACAACCGCTATTAAACATGGAAAATGTTGCAATGTTTTTTAAAAAAAAAAATTGTACTAAATATAAAATGTCTGATTGTCCTTTTGCTAGCTAGCGAGCAAACTAACTAACTAGGTAGCTAGATATCAGCTTGTTAGCAATGTTTGAAAATATCGTCATTCGGTATAACCAAAAGTGTCATTCGGTAAAACTGAAATTTTGGTTAAACCGAATGACTTTTTTGTAAAAAATGACAAAAGCAGTTTTAATTGATTATAAAAACCACATAACTAATTGTTAACACTTAATAAAACTTCAAAATTAATTATCTCCAATATGTCTGTTTTTTTTACACTTTTAAAAACCTTATTCGTCAATGACCCATATATGTATAGAAATAATACATTAATGTAGTGTATTATTTTACTGTTCCTTTTAACTAACATTTTAACATTGATTAAATGAACTGTTTTAGAAAATTATGTCAGTTTGAAATGTGAATTAATTAATTTCACTGTCATGTTTATCTATGTTTTTAAACATGAATTAAATGAACTGTTTTAAATATGCATATTTATTTCCTATTTTAAAACATTTTAAATATCTATTTATTTGTCACAATTAATTTATTTACTGTTACATTAACTACACTTTTAAACAATTTAAATGTGCATATTTTTGTCGATTTGAAAAGTGATGTATTTAAATCCATTTTTATTTTTAAATTAATGCATTGACAATTGATTCCTCCATTTTGTTTTTACAGTAGCATCAAAGTTCTCCATACGCTTTACTCATAAAAG
The DNA here is from genome assembly GCA_037950665.1 of Hypophthalmichthys nobilis. Taxonomy (NCBI): domain Eukaryota; kingdom Metazoa; phylum Chordata; class Actinopteri; order Cypriniformes; family Xenocyprididae; genus Hypophthalmichthys; species Hypophthalmichthys nobilis. Next base: position 42,145,579 of record CM075476.1, read on the forward strand.
CCAAAAGGATCATGACAACTAGCATTGTTTTTAGAAAATCTAAAAATCTAGTTTTATTGTACTTGTTTATTAGTTTGATCTGTGTTGTACATACTCTCCCAGCATCTCCCCTGAGCTTTTGTCCAGCAGGCGCACCGTAGAGTCCAAACTGGAGCTAAGTGTGCACTGACCGTCCCGACTGAAACACACACAAGTGATGGGACCTGTGGAGCACAAATACACACAACAGAAGCTAGTTAGACTTCACACAGTGCAATGCACCTGGATTCTTATTCGTTCATGTGTGATATAACTCACTTCCAATGAAATCAACATGAAGCTGCCCCATTCTTAGATCATAACGCCTCACTCTTCCATCCACAGACCTGATAAACAACAAACTACAGTTCCACTATCATATTCTCACATCATATCCTACAATAAGATGAGTTTAGTTTGGTTCTGACCCAGTCAAAAGCTCATGCTCTGACACTTTTAGGCTGCTGATGCCATCCCGAGCCTCGTCCAGGATCTGGATCGGCTCCATCCGTCTGGATCTAGTGTCCCAACATCGTACTGTCCCATCAATGGAGCCTAAAACATTAAGAAGTAATTGAGTCACAGTGAGGTTGAGACTGGTTATTCCTATAAGCAATAATGATTAAATCCATTTCATAAAGCCTACCTGACAGCATCACAGTAGCCTCCTCATTAAACTGCACACAGTTCACTTTCTAGGGAAAGAACATAACATTGAAAACAAAAGACATTTGTAGTGAACAAATCACCTATATTATTTACAATAACATACTGCAATAGTGATTGTTGTCTTAGCAAACACAAATAATAAATGCAGTATAATTGCGGTCTTACCCCTGCGTGTCCGCGAAGTTTGCGCGTCACCTGACCAGATGCCACATCCCACAGTATGACGGTTTTGTCCGAGCTGCAGGAGCACAGCTGACTGTTGTCATAAGAACTGTGAAAAGTACATGAAATTAACGCAAACCAAACACGATAACGATGATATTTCAATATAATGCATGCAACACAAAAAACACACCAGTCCACGTCCAGCACTTCATATCCGTGACCGGTGTAAGTCTTCAGCAGAGTTCCTCGACTCACACTCCACAGCTTCAGAGATTTATCACTGCCGCAGGTCAACAGATAATTCCCATCAGCTGGAAGAACATGTAATGTATATATAAGGAGTGTTTCCTTCGAGGAGGCAAGGGAGGCAGTGCCTCCTCAAAAAACTGGATTAGGAAATAATCCATTTTACAAAATGAAACAACGTTAAAACGTGTGTAAATCATGTTAAATCACTCGTTTTTCTAAAGTAACACTGTCCAACAGCGACACCCGCAGGTAAAGTTACAGCGGGAGTCCAGTCTCTCGTACCTCCTCTGACCCCATTGAGTTTTAACAGACCCCCTTAAAGCATGGGGGTAATTGAGAATGAAATGGGGAAAAGTCACGTGAGAGGAGGTAATGCCTTCATCGCGCTATTATTGGATGGATATGATTCATTATGGTTGGATATGACTGGTTCGTGCGATAAACCGTGCGTGTTCACAAATCGGTCTAAATGAGCAAAATTATGCCGTTAATGGGAAGACTAATTAAAAAGTAAATAAACAACTCACCCACATAAATATGACTGCTTTATTTATTTCACATCAAAATCTTTAACTTTAAACATAAACATGTTTCTTAGTGAGTAATCAGCTTGGTGAAAAACAGCTGAACATCAGTTCGCAAATAAAATAAATGGTTACTGCCTTTATTTATTATTTTGGAATAAATGTAAAAATGCGTTAAAACACTAACTTGATGAGATTTAGGTATATATAGAATTGTATTTGTTTATTGTATGTTACGTAAAGCAATGTTTATTTAACCAAGAAAATGTGACAACATTCGGTGTAACTGGGACATAAATTTACATGAAAAACATTAATAAAACTATAAGGACTTCAATAATTCCACTGTATATTTAGTTAAAGGTATATTTAAAGTCACAAAGCAGATGTCACGCAGTACCTGTTCCTTTTCATATTGCTACTCAGGAAGGACCTATCAGAATCGTTCGTGATTACCAGAGATAGATACTTAAATTTCCAACAAAGGAAAAAAAGTCAGTTAAATTGAAATATGAGACCCCAACCCCATCATCTACCTTCTTGAGAAAGACAGCTGTTTGTTTTAAAATTCAACTGTCGGTAACATTTTCCACTCAATAGTAGACTTACCGTTGAAGCGCACGGCTCTCACGGCGCCCTGCTGACAGTCTACAGTCCGCAGAAGATGCTGCGGCAACTGAGGAGCTTGAGGACGCGGCTGCGGAAACGCCATGACTCTATTACCACCACAGCTTCAGATATATACTAATAAAATACATATGTATTGTACATTTAAAGCGGTAACACTACGATAAACCCAGAACTACTCCACAAACTGCATAAAAACACCCTTTTCTTCAGCGGAATGTATGTTGAAGCGATATGTTGCTCATTATCGCCAACTGTTGTTTCGGAGTACGAATTTTCCCCTAAGCATCGTAAAAATACTATACTAAAAAAATTGTTCGCATTGCGTTTATTTATTGTGGAGGTTCAATTTATTTATTTTTTTTTATTTCATGCTTTTCATCATAACTATTCCATAAGAGATCATGTGCATGTGATGGAAAATGTATCTACATTTACACACAAACATCTATGAAATGCAGCATCAGAAGCCAGATATGATGCACCGTCCTAATTATTTTATAAATATGATTACCAGAATGAAAGTTTCTTATCACATTCTATACAATTAGATACATGACTTGACTTCACAGGTTGTAGTAATAACAACAACAAATAAAAAGGACACAAAATTGTTCAATAATATTTTACTCAACCATAAAGTGAAAAGCAAAAATGGACTATAATCACATATACAATCAAATACTGTGCAATGTGAACAAACTGTTGGCTAAATATCAATATATATTGTTGAATACCTTCCCACCCACATCATGAACGTGACTGATCTTCTGTATATTTCTGTACGAATCAAAATAGCTATTTACAACAACTTTGTAATTAAAAATATATAGTACATATCACAAAAAAGTTAGCCCGAGTCTGACTTTATGTAACTTGGCATGTTTTACTAAAAGAAAAAGAAATCTAAATTGTTATCGGCTTCTGACTAGTCTCTCATTTAAAAAAATAAAAATAAAAAAAAATAATCAATCCAGCACACATAATTCTGCCAAACTGGGGATTTTTCAAAAATGGTTAGATTTTTACAAACCACACCTTAGAAATAACTACAGACATGTCAAAACAAAACAGAGGTCAAAAACAGTTTGTGGTTTTGGAAAAGCAAGTTATTTCTTCTTGCCCTTGCTGGCTTTGGCCAAGAGCGCAGGGTCAATCTGATCTGCAGTCAGTCCTCTGACGGAGAATAGACGCGCAGCCCGTTCCTGCAGGGTTCCTCCACACTTCATCCCTCGCTCCATCAGCTCCTTCTTCAGCCGCTCCAGACCCAAAGCCTTCAACTGCTCCGGCCCACTCACAGAGAGCAGATCCAGCGGGCCCTCCTCCTGAAGAGAGACAAAGAGAGGTCAGTATTATCAACAAAAATATTCCCAACAGGAACAACCACATCTGAAGCAGGAGATCCTTACCGATTCATGTGCCTGACTGCTCTCAGCTGGGCCGCCTTGTGCTTCTGCGGGCGCAGCCTGCAACTTATCCTCTCCGGTGCTGCTGTTTTGGGTGACGTCAACCTGCAACTTATCCTCTCCAGTACTGCCGTTTTGGTTGACGTCAACCTGCAACTTATGCTCTCCAGTGCTGCTATTTTGGTTGACGTCAACCTGCAACTTATGCTCTCCAGTGCTGCTATTTTGGTTGACGTCAACCTGCAACTTATCCTCTCCAGTACTGCCGTTTTGGTTGAAGTCAACCTGCAACTTATCCTCTCCAGTGCTGCTGTTTTGGCTGTTGTCAGCTGTACTTTTCTTCTCTGGCTCCTTCTGCACCTCTTCCTGGTTGTGTGTTGGGGAGCTTGGTGCGGGACTGGATGAGGAGCTGCTGGTGCTACTGGGCTGGTCCTGAGGTTCTGTCCTGTCACTCCCCCTGGTGGTGGAAGTCAGCACAGCTGGTTTGGGAACATCAGAACTACAGGAAGCCCCAGAGGTGGATGGAGAGGCCTCGCTGTCACTGTCATCACTTCCTTCACCAGAGCTGCCCATGTCTTCCAGTTCTCCAATGCCAGTCCTAATGGAATAAAGATGGCATATCGCAGCTTTGAAATTGTAGCATTTGAATTTCAAATTTCTAGTCTATCTTCTTTTTCATTGTACACAACATGTGAAATCATCTCACCAGAAACATTTCTTCTTTGCTTTCTTTTGGCTGTCGGCTGGTGTCGGACGCTTGCGTCTCGGCCCCTCGTCTGCCTGGACGAGACCACTAGAGGAAGCCTGCATGCCTGAATAATAGAGACAATTTAATTTTCAACTTTTACATTTACTGTTAATGATGAGCAATATATTGAACATTTACAATATGCAATATTATTATTACTTAAATACACAGACAAAAACAATACAAATACATTAATAAAAATAATAAATAAGCTATATATCTATATCTATCTATATAAAAAGTTTATTATTTTTATTAATAACAGTAATAGGCAATGTCATATCACCTTTCTGCAAAATCAAGGTCACTTTAGTAATTGTAATATTATTTATTATTATTTTATATATATATATATATATATATATATTATATTATATAAAATTGATCATTGCGAAATCAATTAACTAATATGTGTATATTAACATTAAAAAAAGAGAGATATTTTAATTTAATAGTGTCTCATTTAAATTTCAGTACCAAAACTTATGATTCGAAGTGTAATTCATTTAAGAGAATTAGTAGACACTTGTTGAACAAATCTCTTAAAATTAATGAGTCAAAAGATTTGATTCAAAAGGATGAAACTGAATATGTAAATATTGCTGTTCATTAGGGCTGGGACAATAAATCGTTGAATCACAAATCGAGAAATGATTCTGGATCGATTCTGAGATTTTCCGAATGCATCGTGTTTCTCTCTCGAATCGATTCTGAGCTTAGTTTTCAACAGTAGGTGGCACTGTGTGCTTTACAAACAGCCGTACGTGAACTTGATACACACACTACTTGAACCTTCTATAAAATAATCATTCATAAAGTTTGAAAAGGTTGAACAGTAAACAGTGTTTAATGTAAACAGTGGTCTGTTTACATTAATCTCATGTCATAAAAGCATTCTGAAGTGCAAGTACATAACCGAACGCACGAGCGCTCTTCTTCGTAAGCATTTGAGCGTGTGGTTAAAAACTAGCCTAGAGCGCCATCTGCTGTTAAAAACTAAGTTCAGAATCGATTCAAGAGAGAATCGCGATTCATTCAGAAAATCTCAAAATCGATCCACGACTCGAGATGAATCGATTTATTGATTTATCTACCGTTTATATTAATATTCATAATTCTTCTATGTAAATGTAATGTATCCTAGCACATGATATGCATGGAATTTGTACACAGAAAACGAATCCAAAGATACCTTTCAGTACAGAGTCCTCCAGTCTCTCTGAGAGGTCGTGGCACTGCCGTTCATAATCAGGGTCAGTGAAATAATGTTTTGGCTCGGCCAATTTCCTCTGAATCCGCTCCAGGCGACGCTGCTCCTTCTCTGCCTCTCGGTCGGATTGCTTTTTCAACCACTCTGCCATTCTACACACAAACATAGATAAATATTCACTTACTCATACAATCATAAGAGCCAAACCCATAAAACACGAAATAAGTAATGCTAAGCATGCTAAAAATGGACATGGTAATCATCAGCATTACTCTTTCTCATGATTGACGTCTCTAAGTCTTCTTCCACTCAGATCTCTGCAGGCCTCACGGTTAGTGGTCTTTTCGATTTGTGCACCGAGGGCCCTCAACATAGAGCCAAATCCTGCAAAACAAACATGAGTTCAATACATCTTTCTAAATAACTGTAAATGTATTACTTAAAAAGAAACACTAATGGATCATAATTTGGAACCAAGAATCCCAAAAAACTTCAACTTAAATTCTACAAATAAAAAATAAATAAATACATAAAAATTAATAATACCACCAACCAAATAATGACAAATAAACTCAAACAACCCATACAGTGTTGGTTGTAATTAATTACAGAGTAATCTAATTATTCCTAACTTTTCTGTAATTCAATTACAGTTACTTCTGATGTAATTAAATACTGTATAGACTACACAATTCTATATCATTACATCACATTTAATTTTAAAATATGTTTTTAATATAACCTTCTCCCTTTACACACTTTGGTCAGTTCAAGAATAATTTAAGCAACTGTATATTGTTTATTTGAAATAATTAAAAGAGCAGTTTCATGTCTATCCTTGTATTGTTCAACTGGTTGAGGTTGGTATGGGATTTAAGTAATTAGTAATCCAAAACTTTTTAGAGAAAGTAATTAGTACTGTAATTAATTACACTGTTGAAGATACTGAAGTAACTTACCCAACACTGTTTCCATATTATAGTCGGAGACAACTTTATACAAAAGAACTTAATAATTATACTAATAAACATAAATCCATTTAACACTCAGTCAAATATCAACAACCTATCATATTCTAATATTTACAAACTTCTAGTCTGGTTACCTCCTTTGCCTCCACATAACCGAGGCTCCACACGATACACAACTCCAGACTGAAGCAGGTCATCAGTGCGAGAGACGCGGCCGTTACTCTTCACATAGAAGTCCGTAAAACAGACGCCCTGAAAGAAAATAAATACATACTTTAGGTAACTTTAATCATCAGCCATAGTAATCATCATCAAAATCAAACGGAACCATCAGCAGTGAGACTATAGCAGTAATAGCACAACTAGAGTTCAGATCGCATTACCGTTTGGCTACTTTAAGCACTGATCGACTCACCTCTTTAACGGCGAAATGACTGATAAGGTCGCTGACAGTCGAATCCGGAGCGATAGTTAGGTTAGTAAACCTCAAGTTTGGTGAAATTACAAAGAGCTCCATGTTTTCCTCTCGCCTGTTCTCGAAGATGTGCTTATAAACTTCCGGTAAAATTTATGACGTATAACTGCGTTGACGGAAGCCGAGAGAACTTGCCAAATCGTATTAAATTCTAAACCCTATTTAAATTGAAAAATCTTTTTCGTCTTCGAAGATCTCCTAATTTTTTTAAACCGGTACAGCTGCCTTTTTAATTTATTTTGTTAAAGGTTGCAATATATGTCATATTTTATGCTTAATATAATATTTTTGATACGTAATATTTTATATTTATGATGTAATGTTTCATTCATTTATTTATTATTATTATATAATTGGTGCTTTTCATTTTAATGTACTATATTAAGTATTTACATTTGCGTTTGCTCTTTATTCATGTATAATCTTATTGTAATGCGATAAATTAAAAAATACCCTAAGAATAACAGAATCAAAATCCATTTTATATTTTTGTTTAAATAATGATTTTAAAAAAATGACATAACTCACTGGTTTAAATGTATCACAGAGCCCCTGACTGAGAAAGATACAAAGTTATTATTTAATAAATCATATTATTACATAATAAATCCAAAACCACCATGCTAAAATCCCACTTTTTCCCCTCATTTCCCACTTTTTCATGTATGCTCTTATTTTGAAATGCTCCCAGCGTGCGCTGCTCCTTATGACGTTTCAACATGGCGTCGCTCTGCAAGGTGATGTACAACGTGAGTTCCAGATCATCTTTACTGCCAAAACACAATGTTTTTGCCACGCTCAGATCATTATACAGCTCAGACGCGAGTGGAGGAGATGATAAATCACCCGAGAGGGTGAAAAGCGGGTTTGCAGCTGCATATGATCTACACTCGGACCTGCGGCAGAGCGGTGATCAGAACGCCGCGGTGCGGGTGAGCTCCAGGGACGAGACCTCCTTCACATCGCTCCTGCGACACTCCGCGCTCATGCAAATGGGTCCCGCCAAAGACAAGATCGTCATCGGGAAAATCTTTCATATCGTCAATGACGATCTGTATATCGATTTCGGGGGGAAGTTCCACTGTGTGTGCAAGAGGCCCTCCACTGACGGGGAGAAGTACCAGAGGGGCAGCAGGGTGAGACTGAGGCTGGAGGATTTGGAGTTGACCTCACGGTTCCTGGGAGCGACCACCGACACGACGCTGCTGGAGGCGAACGCCACATTACTGGGACTGATAGAGAGCAAAGAGACCAAGACGAAGGAATAGTTGCACGGACAACACTCGGATGGAACTTTGTGTGAATGAATGGACTCTGTATTGTGTATGAGATATAAAAATTTAAAATCGCACCTTCACAGATTTTGATTCATGTTTATTAATGTCTAGAGAGCTGCCGCTGAGCCAGAAAGAGCAGTTGTCATGTTTAGGTGCGAAACAGTTTCACAAACGGGCTTTTCAAAATCACAGTATGGTTATTTCTCCTACAAAATATCCAAATTATAACAGAAGTATGGGATAAACGTGTATTAGTGCTTGCGAAATGAAGCTTTGCGAAGCACTGTAACGTGAAAGGTTCAATTACTTGAAGGTTTTCAACACGGTGCACACTAACGACATCTTGTGGTCAAAAAGTGGAAAAAGCTGCCTTTGCGTCCCAGACAACCCAGCCATTTTTGGACCGTTTCATGTAATAAATCAGTTTGTTCTACTAAAGGCGTATAAAACAATGAAAATAATTAGTCTATATATAAAAGGTAGTCTTTCATGTATCATTTTACTTAAACAATTTGAAAAAATGAGTCTGTGAATACATTTCTGGGGTGAAAATAGGAAAGCTTGGGCATATTATCAAAATAAACAGATTAAATAGGTTATCATAGAATGGTCAGTTGAAGTACTTATGAACTGGCAATAAATACAAACTGAACATGGTAGCGATCAAAATATAGCAAATCGACATTTGAAAGTAACTTGGGGCTTCAAATAACGATACACCAGTAGGTGGCGAGAAGTGACTGTTAAATACGTATTTGTCATTGAATCATTCATTTAAACAGATTAATTTGAATGACTTAAAAAAAAAACATTTTAAATAGACTGCTGCAATGAACTTTTAGTCAGAACCTCTAGTAAAATACATGTTATTTTGTTTATTTGTCTGTTCAGAATCATGTGGGAATCGTAATGTTTGAAACAAAAGAAAATCGTGTTTTCAATTTATCCAGAATCGTGGAGCTCTAATATATATATATATATATATAGCCATTAAAAAAACATAACATACCAAGAAATCAAATTTAACCTTTATTTTCACTTCATATTAAGCAGCATAAAAGAAAGAATCTAGTGTAGTACAATTCCCTGAACATCCTATAAGAACTTTTTTTTTTATAAATAATAATTGCAAGGCAAATCACAGTGATCATAAATTATATCAAAATCATACACGATCAAGATCAATTTCTGAATCTCAAAAAAAAATTCTTTAAATATCAAGGCCGTAATGGTGCAAATGCTAAGTTGAGCTACATATGCAAGGTCCAATAAAATACCTACAGCGTAAGGTTAGTGGCATGCTATTCTCTGAAATGCTGCAATATATGTTTAAATTTACATTTAATCGTTCATAATTGATAAATGCATCTTGCATAATGAGGTGTCCCTTCTTAATCAAAAAGCATATAGTGCCATAAGGTGATGTGATGGTTAGGTTGGTGTGTTTTAAGGCAGTATGTACTGTATTGCTCAGACATCTTTGGGTGTAATGGCTTAAAGCTGCAGTTGAGGGAGTGTGATTCTTCTTGTCCAGCACGATATGATCTTCACACATCAACCACACATGGTCATGTACAGCCACTGTTGGGGAGAGCAAGAGAGTTAATGGATTAATTTTCTTTTCTTAAGAACATATTAAATATACAATATTAAGACATAATGCACTATAAATTATATGTCCCACCATTTTGAAAAACATAGGAGACAGAGGGTAAGAAATGACCCACCTCACTTATATTGAGTTCTGCGATGCCTGACCCCTCTCTCTCCAGCTCTCTAAAAGCCTCTGTTGAATATGACACATTCAGTATGATGTTTCAGTGGAATATTAGCTAATTATTATTATTATTATTTTTTTTTTAAATAAATATTTAAATGACATACTGAACATGGTCTCCAGTTTGACCAGGCAACAGACAAAGTTGTCAAAGTCAATTGTATCTCCATCGGAATATCTTGCCACCAGTATCTGATGTAGCTTGTTATTCAGTTTAAAACCTGAGGACAAGGAAACAGGCATCACTATTAGGACTTATATAGACAGATTTTCACTGATTAACCCTCGTAAGTTAATTTAAAAAAAGTTACTCTGAGGTCCTAAGAGGACAAAAATATCATAAAAAATTGTAGCTTTGGTGCACAGACTCATTTTAAAGAAGACCCTTAACAAATTATTGTTGAAGTGAAAAAACGTTGGAGGTTTTATTTTATTAAAACTATTTATGAACAAATTTTATATAAAATATATATATATTATATAACGCTCAAAAACTTCAAGAAAAGCCATAAATCTAACCAAGTTGTGCTCCAAATTTGAGGTCAATAGCTTTAAGATTTTGCAGTAAGATTTTGTTTGGTTGTTGTATCAAATTTTCCCCATTAGATGGCAGCAAAGCTTTACTGGTAAACAGCGCTGGGATTTGTGATTTGCAGTACAATGTATTTTCTCTCTCTCAAACATTACGCTCACATATATTTTTTTTAGTACACACAAACACACATTTGCATGACATTCACATCAACACACTCACACATTTATAACTGCATAATTTATCCAACTGGCTCTTTAATACGCAGAAGCAGAAACCAGGAAAACGTGAGTATTTGCTTTACAGTCGAAACTTGAGAAAATGGCGCCATCTGGTAAAAGAAATAATAAAAACTGTAATTCTGAAGGCGTTTTAATGGGGTTCAATGGGGACATTTTTGTCCTTAAGGCCCTAAGTGTAACTATTTTGTGTACCTAATCTAAATATATTTATGAAAGGGAATGAGGGTGAAATTTAAATTACAATAATAAAATTCCAATAAAAAATACACACTTCTGCCAAAATTTATGCACTTGGCATTAACACAAAAATGATCAAAAAACAAAATTGAAAGAGGCAAAAATGCCCTTAAGGATGCACAAGGGTTAAACGCGCATTTAATTTGACCTATCCAGATATATGTTCTTGAATTCCCAAGATAGATTGATTTACTCTATGCCTATTTTTAGTGGCTGCATGAAAACATATTCATAAACTCTTATGAGCCGATTCACTCTTGGGAGTCAAAAACGTACAGCATAATCTGGGTAAACCGTTTCATGAGCAAATTACTCATGAATCGGTTCTGTTTAGTGAATCAAAAACATACAGCGCGACCAGAGCAGCCCGATGCCTGAAAGAATGACTCTTATGAACTTCGATTACAGCTCGATTCCCGAAACCATATGCAAGTCAAAGGGACATTATAACTGAAATATATTGAAATGAATCTGAATCAAATCATTTTGTTAAAGACATTTGTTATAGAGATTAAGCATGGGTATGAAGTTTGATTTGAGTTTGATTTGAAACTGGGAATCACAATCAGATCTGTATTGATACTGATCTTTAATCTCTATAACCAAGAACATTACACAAGATGAACATTAAAAACTGTTTATTACCAGCTGACTCCACAGCCAGGCGCATTTCATAGGAGCTCATTGTGCCAGACTTATCCAGATCAAACTGTCTGAAAATGCCCTGCAAATGAGATACATGAGTTTGAGTTGCCACCATACTATTCACATACATAGTGTGTAGGAAAGGATATGTGATGATTGATGGAACAGTCATTTTTCTCACCAGCCACTTCCTAATTTTATTCCACAGAATCTGGAACTCCACAATTCCCAGTCTTGCACTGCCATCTTTCTGAGTTTGATCAGTCAAGGCACATTACAATATCAACAAAATGCTTATTAATAAACAGATGAACTGCATAAATACAATATTTGATAAGCTAAAGTCACTTTTACAAGTTAGGAATCAGAGGATACATCCATCAGGCTGACCATGCACCTACACGACTCCATACCGAACCCATCTGTCTTCAAGTCCCTGTCTGCAGAACACAGAAGAGCAGAGGTATTTCTCAAGGACACAGACACAGACCAGATGTGAACTCTTGAAAAATTCAGCTGAGCTTACGTTTTCCCACCACTCGGTTCAGAATGGTCCTGAGCTCATGAACTGAAATCTCCATGTCCTACAAGAGAGTTTAGATGAGGTTTAATCTAACGGAATACACAATATTATTAATCGAGACACACATAGAAACATACACACCTCTCCAGACAGCTGAGCAAACATTTTCTTGAAAGAGTTATCAATGTTCTCCTCTGAAACCTCCTCCTGTGGATAAAACACACATTTATATACATTTATATTTATATACACTGGATTTTTACATTTTTCTTTCTTTTTTTTTTTTTTTTTTTGACATTTCTTAGATAAGTCTTGGGACCTTCCTTAAATGTAAGTTTGTTTGTTTTTTTAAATCATCTGCAATAACAGAAAAGTCCTTACTTCATCTTCCAGGTTAAATGAAATCTCATCATCCATTTCTCTAAAAAAAAAAAAAAGAAAAGAAAAACAAAATTAAGTTTTTCTCCAGTATAATGATGCTGCACAATGAAATACAACACACAAGAGAGTCCAAAAAAGCTAATTTATTAAATATAATCAATATTTCACACTACTTATTTTTACTACTGTTGTTTGTTGTAGTTGAATAGTCGAGTCACTTACTGAGTTTCTGACTGTTTCTCAGTGAAGACTCGCAGGACGAAGTCAGCCTCTTTTCCAGGCTCAAAAGTGGAAGGGACAATGAGATACTCGCCCGGTGGCAGTTTCAGTCGCGCACTGACCTCTCGCAGATTAATGAAGGTCTCCGAGCGCGCACAGGACGACTTACGCAAGAAAAAGTCCTTCTTGAGATGAACACTCTGGGAACCACGAAACTAAAAACAGAAGAGTTTTTAATATCACAATACAGTTTATGTGATTTAGAGGTGAAGTCTGTAATTGCTGCATCACTAAACAGATTTTAAAAATGTAATTGTTTTCAAACATGTTTCCTGAACACTTCCCTGTCTGTCATTGGTCAGTTAAACAGATAGCTCCGCCCCAAATTCATAGCATTGGTTAAACCACTGTTGCTATGCTGGGCTGGTCAAAATACTCAAACAAACAGTGTTTTGAAAACAGTGTTTACACACTTCACCTTAGATTCATATAATACTAAAAAGATGCCATACCTCTTCTGGGATCTGAAGATGAGGAAAAACAGGAATAAAAGACAAGAAAATAGTCAAAACCATGATATTTAACAAAGTCTGTGACTGTTGTATCTCAGTTTTAGTCCTACAACCTCATATAAAGCAAAGCCGATGGTGTGCATGTCCTGTCCTTGCTTGCGGTAACGCCGTCTGTCCTTTTGCATCAAGGCCACCATGAAGGTGCAGGCCACCTCGTCATCCTCAGGATCATCATCTTCCTCCAGTAGCGTGATCTTATATTGAGGATTTATCCAGAATGTATCTGACAAAAGAAACATCAAACTAGGTGTGTAATGCAGTATGTTTTAGCTGGTGAATAAGTTTCATTGGGATTGTGTGAATTAATCTCACTGGGGTGGTTCCTGCAGCCCCCTGCTGTACTTCCTCGCCTCCAGGTGCCGTTAAACTTAATCGTGTTCCAGAAATTTAAAGACTCTTCACTAAGAGCATCTGGTGTGAGGTTACAGATCTCCAGACGAGAAAACTGACGTTTGAACTCCTGAAATGACATCCTGATGTGGGCAGAGAAGCAAAGCATCAGTAACACAGCAACATTCTGTCAAGGAAAAGTGAATGTTTACACAAGAAATAGTGTAGATTCCAGGAATTGATTGATTGATATTGCAATTACTGATTTATTTTGATTAATCATTAAAGCCCTAATCCAAAGCTTTGGAGGCAACTCCAGACTCCCAACATTTCAGAATCAACCTTCTTGGGACTAACTCATATCCCTAATATAGAGTGCATAAACCATAAAGATAAGATTTCTATGGAGGAGATTTACCAAAACTCGCCATCCTCCATGTGGTTGTTCATTTCCTCTCTTTCTGCTGGATCAATTCCATTCCACTCAGAAGAACTGGAAATTAAGTATAAGTGTTATACTATGAGCATGTCCTGTATAGCAAGTCAAGTTCATTCTGATTGGCCGACTCACTTGTCACTCCAAGCCCCTGTCCATTCAACTTGCCCCCAAGGGTTTCGGATGCGGATCAACCTCTCTTTGCTGCCACGGAAATTCACCTAAAATTACAAAACAACAAAAGACTGATGCAAATAATTAAAAGGATACTAATGAGCTCAAGATACATTTTAGACATTACCCTGACCTCTCTGAGACCTGTGACGGAGTACGCATGCCCCTTCACCAGCTTCTTAAAGGTCACAGCCTCCATGTCAAAGGCACTGGTGATCTACCAGACAAACACACTCAAATTACACAAAAAACTGGCCATCTTTATTTGGATAATCCATAAATGTTGCATTGTGTCTCCAGGCCTGTAGTAGGCGCTGTGGGGACTCACATCAATGGAGCAGCCCAGCAGTGAGCCTCTCTCCAAGGCTTTGGCAATGATGCGGTGCAGGTCTTTGGGAGCTTTACGCAGCTCGTACATCTCGGCCACTCCACCTGTGAAGTCCTCAAAACCTTCGGTGGTGGAACCTCCCGAAAGAGCTTCATATGAGCCATTCAGCCTACAGGCACATACACACGTTATGGTCTCTATAACTGTCGTATAGAAGAAGAAGAGAGAGGAAGAGACTCACTTGGCATAGGCCTTCTCCAAAAGAGCACTCCAGAACTCATTTCCTTCTGCTGAGTGAACAAACATTAGCTCTTTATCCTTGACAGGCAAGCGGTCGTCAATCACGACGTCCACCCACTCGCCAAACTGCCAGAACTGCACAACAGGCAAACAACATACAAAAAAATATTGAAAAAATAAATATTAATTAATATTATAAATTATTAAAGGAATAGTTCACCCAAAAATGAAAATTATCCCATGATTTACTCACCCTCAAGCCACCCCAGGTGTATATGACTATCTTCTTTAGACAAACACAATCGGAGAAATATTTAAAAAAACATCCTGGCTCTTCCAAGCTTTATAATAGGAGTGAATGGGGGGGGGAGATTTTGAAGCCCAAACAAGTGCATCCATCCATCATAAAAGTAATCAATATGGCTCTAGGGGGTTAATAAAGGCCTTCTGAAGCGAAGCGATGCATTTTTGTAAGAAAAATATCCATATTTAAAACTTTATAAATTCAAATAATTAGCTTCCAGCAGGCGACCGTATGCATACTGCGCAAGTCAAATTGCGGCAACTGAGTAAACCACTGACTAGGATGTAGGAGTATCGTAAGCTTAGACGCCTCTCACTGTTCAAACAAATAGGGCTGGGCAACAAACTCAAGCTCCTCTTCTCTTATATCGAAATCCTCCAACATTCCTCTTTAAAAAATATAATTTTAAACTTCTAATTCGTGACCGGTGTTTTGTTTTGCTCTATCCTCTGCACCTCCACGTTCATCAATACGTCATGCGTTACTCTTCCGCCGCAAATCGATGCGTATGGCATTGCTTCGCTTCAGAAGGCCTTTATTAACCGCCTGGAGCTGTATGGATTACTTTTATTATGGATGGATACATTGTTTGGCTTCAAAATGTGCCCCCCCATTCACAACCATTATAAAGGTTAGAGGAGCAAAGATATTTTTAAATATATATATATATGATTGTGTTCATCTGAAAGAAGTCATATACACCTAGGATGGCTTGAGGGTGAGTAAATCATGGGATAATTTTCATTTTTGGGTGAACTAACCCTTCAAAAATAATAATAAAAATGAATGTTTATATTTCTAAAATATTAATACAAATACTAAAATATTTAGTAATAAAAATAAAATTCTGGCAGAAATTTAATGTGTGTTCTACATTTCTGTCATTCATTAACAGTCAGCTGTGCACCTGGAAGTGGAAGATGCCGGCATACTCGTCCGTAAAGCTTTGTCCATGAGGAACAACTCTGTGAAGCAGCTTGTCGTTTAAAGTCAGAGACCCTATGGCAGCCAACAGCCAACAGTCACCTGAGTGGAGAAAAATTGCCACAGAAAATACTGTTACTGTAATTCATTTACAGTGGATATGTACTTTTATGTACTATAACAACACTTATGACTGAAAACTTGTTATGAAAACTAATTTATATTAAATTTAAGTTTTTTTACTATTAAATCAGCACGAAACTGATGCTGCAATAGTTTTTTCTGTGATATTGTGACTTGTATCTGAGTGAATTAGCTTCTTGAACAAAAAAAAGTGTAGAGCAGGACTTGATTTTTGTCAATCAGGAATTGATTTGATGGTTGTGGTTTGCTATTGGTGGATCTCATGTGAGTGACAGGTTGTCCCGCCCTCACGCCAGTAAACAGAGAAGAGATGTCACTGCAAGAGGGAGGGGAAGTTATTTTGATTAAAGATTACGAGGGCATATGAATTAAAAAAAAAATGATGTGCATGGATAAATCATTTATAATAAGTGCAATATTTTAAATTCCATCAAAAAAAAACTAAATTTTAAATTCATAGTGACCAAGTTTTACAACCAAGTAAGCCATTCAGAGACTCCTGAATGAACTGAAGCATAGCAGCTGTCTCAACCAATGGCATGAGTTTGGGGCGGGGCTGTCTGTTTGGTGAACCAATAGTAGGTAAGAAGAGTGTTGAGAACATTTTATTTTTGTAATTACTTTTGGTGACATGAAGTTTACAAACTTATTACACTTACAAAATGTACCGTGGTTACCATAGTTTTAGCCAAAATAAAATGAATACTACAGCTATTGTTACTACTTTAATTCAAAATTAAAATGATTCTCCTTCAAAGTTTAAGAGGCTTATTCTGTACAAACATTAACTAGTATAATATTCTATGGTTACCATGATAAATGTATTGAATGTACTACAATGAGCCATTAGGGGGAGCCCTCCACCCACAACCAAAAAGGGGGAGGAGAATGTGTCTGTACAATGATATAACAGCACAAAGTACGTCAGTAGTGTACTGTACATTTACTCTGGGTGAATGCTGTTTTATCTCAAACACCCTTGTCAAAGCCAACCCGTTTGGCTGTGGAGGCTTGAGCTTTTCTATGTGCTAACTAAAAGGCAAAATGCATTTCTGCGATAAGCTTCCCCATCCTACTCCACCCAGTGTTTGCGGTACAAACTTTGGCACTGATGAGTGCACACCCACACCCTCACACACACATGCATGTTGTGGACTGTGGCTTGCAGCCAGCAATCCCAGAATTCTCTAATGCTACACCCGTGTCTGTGTGACTCACCATTCAGGCATCGTGTTTAAACCATGGTTTAAACACTGCCCACCAGCCAGGAAATACACACACACACACACACACACACATTAACTCATTTAGCCCCCAAAACACACATTTCCTCAGAAATGACAGTGAAAACATGCATTGTGATCATAGTAGCGTAATGAATCAGATTTCGTAATGAAGTGTGATTTGTCATAAGTTCATTCATAAAACTATCTATTTATATTACATTTACATCCACGTTAATAAAAACATGCTAATGTGCTAATCATGCTAATACCTAAGTGTTTACGTCTACATTGATGCATTTTTGCAAATATATGATGTTGAACAAGTTATTTTTAATTACAAATTGGGAGACATCGTAACTCTGAGGTTTCTAAATTTATTTGTGTGGCAACATTTGACAGCAAGTATGTATGAAGGTCATAGACACACTCTGTTTTGCTCAGATTTAAGCTGTAGCATCATTCAAACTGCAGTGAAGCACAAATGAAGCTACTGACATTCATTAACGTGTGCAAGCAAGCAAGCATGCACAAACAAACACACCCAGGATCGTACAGTACATACTCACCTAGAGCCCCCTGGCAAATATCTGTCCGTGTCGCTCCACCCACTATAAACTGAGGATTGTTTGACAGCTCCTGCAAACATTACGCAAGCAAACACAACACATCAACCAAAGTGTGCTGCTGCCTGTGAACCTATAACAACACACTTTACGCCTGGTTACATATCAAACAAGTCTCATCAAACATTTTCAATATATGTCTGTGAGGTGATATAAACTCAATTCAGCTGTCTTTCTTTAAAATGCAAACAAGTCTATACATATATTGTAGTCTCAGTCTCAGTAATTAGCGTCAGATGTTGCATCTTGGTTTTCATATGGGACATGAGAGTTCATGTCCAGCTCATGTAATTACTCAGTCATGTTCCTCCCACTTAAGCCCTGGGAATACTTCGCTTTTTTACGCGTATGCTAGTGTAGTCTTGCAAAGTATCCTTCGTTTGACTCGTACGTGTACACAGGCGTTCAAGGCATGCGCAGTTTTGAGCAATCTCTCGCCACGTGTTACAACCCATGTAAATATATTTGTATTCTTTCATGCTAGAGTTGAGGGTACAATTGAGGATACTTTCTAACCTCTTCGCACAATCTCTCATCTATGTAGGCCTCCATTGTAGCTGTAGCTTGCATGTGTTCAGGACTGCGTTCCTGACATCACAGCAGATCTCGCTTGAATGAAGTGTATGATATATTAATTATTTTGGGAATTAATTGCATAATAGTGTATAATATATTAATTATGTTGAGATTTAATCGCATACTAATAGTAGCTACCTTATATTCACACTCAAAGTTTTTACTACTGATATTTTGTTTCATTTGTGTAATTTTATTTTTCAACAGCTCATATACCTATAGGATTTTATTTATTTTCTCCAACAACTTATAAGCATATAGAATGTTGCATAAAACAAATTCATATGTACAAAAGGGGTTTAAATAATAAATCAGCTCCATAGTGAATTCCAAGTAATGAAGGGCTTAGTGCGTTTCATTTAAACCTTTTGCACGAGTTCCGCCAGTAGTGGGCAGTCCTGCAATGTAAGTGTAGTTTTTCTTTGACTACCTTGTGAATCGACGCCCAAGGGCACGGTTGCCACCTTGTGGATAAACTAATTATTGCGCATGTGCGACCTGAAGTATGCGCGGTTACAAAAATCCGCCGATGCGCATACAGTACGCGCGTACTCTTCTGATGACGAAATTCATGTAATGAAGTATACTTTGGGCTTTAACTTCCTGTACTCTCTTTACTATCCATGTCAAGTAATGTGTCAAATTGTGCTAAAAATAAAAATGTAACACTTGTCTTAGTAGTTATTGCCCGCTGTTGTGCCTTAGTTCTCATGTGGGAAATGAGAGTTCGAGTCTAGCTCATTTAATTTCTCAATCTTTTTCCAAATGTGTCAAAATGTCAAAAATAAAATAAAGATATGTTCCCTTAGTGACTATGCAGTTTTATGTCATCACTAGCATGCTGTTTGTGTAGACGGTGCTCTGCGACACTCACAGTGGGTCTTATCCACTGCACACCGCGTGTTTTGGAGGAATTTGGCGCAAGCTCCTTGAAGCCTAGTGACTGGGGCACGGCAGGAAAGCAGGGGTCCTCAAACAGCCTACCGCTCTCCACACACTCTCTCTTCAGCTCCTCGTAGTCCTGGTTCAGGAACTTGAGTGCATTGTCATTGGTTCCCATCCCTTCTGCCTGCAAGCGCTCCTTGTAGATATGCGACGAAATTCCCCCAATTGAAAACATACTGTAATGCACCAAAATAAGGTAGTCATTTAAAAACAAGCTTTAACCCAAAGTAGATCCCATATTGTTCCAAACCCATCCCAGAGTCTCCATTTACTTTCATTATATGGAAAACATTAGGGATGCACCAATATGAAAATTTAACCGATACCGATAATTCTTAATATTTGAAAGCTGATAACAAGCGATATATTCGCCGATAAATCTAAATCCAAATTTTTATATAATTTTTGAGAGCTTGATTACAAAAACAAAAATTTCACCATTTAAAAGCCATGTCCCAAGCACACAATTATAATGTTCTGATTATAATTTTATGTAGCTTATGACAGACTTGTGCTGCACGTTGCAGTTAACTGTATTTTCCTTTTTGAAGTGATTTCGATCACATTTCAAGCAATTCAAAACCATCATGGCGAATAGTGCACATCTAAAGTGCCTCAGCTGAAGGAAATAATCCATTATTTATCAGCTCTGATACATCGGCCAAATTTTCTTATTGGGCCAATAACAATAACATTAAAAATGAACATATACTGATATGGTGGCTGATATATCGTGCATCCCTAGAAAACATTGTACTTGACAAGTGCTTTCTTCAACATTTAATTTTCAGGTGAACTATCGCTTTAAATGATTATAGCTCATGGCTCACTTTTGCGGAATAGAACCAACAACCTTCTGATTAGTAGCTTTAACTAAGGAGTGTCCAATCCTGCTCCTCAAGGGCCACTGTCCTGCAAAGTTTAGCTCCCATTAAACACACCTGAACCTGCTAATCAAGGACTCACAAACTTTCAGGCAGGTGTACTGAGGCAAGTTGGAGCTAAACTCTGCAGGTCAGTGCCCCTCCAGGACTTTGGATACCCCTGCTTTAACTGCTACGCCAAACCAAGCAAAAGAGTAAGAGTTTGTGAATACGGCAGTTGGAGACTGGTTACTAGAAGCTAGCACAGATATAGCACCAATCATTCAACAGCACGCGTTCAATGTCTCTTGAGCGTTTAGCGCAAAGTGCCGCTGCTAAAAGGCTTAAGATGCTTGCTTAGGTCTGCTTATGGTCACCCCCTTTGCCATTATTAGTGCAGCAGCATTCATGCGGCTTTTAGTCCAGCGTGCTGAGAGAAATGCCCTCTAAGACAGACACTCGATTAGCGCCCTACTGAGGGTGGGGAGAGGTTTACTAATGACTAGCTAATTTCATGTTGTCTTGTAATAAGGTTAAACATCAGTTCTGCAGATTTCCAGACCCTGTTTACCATGATTTCATGGATAACGTCCACGGAGGGCAGTTCTCTAAGCGTCGGTTAAAGGAAACCTCATAGAGCCAGCTGAGATACTTCATTTAGTCCACATTTATCATCCTTATTTTAAACTAGAACTACAGAGAGACAAGATGGTGAATATACCTTCAGTTCCTTGTGAGGGCCGCAGGCTTGAGGAGAAAAAGGTCATTTAGAAATGTATTGATCAGTAAGAGAAATCAGTTCATCGCTTATTTGCTACCATATCAATTCATGTAAATATGGTAGTGATGCTTGTACCATGGATGGCAACAGATGGTAATACCATGGTACTTTGATATATATGATAGTATATATATGATATATACTACCATATATTCATGGTTTTAACATGGCAATCCAAAGTACTTCAAACAATATTACCATGTGGTACTGTTTGTTGTCTGCAAATAAGTGTGTAAATGTACACATAACTGTTAATTTACATATTCCGTCCCCTTGGAATTATAAAGTTCTGACATTTTTGTCAAAATTGAGTTATTCACATATTCTTATTCTGTGACAAATTATTTACATTATGTGATGCTTTTGGTAATGTTGAGTACATTTGAGGACTTTTTATTTAGAAAACAAAATGGTTATGTCTACAAAATCCAATGGAATGCAAAAACTTTGAAGCTCAATATCTCAGAACTGCTCAGAATGCAGACAGAACCTTATAATTCCAAGGGGACGATTTATGTAAGGTCTAAAAGGACAGTGGATGTTCTCCAAAAATACTCTTGAAACTATACCAAAATAACAAAGTTTTAACTAGTCTCTGGATTTCTTCTAGGTGCAGTAGAGCAGATCATGTGGAATGTAAATAACACTGGCTACTGATACAATGTCAGCTGACTTAGTGGTGGGAAATCAATAGGCCAGACTGAGCATCAGCATTCTAGTGTTTGTTTTAGATGATGAATGAACACACCCTCAAAAACAGCTGCACATATTCACTCATACTGCTTTATACAGTGCTAACAGTTTGTATCTGTCGTTTCATTTTTTTATTTATATGATGAACAACCCAAATAATGTGACCCATTTGTTTATAATTATTAAGATCGATTCACAATCACCGGTAGAAATTAAATAAGCTTTAAGAAAATAGTTTCGTCACTCGCTAGAAATATAGGTCATAGGTTTCATACTTACAGACGGATATCGTATATAGTTAACAAGGAAAAGTTAAGCAAAACTTACCACCGTTCAGTTGTCTCTATGGTTAAAAACGAGTGCGTTTTAAGATTGCGGAGAATAGAGAATGATGAACGAATCCGTGGAGATGAGACAACAATCTGGGTACCGCAGTGCACGGCCACGCCTATGAGGGCGGGACTAGCGAATGATTGACAGCTGAGACGTCAATGTAAACCTTCTGCGAAGAGCATTAAAGGGACCGGAAGTGCCTATTTAGTAACTTCCAGTCATGTACAAAAATACAAGTTCGTACAGTTTCAAAAGTGTTTAATAATGTCCTTTGGAGGAAAAAAAAAGAATGCACACACTTTTTTTACACAGTGGTTAAGATTCTCTTGGTTCAACAAAGCTTCCATTTGTAAACAAAATAGTGTGGAATTATAAAACACAATAAAATCATGAAAACATTTGGAAGTAAGACTGGTGCAATAGACAGTTTAAAAAATTAAAGTAAATACCTATCTTTAAAATTTTAACAAATGTAATCTTAATAATTCATTTGTGAGTGGTGTGGTCTGGTGGAGCGTCTTCTAAATCATGGTAAAGTTCAGCCACTAAAAAAAAAAAAAAATACAGAAAATGTGTTTAAAATATTTATGTCAACATTTAAAAAAAAAAAAAAAAGAAAATGTTATAGCATGACAAACCTGCTGAAAGTCCAGCTCAATGAAGCCAGTCTTGTGGGCATCCAGCTTTTTGAACACCCCTGGAAATGAGAGACATATTCACTAATGATCAAAAACCTCTGCATCTCCAGCACTACAGGGGGCGCTGACCCTGCATAAACATGCCTAGACAGAATCTGCAGACATTTTCTATGCGGATTTTAGGGTCAAATCTGTTAAATCTAAATATGATGAAATGTGTTCACTCCAAAATATTTGATAAACGAACACCCAAGGGACTTACGGAACATCATCTCCAGACGCATCAGGCAGGCCACAAAGTTATCAAAGTCAAGAGTCATGTCTGTCTCTGCGTAACGTGCTACCAGCAGCTGAAATATAGTGTTATTAAGACAGAAACCTAGGAGAGGAAAGAGAACAGAAGCAGTGAATATTAAAATATGCCCCCAAAATGGGATTTTTGCTTGTATGTGTGCAAGTATCTGAGTCTGGTTGGACTCACCGGCCTCTTTCAGTGCCAAACGCAGCTCTGGAGTGCTTATGGTTCCTGAATTATCCATGTCATTCTTCTTGTAAATTCCCTGGGGTGATTATAAAACAAGAAAACATGTTAAAAATAATGTTAAATAGTTAATTATTTTAAAGACTTCTGGTTTTTAGGACCTCTTACAAGGTATTTCTGCACTTTCTTCCACAGAGTAGCGAACTCTCCCAGACCCAGTTTTCCATTCCCGCTGTCCTGAGATTGAGTTAAGGGAAATTTACAATACAACAACATATAATTTTTTTGTAATTCCTGACTCAAGCGCATATGTCACTTTAACACACAAATGAAAAGTAAGCAGCTGCAGCTGAAAGGATACATCCATGAGGTTCACCATGACACGACACGTCTCCAAACTGAAGCCGTCTGTCTTTATGTCAGTTCCTACAAAACAACACATAGCTCCTTAGACTCCTCCTTAAATCTTGAGTGAAAACCGAAGGATGCAAGAGTACTTACGTTTCGAGATGATTTTGTTTAAGATAGTCATGAGCTCTGTGGCAGAGATTTCCATGTCCTACCAACAGAAGTATGCATTGGTTGTTCTGCTTTTCAGAAAATATAAATTTTTACTGCATAACAAGTCATCTCCACTTACTGCTCCAGCAAGTTTTACGAACATGCCTCTGAATCCAGAATCAACTTCATCGTCTGAGACAGTCTCCTGAAAACATGAGGAAGCACATTTTAAAGGAAAATTCCAGGTTCAGTGACTTATATTTGTGGCAAAATGTTGATTACAACCCATAATGTTATTATTGTTATAATGATGATGATGATAATTATTTATTCATTTATTCTTATTGTTGTTGTTGTCGCTGTTATTTATTCATTTATTATTGATACTACTAGATATTAATTATTATTAAATTAAAATGATAATTTACCAGAACATTTATCAAAATCATGTGACAGCAGACAATATTTTAACAGTCAGTAGCTTGTTGCTGGCATATGGCATTTTATGGCATAAAAAAGCCTGGATGGAAATGCCAAGATGCGGATAAAATCTTAAAATGTGAATAAAAAACATGTACTCAATTGAGGAGGATAATTTTTTCTTCTTATCATCCGATAAAAAAAAACACGCTCATAAACTACGATGGAAACACATTTACTGACATTCTTTGATGGGCAACAAAAAAACATGTGACTGACTCAACAGATCATGTGACTGGATAACTGGACTCCCTGGAAGTGACAATTTTGTTCTCATGAACACATGGGAAAGAAACGGTGCTTTATTCGCAAATGTTTTATGCGAAATTCCAATTTTCTGTATAAACTGAATTAGCAGCTTTGGATGGAAACATAGCTAGTGTAACACTGTTGACTTTTAAGAGCATTACATAAAAAACTGTCTTTTGAGTTACTTACATCAGGTAATTCAGCATCCACAGGGTCATCACATGGTCTAGGAGAAAACATAAGATTATTCAATCAAATAAATTCAGAACCAAGTATTTGAAATAAAAATACATACAGTTTGCATATTGGCATTAAAGGCACAGTATGTAAGTTTCGCAGCTAGAGGTCGCTTATTCAAAACAATAACAAAGTCATGGCTTGATGCCTTGAGTGAGCGTGGAATCATGGGAGTTGTCGTCTTCACCTCCACAATCGATGGAAAGCAATCTGACGGGACTCAAGCAGAAATCATATTCATGGATGAGTGAATGTATTAAAAATTTTTATTACAGTCACTGTAGTATGAAGCAGGGCGGGGCTAAGAGCCTGGGACATTTTACGTTACTGTTTTTATTGTGCTTATTTGCCGCTCCTTTCGTTTTGTTATTTATGTTTATTTTATGAATAAAGTTACAATTAAAGTTAGGTTAACGTTCGCCTCCTTCTCTGAACAGTTATGTTTGATCACTTAAATTCACTTGACAAAATAGTGTTGTCTCTGAGGCATGATACAAACATGTTACTCATGATAAATCAAGAAAACAAGCGATTCAAACAATAAGATTAATCGTGTTGAGCTATATAACAATGATTCGTTTTCTGTCAATAAATGTATCCAAACATTTGCTCACCCATCTAATAAGACACATAATATATTAAAGCGTCTTTGGTGTTTCCATGGTTTCTATGGAAGTAAAACCGGAAATCGAGGGTCACACGGACATGACGTAATTGACAGGGGACACAATGACATGGGCCGTTACACTGGTTAAAATTGCTAATTTCTCTGAATTTAAACATTATTGGAAACATATGGGATAAAGTACACAAGTCAACAAAATATATAACATTGTTCTACTGGTTTTTGGATATTTTAAAATTCAAAAATCTTACATATTGTGCCTTTAAGTAGGGAAACCCCACACAGATTTGATACATTACAGTGTTTCAGTCTGTTTTTCGGAAAAGACGCGAAGGCAAAAGTCTCCATCCTTGTTGGGTTCGTAGGTGGATGGCACAACAAGGTACTCTCCTGGAGGCAATTTAAAGCGTGTGCAGACCTCCCTCAGGTTAATGAAAGTCTCAGAGCGAGCTTTCTGTCCGTGCGTCAGGAAGAAGTTCTTATCGAGGTGCACGTCCCGCTGACCCTGAAACTGATGGAGACAAAGGACAATCAGCGAGCCAGAAAGGCTGTGACTAATGTGAACTCTCATACATGATTGATCAAGAAAAAAAGTCACCCCCCTCTTTGTCGTTTGCTTACCTGAGGAGGTACCTGTGAAAGCAAACAAAAAAACGTTGATTTGATTTCAAATGTAATCTGGGAGTTCTGCTGAAGTACTTGTGCTCCTTTCTTCTCCATCCATCATTATCACAATGTTTAGACTGCTCTTTGTGTCTCCACCCACCTCATAAATAGCAAAGCCGATAGTGTGCATATCCTCTCCCATTTTCCTCATACGGCGCCGGTTCTTCTGGATCAGACCGATTACGAAACTGCAGCCCACCTCATTATCGTCTGGATCGTCATCTTCATCACTCAGCTTAATCACATATTGAGGATTCATCCAGAATGTGTCTGAGCAATGAATGTATGCAGCCGTCAGCAATATTATTAAACAAACCAAACCAACTGAACTTTGTAACACTAAGATGCGGATAAAATCTTAAAGGGGTCATGACATGGATTTTTTAAATTATTTTAATATGTTCCTTGAGGTTCACTTATAATTTAAAGATTCACTGATGTATCGGCCAACAATCAGTATCTACCGATGAAAGCTATTATTATCTGTTTTTTGTTTAAAGACAGCTGATGATCAGAGCCGATTATATCCTGTCAATCAGAAGGGTGCGGAAAAATGTGTTGCAACTTGTACATACTGTGTGTGAAGAAAATCTCTCTTGTGATAAATTTAGTTTATGAAACGATAACGGATTAACAGTTAAAAAATAGCGACGTTAAAGCAGGCTCTTTTTGACCCTATGAATCACCTGTAGTTCAAGCCAGGGTTGCCAGGTCTGTTTTTGCTACATCAAACATCAAATGTCTAATATCATTAGAATAATCAGCTATCGGTATCGGCAGAGAAATTTTGTATCAGTGCATCCCTACCTATAGTGTTAATAAAAAAATCTGCACACACACACAAAAAATATATTTGCAGAAAGACGATTATTTTCAACCCTCATTGTGACCCTATGTCTGAAATGATCAGTTTTCAAGGCTTGTCAGTAAACGACCATTGTTATAATTGGCTAACGTCATTGCAGAGGAAACAATATCACTGCCAACTCGCTATTGCATGTGAGTGTTAAGTGTTTAAAAAAATTATTCATATAAAACCGTCATTTACAGACAAAAGTTTCTTTGCGAACTCTCCATTACATTGTGCCTTGTTACCAAAACAAAATGCTCCGAACAAACATATAATCCTAACAAAAATAAACCATCCACTTGTTTCCGACACTGGGATCCTTCTGAAGTCTGTACAGGAAAGGAAAAAATTTGTTTGAACTGGATGCATCTAAGCAAAAGGTCTTTCATTCTTCCATTTGTCCTGTTATCGACAGACTCAAGCTTGTGATGTCAGAAACTGAATGCACAACTGTATACTGTATCAGTGTAGACAGCGTCAGTGATTAAAATGGGTTCTATTTGCATTTGACGTGACGTCATTAAGCGACTGAATGCCAGTGAGCGGGACCTATGGTGCGATGATATATAACTATTCGTCAAACGTATTTGCTTGTATGATGTCATAGATCCAACATTATCCAAACAAGCCTTTTTTGGAGCCTGATTAAATAAATGCTTTGTTTATGAAGAGGAGGATGTTTTAAGCTATGAAAATTGCAGGATGCTTAAATGGTACAAAGACCCTTATATGTCAAAAGATCAAGGCAAATTTGATTTCTCATGTCAAGAACCCTTTAAAATCCGCATTGAGTTGGATCATTTTTCTATCCGCTAAGAAGACGTGCATAAACTGCAATGGAAACACATTTACTGAATAAATTCCACGATGCGCAACGAAAAAACTCGAAAGCAGCGTTCAGCTATATTATGAAACAAACCAAAACAACCAAACTTTGTCCATGTGAGTCGTTTTTTGTACTGAAATCTGAATCTGATTCACAATGCTTTAAAGTGTGTTTGCGGTTCTTTTGTGGCTCACAAGGGTTGTTTCTGCAGCCCCCAGCGGTGGAGCCTTTCCTCCAAGTGCCGTCGTGGTTGGTCACGGCCCAGTGTTTTATCGAATCGCTGGTGATGGCGTCCGGGGTCAGAGTGCAGATCTCTATACGAGAGTAATGGCTTAGGAAATCTGAGAACGACATCCTGAACAAACAGAGAAAACATATTATACGTATGATATAATATAATGTATGAAAATTTTTATCCTATATTGTAGTTGTAAATACAGGAAGCTTGTAAACGCACCAGAATTCACCATCCTCAGCGTTGACATTCGGCCGCTCTGAAGCCGCAACACTGTTCCATTCAGATGAACTAAAGGAAAAAGTAATAAACAATTCAGATAACCATCAGCAGTTTAGTGTGTTATAGCAATGCTATCATCTCCAAATGAGTTCCAAAGTACTCTATATAAAATCTATAAAGTCAACAGAAGCCATATTCTACACTTCTGTCCACAGTCAAGATTTCTTGCACCACAAACAGTCATGTGCATTTTACATACTCTCATTAACCCTTAAAATTGAATAGGTTTTTTGCACTGTACCTTTAAATCTTCTGACCTCTGTTATAAATGACTAACTTCCAAATACTGTCATAATTCACACTGTTGTTCAACAGGGGCGACTAATGAATTCTGGATAGGCCACATATGTAAATGTGGACGGTTATATGTTTATCTAATTTTAGCTGATGAAAATAAAATAAAAACTGCACTACAAAGTCCAAATTTAAACCAAATATTCAACAATTATATATAATATTCAACATTCCTGTCTTGTTTCCCCAGTTTTAGATTGTAGGACTTTTATTTTGAAGTGTATTTTCTGCTCCCCTTGTTTGAGTGTTTCAACCCCTGTGTTCCTGTTTACTTTGTTTCCATTGCTGACTTATTTGTTACCATAGTTACCCTTGTTTGTTTCCATGGCGATTAATCACCTCCACCTGTTTCTTGTTAGTGCCTTGTTATCTTGTTAGCTCCTCTGTATTTAGCTGTATTTATAGCTCTGTTTCAGTCTTTGTTTGTCGGACATTAGCCTCTTTTCCACCGTCGGGCTGAACGGTTCTTAGAATGGCAAGGAATGGTTCCAGCTGTGTTTCATAAGTAAACCGTTGCATTACCAAGGCAATATATTACATTCCAAAGAGCAGGCGTTATCAGCCCCACAGTGGAAAACGAAACCAGAACCATACCAGCTGGTCCGGATCGGCACGGAATGGAACGGTTACGCAATGAGAACCTTTCGGCCCGATGGTGGAAAAGCGGCTATTGTCTTTACAACACCCTTGTAAAATTGTTGCATTTGTTTCTGCCTCGTTTGCATTAGTGTTTTTGCTAGTGATGATGAAATGAAGCTTTGCGAAGCATCGAAGCTTTCCCCTCAACTATATTGTAAAAAAGTTAATTACTTGAAGCTTTTCAAAAGGTGCACACTAACGACATTTTGTGGTCAAAAGGTGGAAAAAGCTGCCTTTGCGTCCCAGACAACCCAGCCATTTTTGGACTGTTTCATGTAACAAATCAGTTTGTGCTACGGAAAGCGTATAAAACAATGAAAAAATAGTCTGTCACATGTCATGTTACTCACATAATTTGAATACATGAATTTGTGAATACATTTCTGGGGAAAAAATAGGCAAGCTTAGGCATGTATTATCAAAATAGAATGGTAAGTTAAAGTACTTATGAACTGGGAATAAATACAAACTGATACACGCTCTGAACCACTAATTCGAAACAAAAGATTCATAAAGCTTCAAAGCTTCATGAAGCAGTGTTTTGAAATCACCCATCACTAGATAGTCGTTATTTTGTTTTTTGTTTTTGCTGCACAAAAAGTATTCTTGTTGCTTCATAACATTAAGGTTGAACCACTGTAGTCACATGAACTGTTTTAGTCATGTGGTTGTGTGCGAAAACGAAGTTCGGACATCACAGATCACGGAGTTATGGCAAAATTACTCAAGCTCCGGTACAGCGCTTCACTGTGAGATGTTTCGTTTTTTTAAAACAAGCTTCAAAGCTTTGGTGTCAAATGTCACATCACTAATTTTTGCTTGGATTTCTTCAGCCTGATTTTATTATGTTCCTTGTTTGGACTTCCCATATCCGCACCCCAGCTTGCATATACTCCGTTTATGTTTTTTTCTAAAATAAACTTGCAATTGGATACACTTCTCTTCCTTTCCGCCACCTGACAGCATCAATGTTTAACATAAACTGTCATCTGAAATAACAGAGTAAACATTGGGTCTACATTGTAAACACTGAGGGTTGTGCCCAAGGTTGGTAATTTGCATAAAACACAGCCGTCTCCATATAAGGGCTTTCCACACCTTTCTTTCAGACTTTTGGTGCTCTTAACAAGCATATGATGCTCTTTGAAGACAGAAAGATCCTCGAGCAATGACAATGCGCCATCCTAAAATCCAGTTCAAACACCTTTTATACAGACCCAGATTACAGACCTCTCATTAGCCAGCTGTACTTACACATTTCTGCATTTTATACACAGAATCTTGCAGCTCAAGCAATAATGCGGCTTTTCTAAAAGCCCATTTACACCAAGGTTGATAGCTATAATGATAATGATTAAGATATAGTTCTAGAAATCCTTCTAAAAATATATTTCAACGCTTTTGTATTCACCTGAGAAACTTTGCCTTCATAATGTTTGAAAACGAATGCAAAGTTTCTCGAAGTAATGCAAACATTTTGCGAGGGAACGCAAAACATTGTGAAAGAAAGCAAAAGCTTTGAAATATAATTTTTTCTCCCAGCTCATATTTTTTTTTATCATCATGTCCCTTTAGGAGTACCGTATGAGGCCACCCAGAGTATGTGATTTTTGCGTACGTGTGGTTTCCATTGTCCTATATTTTTCATAAATGTAGAATACGTTTTAGTTTGAAAGTTATTGGTGACTCATGATTTGTTCGTGAAATTATATTAGTATACCAATGAACTTAAGTTGTATCTCTGGTGCTGGAGGTAATCAAACTGTACCTGTCACTCCAGGCTCCGGTCCACTCCACCTGCCCCCAAGGGTTGCGCATACGAACCAGCTTCTCCTTGCGGCCACGATAATTCACCTGAAGCAAAATAGCATGTACTCTATATTGACAAAACATAATAATTCTGTCATTAAAAAAGAGCCTGCCAATAACTTTATTCATACCTCTGTCGCCCCTGTGAGTGAGTAGGCATGGCCTTTGACCAGCTTCTGACGGGTGACGGCTTCTGAATCAGCAGCACTAGTGATCTACATCATAGAATTAAGCATTAAACAGGGATATCTGACAAAGGGGCGGAGCTTATGACCCAGAAGTTATTTCCAGCTTCGGTTCAAATGCTATTTAAAGGGTTGGTTCACCCAAAAATGAAAATTCTTTCATTAATTACTCACCCACATATCGTTCCACACCCATAAGACCTTCGTTCATCTTCGGAACACAAATTAAGATATTTTTGATAAAATCCGATGGCTCAGGGAGGCCGGAGCGTGTATCAAACTGCCAAAGTCACGTGATTTCAGGCTTCGTTACGTCATAAGCAGTGTTGAGTGTAACGAGTTACTAAGTACTTATCTAACTACTTATCCACTGAAAAAGTAAAGTACGGGATTACTGTTCATTTTTAGGTAATTTAATTACAGTGACTTATAATGTACTTGCGTTACATACTGTAAATTAGTTCAACAGTTCTGTATAAATCAATATTGAATTCAAAATCTAAATTTGTCGTCTAAAGGTAAAAGTGAACGCGGCCTCTTTAAAATCGTTAGCGTGAGTTCGCAACTTCGCACCAGTTGGCTGTGTAGTCGCTGTCTGAAGATGCCGGCAGAAGCGAGTGGCTGTTTTGCAGAATGGAAATAATCCAATTACTTAATTTTTTGACACAGGTAGGCAAGAACATTACGGTAAAATGTAAGCTATGTCCTAGATAGAAAAAACTACTTGCGCGCTCTCTGAGAGACAGTCTTCAGTCAGTGCGCTCTCAACCAAAGCACACACACATAGCCGCCTCTCGCGAGTGTCAGATTTTCGGTTTATTACACATAAACGTTCAAATACACACACAGTTATGTCAAAATGCCCGTCTTGGCATATATTCGCGTTGGTTATGTGAATGTGAACAGCATGTGTAACAGCATATTGTCTCCGTCCATTAGGTCTTAGAGACAGCAGCCTTTAAAACATGCTACTGTCTACTATTGGCTGTCTGTATTATAAATGATAATCAAACAACAAAAGAAAAGCTTTAATAAGGATTAATCTATATTTAATTTATACAGTTATGACTATGCAGATTCATTTTATATTTGATTATTCAATTTCTGTGGTATTTTTACTTACTACTATTAGACCTACCTGAAAAAATATAGGCCTATAGCATTGTTTTATTTGTATTTTTAAATATTTTTACCATGGTATCAACTTTGGTATCGTGTATTGTGCACTTTTGGTGGTATCGGTACCGACTACTATTATAGTATGTTTTAATAAAGCTAAAATGTTTTTAAAAGCTATAAAAGGCTAAACTATTCCATATTTGACTCATATTTAAATTATTAAAAGAGTTTCCTTTCTATTGTCTATCCGGTCAAGGTTTATAGGGATTTTAAGAATTAGTAATGAGTTAAATTACTTATTGAGTAATTAAATTACTTTTCAGACAGAGTAATTAGAAAAGTATTTTAAATACAATATTGATGATGTAATTAGTAATTAGTAATTAATTACTTTTTTGAAGTAACTTACCCAACACTGGTCATAACTGTTTTGAAATTTCAATGGTTCACCACTGGAGGGTGTGACTTTGGAAGTTTGATACACGCTCTGAACCACTGATTCGAAACAAAAGATACGTAAAGCTTCGAAGCTTCATGAAGCAGTGTTTTGAAATCGCCCATCACTAGATATTGTTGAATAAAGTCATTATTTTGTTTTTTTTTTGGCGCACAAAAAGTATTCTCGTCACTTCATAATATTAAGGTTAAACCACTGTAGTCACATGAACTGTTTTAAATACGTCTTTAGTAGCTTTTTGGGCATTGAAAGTGTTAATTATCTTGCTGGCAATGGAGGCCTCACTGAGCCATCAGATTTTATGAAAAATATCTTAATTTGTGTTCTGAAGATGAACGAAGGTCTTACGGGTGTGGACCGACATGAGGGTGAGTAATTAATGACTGAATTATCATTTTTGGGTGAACTAACCCTTTAACTTTTTGATGTCATTATTCTGATGAAATTTGTTCTGTAAATAGTTATTTGATGCCCAATAAACTACGAACACACACAGATTTACAAAAAACGCTTGTAGTTTATGAGTGTCTTGAGTGCAGGCAGAAGAATCTCACATCGATGGAGCAGCCCAGCAAAGCTCCAGCCTCCAGAGCTTTCTGGATGATCTGAAACATGTTGGAAGGCGCTTTACTCAGGTCGTAGTTCTCAGCAATGCCTCCAGTGAAATCCTCAAAACCCTCACTGGTGGATCCTCCAGACAGGGCTTCATAACAGCCGTTCACCCTGCCAGAAACCATAAAACGCACCGTTAGAGTTATGAAACGACATGTACGCACATGTCTTTGAGTTTCATTTGAGAAACTATTTAAGAACTATTTCAGAACTAGTCTCATTTAGAGAAACTATAATTGTAAATCCTATTAAACAACATGTTTGATACTATACAAAAATTGTAGGCCAAAACACAGAAACAAATCAGTTAATTTATAGCTAATGACTGATGATTGTTTAGGTTTCAAAATTTATATGTGAAGTTTATCGTGATTTATAAACTTGCAAGAATCATAAAGTTTTCTTGGTCACAGAGGTTATTTTCTGCAATAATCCAAAAGCCAATGGAAAAATCCGATTGGGTTTTTGTCGAGGAACCAGGGTGATGCTAACTACAAAAATTTCGTCATCACTGCAGCACTATTTCATCCCTATTATAAATGCTCGTGCATGAGGTCACCGCTTGTGGGAGGGGCAATTCCCATAATTCACATGGGGGTTCCAAAATTAGTAGGCCACATGCAACAAACAACAGGTGTTAACATTATGTGTTCGGCTGGCAATGATAAACAGCAAAGAATAAGAGAAATATAGCAAGAGAGTGAAAAGCTAGACCGTGAACATGAGGTTAAAAACACAAAATGTCACACCCTTATTCCAGGAATACACCTACTGTGGGTAAAGCCTTCTGTAAATGTATGCAAAGTTCAGCAACCACTTTTTTTTTGGGACTAGACTTTTCATTTGCATAGAATCATCCATGTGGCAAATGCATTAAATATATAAATAAAAATTAGATTTTTTTCACATTTAAATATTGAATTTATTCAAATTTAACGTGAAATTGCAGGTAATCAAAACAACTGACATCCCTAAAGGAAAACACTTGATTATCCTGTTGTTTTTCTTAGAAAGTAAGTTCCACAAATAACCTGAGTTTCTGGTTCAGGCAGTTGTAACATAAAGGGTAATGCTCTTTTTAAACACAAGAACACAAGAAAAAAACAAACTAACTTAGCATAGGCCTTCTCCAGCAGGGCGCTCCAGAACTCGTTTCCCTCTGCGGAGTGAACAAACACCAGCTCACCGTCTTTCACTGGCAGCCGATCATCAATAACAACATCCACCCACTCGCCAAACTGCCAGAACTAAAGAATAGAGGGTGCAGACTCAGATTTATCTCTTCAAAATGTGTTAAACTGCAAAGACATCAATATATAAACTTACAGTCAAACTCTGCATTAAAAGCAGTAAGAAAATGTACCAAAAAGTGCTTTTCTATGCAAACAGTACCATACTTTTGAACATGAACTATGTATTGCCTTGGTTTTTAGCCATATAATATGCTATTACCATGTTTGTTTGTTTTTTTGTCATGTATTATAGTATTACCATATACACTACCATTTAAAAGTTCACCAAGGCTGCTTTTATTTGATCAAATATATAGCAAAAACTGATATATTGTGAAATATTTTTCAATATAATATTTATTTAAAATAACTCTGAATAAATAATTCTGTGTTAATATATGTGACCCTGGACCACAAAACCGGTAATAAGTCGCACGGGTATATTTGTAGCAATAGCCAACAATACATTGTATGGGGCAAAATTATCAATTTTTCTTTTATGCCAAAAATCATTAGGATATTAAGTAAAGATCATGTTCCATGAAGATATTTTGTACATTTCCTACTGTAAATATATTAAACATTTATTTTTGTAAGTAATATGTGTTGCTAAGGACTTCATTTGGACAACTTTAAAGGTGATTTTCTCAATATTTTGATTTTTTTGCACCCTCAGATTCCAGATTTTAAAATAGTTGCATCTCTGCCAAATATTGTCCTATCCTAACAAACCATACATCAATTGAAAGCTTATTTATTCAGCTTTCTAAAAAAAAAATAAAAAAACAGCAACTATTTAAATAAATAAAGCACTATTAGTAATATAGTACTATTATTTTTTGAAAATGAACTATGTATTAACATGACTTTTTTGGACCTACTATATTACTATGTTTTTTATTTTTGTTTGTTTTTTACGGAACGTACTACAGTATTACCATGTTTGTTCGGACATGGTAAAACTATGTTTTTGGTGCTACGGTTTTTTGGATTTACTATGGTAATAATGTAATACAATATATTTTAGGTACAATGGTAATACAATAGCATTCCTTGTTGTAGCACAAACATAAGGGTAAATGAATATAGTTTGCATGACATACTGTACATAAAATGCACCATGGTATTATTGTTAAATCCCATCAATGTACCACCACAGTATTTTAAAGGGATAGTTCACACAAAAATACAAATTCTGTCATCATTTCTAAACCTGTATGAGTTTCTTTCTTCTGCTGAACACAAAAAATATATATATATACTTTGAAGAATGTCGGTAAGAGTTTCTGGTCCCCATTGACTTTTCTGGTCCTCCATTGAAAATACTATAGAAATCAATGGGAAACTCTTTGGTTGCCAACATTCTTCAAAATATCTTCTTTTTTGTTCAGCAGAAGAAAGAAACTCATACATGTTTAGAACAACTTGAGGGTGAGTAAATGATGACAGAATTTTCATTTTTTGGGTGAACTATCTCTGGTATGTACTTACAATTATATGCAATAAGCAACAAACCACTCCAGAAAAATAATATATGTATTGTTCATTATCATGCTAATGAATTTATATTGTAACATGAACACCAATGCATAGTGACACATTTACAGTAACACTGCAGATACCTGGAAATGGAAGATTCCAGCATAATTGTCACCAAAGCCCTGTCCGCCAGGCACCACTCGGGCCAGAACGTCTTCATTCAGGGTCAGGGAGGCAATGGCCGCTAGCAGCCAGCAGTCACCTGAGAGACAGTGAAACAGGAAGTGAGACTGTGTTTACAACTGCTCTGTGGTCTGGAGTTGAAACATGCCACATAGAGGCCTGTATTCACTAAAGTCTTTTATGGAATATGGTATATATATATATATATATATATGCATTTGGAATGCAACTTTAATGCCATTCAAATGCCTGCACACAAACAAGAACAGACACATTTTGAGGGATGCACATTAAACTCATGATCGAATCGGAGCTGCCAACGAGTGCCACTGTGGTTTTTTAATGTCACGCAAGTGGTGAGCTGCAAGTCTGAGAAAGCAGATGCATGTAGAAATGCAGAGACTTGAATCCACCCTCCTCAAGAGACAATAGGCTGCTTTTCCTGCAGTCTGACACATGTATCAGATTAAGCGTGCATGTTTTTAATGCAAGAATTTTCCTCTCTTTAACTGCAGTCTTTAACAACAAGAGCAGTTCTGTTCAAAATCCCTCTGGCTAGTTTCTACTTTTGGGTGGTTTGCATTATGTGTTTGGCTCAGTAATTCAGTCAAGAATGAGGCAAAAGAAAGTGAGATTATGTGTAGAAAGGGAGTGTGTTGTTATTAAAATTAACAGTGTGAAGCTACAAGAGAGATGTAAACAGTATGAGCCTTTAAGTGCTATTTTAGGATTATTTATATACTGTTATAGTATTTATTAATTTATTAATATTTTAAATTTGGCTACTATTTTTATATTTTCATTTTATGTTTTTAGCTTAATTTTATTTTAAGTTTTAGTTGTCTTGTTGAGTTTTTGTCTTTTCTATTTAGCTTTATTTTTATTTTAATTTTTGTTTTAGTAATTTTACTTAAACTTTTTTCTTTCAGTTAGTTGCAAAGTCAACATTTCTAATTTTCCTTTTAAGTTTAATTTTTTTTGCATTTACTTTTTAAAATTTTTTTATTTCAGCTTTATTTCAATAAGCGAAAACAAGTCTTGGTTATCAATAATAACAATGGTATGAGCTCTAGGTTAAAAGTATCCTTCAAATACCAACCCGCCCTTATTCTACGAATTACACTCTGTGAGTGTTTGCTTGTGAAGTTCACAATTAACCAGGTGCATTGTTGAAGCTTTGTAGAATTATCAACGGGCTTCACTGGATTTACAAGCATTGTGTATTACACAATCAAAAAAAACTTTTTTCAAATAACGAGTAAAGTAAGGGGCGTTTACGTGACACCACTTTCATAAAAAATGTTTAATGCGTTTTGTCCATTAATTTACACAACAACAGCATTTTGGGGACCTGAAAACTCAAACTTCTGAAAACTGGATTCAAAGTGCAAGTTTTTGAAAACAATAATGTTATCGTCTCCGTGTACACTACAAAAACACAAATTTGTGAAAACGTTGACGTCATGCGCATGCGTATTACGTGTTCAGTCTATAGACGCGTAGTTTCTTTACAAAGTGACATCGCCATCTACT
Organism: Hypophthalmichthys nobilis; assembly: GCA_037950665.1. NCBI lineage: Eukaryota > Metazoa > Chordata > Actinopteri > Cypriniformes > Xenocyprididae > Hypophthalmichthys > Hypophthalmichthys nobilis. The sequence goes on from CM075476.1 coordinate 42,183,578, forward strand.
GGCCTGGCATGAATAATGCAGTCATTTTTGATGCAGTCATTTCAAATTAGTCATTTTCTTGGATCCGTGTGAACGGGGATCGTTTGGACAACATTGTCGTCTGTACGTGAAAAAACACAGGAAAAACTTTTTAGTTTTTAGTACATAATTGTCGCATAAACCAACCCTCAGTGGAATCCAGTTTTAGTTGGGGTTTTTTTTCAGTCAATTCAAGTCAAAAATGTAACATTTAGATGCGTGACACACGATTTTGAAGTGTAAATGCACATTTTTGTAGTACAGCCTATTTGTTGTTGCATGCAAACTATGTTGGTGGCATAAAAACAGTTCCAGAGCACAAAAAAGCACTTCTAAAGTAAAAATACCTTTAAGCTAAGCAAGGACAGCATCCCTGTCAGATAATGGTGAAAAGTATTAGGGAAAGTTACTTTTAAAAGTAATGAGTTTCAATATTGCATTACGTTTGTGCACATTATGCTGAATTACTGGTTGAGGCTGTTAAAATGTTAAGCACACACACAATATTGACTTGCGGGTATCCTATGTTTAAAGAATTAAGATAAGGAGAGGAGAGTGAGGAGAGTGTTGATTCAGTCTGTATTGTTGACCTGGAGACATGGTCTGTATAATGAAAAGGTTCACATTTAGACAAACATGGAGCATTAGCACACAGAATCTCAAAATTCATTTTCCTTTTACCCAAAGCTCCTTGACAGATATCCGTCCGTGTCGCTCCACCAACGATGAATTGTGGTTTCGAGCACAGCTCCTGCAAATGACACCAAGAGCAGCCATGTTTGAAATGCAATATCATGCAATCAGTATTATTATTATAATATAGTGTGACAAGATAAGTCACCTGAAATTTGCATTGTAATAATGTAATCAAAGTGAAAAGGAAAGCATATAGACACAAAACAATAAGATTGTATTTATTTACATTTCATATTAGATTCCGTATTCTAATAAAATGCATTTACTGATTAAAATGACAGCTGTTCTGCATTATTCTGACCATCTATATGAACAATGGGACTGAATGGATGAACAGAATGCATTATGGGAATTATTTGGGTCTGACCATAAGAAATCATAAAATATAAGTGTATTTTCAAATATGTTTAACTATAAAAGTTAATGAGACACTTGCAAACCAAAATAGCCCCGAGTAACTAAAGCAACAGTCATTATCAGATGTGACATAAGCAAAACATTATAGATTTACATAACACAAATATATGACAAAAACCGTTAATATTTTGTGAAAAGCCTTTTGGCTCTAAACGACCATTTGCCCCTCCGGTAACGTTAAAAAAAGTTTGTTCAAAGTTATCTAGTGTTTCCTTAACGTTCGCATAACCAAGAAAAAAAGTTTTTAAACATTTAAAACAAAACAGGACGTTTTGAACGTTCAGGGAACATTCAGAAATAACGTTTTCATAACTTAATATGATATTAGCAAAAATATTTTTGTTAGCATATAATTCCCACTGTTCTCCAGTTGAGAGAACTGTTTTGGTGCCCCTTTAAAACGCAACGCTTGATGACGCGATCCTAAAAACAGCAGACGCAACAGCGTCAGTCTGATGCATTTGTAGGCATATTAAAAACAGCGCAAACATAACGAAAGAACGCGACATAAATAAGCATATGTATGAAAACTCTCGTTCGAAGTGAAATGGATTAAATCGGCCCAACAAAAACGCAACTAATAAGAATTTAAAAATGCACGATTTCCCGTTTAACCATTAACTATGCCCTCAGTATTAAAACTTGTCATACTGAAACCATACCCCGGGTCTTTTCCATACTAGTCCTCTGGTTTTGTGCGAGCTGGGTCCGAGTTCTTTAAAGCCCAGGGATTCGGGTGCGGCTGGGAAAGACGGGTCAGAGAACAGGGTCCCTCTGCTGAGACACTGGCTCCTGAGCGCCTCAAAGTCCTGGTTGAGGTATTTAGTGGCATTTGCGTTAGTTCCAAACCCTGCAGCCTGCGCTCTCTTCTTGGCCAGGGTTGAGGCGACTCCTGACATTTTCCACTTCTGAAGAGCCAAAAAAATCTGAGAAATGTTCAAATGTCTTGATCCTTCCACTTAGATTGCTGTGACTCTCCGCCCCAAACTTTTCAGGCGTGGTCAGGCTGTCATTAGCGAGTTATTGCGAGTTTTTACGCACTCAGTGAAGAACAGGAAGAGTATAAAAAGTGTGTTAACATAATTACACTGACAGTTACTGTATCGCTGCTACAACAATGACCATATCATATCTGACTGATCGCGAGTTATTGCTGCTGTGTTTAGTATTATACTACCCAATAAATATAAATGACTATTTAGTCTACGTTTCAAATAATATCTTTTTGTTTATAAAATAGCCTACTTTTATTTGGCACTGCGGCGAAACGGCTATATAAATGACATTATTAAAGGACCTGTGAGTTCAGCTACTTGTGCGCACATAACTTATATTTGTCCATACATGTTCATACTGAAATTTTCTTCGTAACGGTGGAGTTGAAAGCCAAAGATTATAGATAGGGACTTCGTGAAAGCTCAAAACTCGTTCAGCTGCACAAAAGCGCCACCTGTCGGATTTTAAAGGCGGTGCGGACAGAGCGTTGATTTATACACATGATGTATATGTTTTGATTAATGTTTATTAAATGACATGTCAGTTAAGCAGATTTATTTTATTGCTTGAGCACCGAATTATATTTTTTACATATAGCACTCCTGGATAGACCCATAGACTGTAAAAATAAATAAATAAATAAATAAAATAGGATGGACCATGAAAATTCTCAAATTAAGTTTTGCTTTCCCTTGGGTGGAGCTTTTGAAGTCCTGCTCCCCCTCACTGAATGCAATGGGTGGAGCTAGAGGGTCCAACCACACCCTAACCCTACCCATAATCCTATAGCTAAAAATAACTCCACCCATTAGGTCGTCAGAGGTGGAACTGGACGTCATTTGGCTCTGCACTGAGTGAGCGCCACTTCACCATCCCAACAAGGAAACGAAATTAAACTATGGCTGATTTAAAAAAAACAAAAACGTTAATCATCTGTAAGTAGCATATTCAAATCATAACGGTCGCCTGAGGGCGCTCAACGACCACGTCATCTGTGAGCGTGAGAGTTTCTAACAAACTAAAAAACTTCATTAAAAAGAATAAATACATTAAATAATGTACACTTGTTAATGTGCTCATTTTTTGTTTGCAGTATTTTATAGTATGTAATGATTATGAACACATATTAAGCATGACAAACCAATTATACAATCGATTAAACTACAAAGCTGGCACGGAGGCATGTTTGATTACAAAATAAAGTCATAATGATTGTTATTGTTATTAACATTATTTTATAATGTAGCCTAAGTAACATGTAAGATAAAATAGTTTTATCGCGTGTCGAGCCATTTCTGCGACAGCTCCAGCTCTCCGACGCACAGTGTATACATCAGCGTCCGAATTCACTCACTTCATTTCGTTCACTCCATGCAGATATAGTGCACTCAAATGCCATACACTATACAGGGATTAGTGAATGAGTGAACGAGTGAGCGGTTTGAGTGAACGAAATCGCCCCCTATACCCTTAAATAGGGCACTATTTGAGGGGACAGCCATTTGTAGTGGTGTCCGAAACCATAGTGGACGATGTTGAGTGCACTCATTCAATCCCACAATGCACTGCAATAACGAGTGTACAACCGATGCGCGCTCAACCAAAGCCACTGGAAGGCAAGCCTGCAACCTTTAGCCAAAAAAGCGTAACGGCTAATGCTAACGCTTTGCCCCCGTCGATACGCAAGGAAGGAGACCAGAGGCTGTTTTTTGAATGGATGTCAATGGATGAGAGGCTTCACTATGCTGATTAAACAGCTTTTTTGGGGAAATAGCAAATAATTTAATTAATTGACAGCCTGTTCGCTAATCTTCAGCATGTTTTACACTAAACAATACTTTCGTTGAGAACTATATGTAGATTTTAGCTTGATAAAAAATTATTTTTTCAAGAGAAGGCATACAGGGAATGTTGCGACTGATGTCACTGACATTACACGATAGGCTGAGAGATGCAGGACGTGATTAAGTTAGCCTTTACGCTTTCTCCAATGGTAAGAGATACAGACCCTCTTATCTCCAATCTCTTATGTACAATCTCTGGCTCAACGGCTAGACAATACCCATAATGCACTGTAAGAGTCGCGCGCTGAATGAATTCCCGCGTCTCGCCAGGAGATGGCGCCCGCAGCTGAATCAATCATTCATTCATTTTCCAAACCTCGCTGGTCCAGTATAATGTCATACAGGTATAATTTCCTTTTTAATTGGTCATTAAATCGTTTAATTAAGGTTTGTACATGATAGTTTTCATGGAAGAGTTTAACATAAATATTCATTACTACTGGAACTGCCAGTTTGCTACATTTCAAATGATTAAACAGAAAGCACAAACTATGCGAAATCGGCAGCCCTTCCGGCGCACTCAGTGTCCGAATTCACTCACTCGTTTCATTCACTCCTTCAAGTGGATTAGTGGAGTAATGTAGGGAATAGTGAATGAGGGTATAGGGGGCGATTTCGAACACAGCCTATGCATCTATGCGGGAGGGGAAGTTAGTGTTTCAGCTGTGAAATACCAACAAAAATGCAATACATAAAATAAAGTACTATAGCTTATAAAACAATAAACCAATCCAGAAAATTGGAAATCTCTTTTGCATAAACGTTTGCTCGCGCGCTGCGATTTCAAAGTGTGAACAACATGTTTTTGCTGTTTTTGTTGCATTTACACGGCTTTTACCAGCAGATGTCCTCAGCATGCTGTTTCGAGTGAATAGCTAGTGCAGGGGTACTCCAGTTCGGACACCAAGAAGGCCGTATTTAAACCACATAAAATGCAAAGGGCCACAAATTATAACTTGCATCGTAAGATTTTTATTTAGGCCTATCTTAAGACAATATTTGTAGTTTTACTGAGTATTTACAAGTGCAGTTTATTATCTAGCTATGTCTTACCAGTCCTTTAGTGGTTGTCCTATACTTAAAGTGTTACTGAACATTAAAAAAAATAGCATTAAAAAAGATTAAGATTAAGACAAACTGTATTCATAATGTAAAAATGCATTCATACAAAGAGTATGAAAAAAAAATGCATTAAGTAAAACATTCTTGAGCAAAAATACTTAACAAGAACTGATGAAAAGAAGTCCTTCCTAGTGAAAAGTCTGCAGTTTTCACAAGTGATTTCAGGTCTGGCTGTTGCTCACTGGCTGATTAAACAGACTGTCAGTAAGACGAAAACCTTTTTATAGTCTTTTTTTGTATATATACTTTTTATACTCCGTTCTTGGTGTGAACGGGCCTTTTGGTTTTGAATCTGCATAAATACATTAAACGCTTGGCCATGTCTATGCACACACACTTGACATTTGATATTCAACAGTGCTTTGATCTGCCGACATTGACACTATTCTTTAAGAGCTGCTGTGCAGCTAAAATTATATACCAGTTATCAATGTTAAGCTGCTTTGACACAATCTGCATTGTAAAAAGCGCTATATAAATAAAGGTGACTTGACACCCTTTTAATGGTTTTGCCCAGGCCCCTTAATTCCAGTGAAGACAAATCTTGTTACCTTCTCTGTCAATCCACAAATCAAGGTTTATATAGAAATGGTTACTGAGTCTGGAGTCAAGAAAAAACATTTTTGATAGACCTGCACAAAGTCCAGACCTGAATCCCACCAAATATCTTTAGTATGAACTGCAAGTAGAAGCTGTTAGGAAGGACTAACTGTCATGGCCTGTGGTTTTGACTTTAAATGTTTCACACACATATATGGGTGTGATGGGTGTCTGGCTATAGTGTAGATCCAAACATAGTTCCATAATTTTTGCTAGTAGTTGGGTAAACAAGGGAACACAGTGAAGCCATTCGAGTTAACTATATAATGAAGGTTTTAATTCTAAAATGACAATGTTTTATTAAAGGCAATTTTACATCTAACAATCAGTTATAATCAGTTGCTCGGTAGAAATGGGAGAAACCAAAAAGAGACCATTACAGGGGGATCAATAATATCATTAACTATTACAAATTATCACATACATCAAAAGAGAGAGAAATAATAATAATAATAATAATACCAACAATAGTCATAATGGTAATGATTTTACAAAAATGAAGTTAAATATAATTCTTTATTCAACCCAGGAAAAATGGTAGTTTTTAACTGAAAAATCCAAAAGACTTCCCTTTGTAAAAGTCTTTGTAATCTATCGCTCTTTCTAATAGATCCAGTTACAATTTCCAAACCAATAAATCTTAAAGTAGACGGATTAGAATCATGTACAGATGCATAATGTACTGCCATGGGGTAATCTTTGTTTCTTGTACGAATTGCATTTTTGTGATCCCATAATCTATCTTGCTGTCTACGCTGTCTATCTTAGTCTGGCCCACATAAAAACAGTTCCAAGGACGCTGAAGCTTATAAATTACATACGCACTTTTACAATTAATAAAGGATCTAACTGAAAACATTTTCTTTGTGCAAACATCTACAAATGATTTGGTTTAAATTACATTCTCACAGTGATTGCAGTGTCCACACTTAAACATTCCTCGTTTCCCTTTCGTGCTGCGTCCGTCAGGACGCTTTAGGAACGCTTTCAGCGTGATGATGCACGTATGTCAACTAGTCCAATGCCGAGAGTGAGTGTCACGGGCGGGAGACGTCAAGACCAGGAAAGGACAAAAACACATCCGGTAAGACCGGCTTTAGCTTTTTGAGAGCTAGAGAGCACCACATGGAGTGGACATAAATTTAGGGAGCTCTCTCAATAATTCTCTATAAACATGTATTTTCTTAAATAACTGCATTGGGAAAATTATAGACACCTAGACACAGAAAAGGCTTTTTACCAAATTGAATGGGATTATATTTTAGCTGTGATTAGAGAATTTGATATGGGTGATACCTTTGCCCCTTTTGTGAAGATGTTATACGCCCATCCCACATCTTTAGTTCTTACTAATTTTAACAAGTCACCTCAATTCCAATTACACAGAGGCACTCGTCAGGGCTGTCCTCTCTCGCCCTTGCTTTTTGCAATTGCAACTGAACCTCTTGCCCTCGCAATTTAAAAGAACCCTCTAATTTCGCCCCTGAATTTAGGTAGAATTAATCACCAAATTTCCCTCTCTGCAGATTATATTATTCTTTATCTCAGCAACCCAGAAAAGTCTATTCCACCCTTATTAAATATATTGGAAATGTTCGGTAAACTCTCCAGTTACTCACTAAATTGGCAAAAAAGTGAATTTTTGGCTGTGACGAACAATATCGATCCAATTTTTATGCGTACTCTACCTTTTAAAATAGCCATAAATAGTTTGAAATATCTTGGAGTTAATATACCTAAAAACCCTAAGGATATATATAAGCTTAATTATTTAACAATACTCGAAAAGCTAAAGAACAATATAAAATGCTGGAGGACCCTACCACTGTCAATGATGGGGCGTGTGAATGCTATTAAGATGGTGACGTTGCCTAGATTCTTGTATCTTTTCCAGAATCTACCGATTTATTTGCCCAAAAAGTTTTTCAAAACTTTAGATTCTATTGTGCTGTCATTTGTCTGGGGCTTCAAAGCACATAGAATATCTAAAATACACGTGCGCAAACCTAGGTCGCTGGGGGGGGGTTGGGTTTGCCAAATTTTCAACATTACTATTGGGCTGCAAATTGTAGAGCCTTAACTGGCAGGACCCACGCCCGGACAGTCCTTCTGCTGATATCCCTTCATGGCACTTCAAATTGGTCTTTCTCCTCATTGCTTTTTGCTGCCCCAGAGACATTTAAAGCTTCAGCAGAAACCCACTTTATGATTAACAACTCTCTTAGGATATGGTGTCAGATCGTTAAGACATTTAAATTGCCAAATACCTCCTTTTTTGCTCCTGTCTGTCGTAACCATGCCTTTAAACCTTCACTATTAGATCTAGTGTTCACAGGTTAGATATTAGAAACAAATTAGAAATTATGTTCGTTCCACTGTGCCAAATTTCGAAATATTATCAGCCAATAATGAATTACATAAATTGGATACTTGCGTTCCCAACACCCCAAAGTTAGTTACAAAATTTGTTGACTTTTTCATGAGTCAGATAGATATTTCCACTACCCGTCTGAAAAACGATTGGGAAAAGGAACTAGATGTTCAGATCTCTGAGGAGGACTGGGGAAAATGTCTTAAAAATATATACACCTGTTCTATTAATGCTAGGCACCAGCTTATTCAGTATAAGGTGTTGCACAGATTGCATTACTCTAGGGTTAAACTCAATACTTTCTATCCTACTATCTCTCCTCTCTGCAATAAGTGTGAATCTGCGGAGGGTTCTCTTGCTCATCTTTTCTGGGCTTGCCCAAAACTTGAATTCTGAAACGTGAATTCTGGTCAGAAGTTTTTCAAATTTCTTTCTGAAGCTTATACATGTGAGCTTCCAGTAGATCCTGCGACTGCCATTCTTGTCTGGTCAGCTTCCAGGAGTGCCTTAATCATGCTATCTGATTGCCTATACAGTATGGCATGATGATTGCCAAAAAAACTATACTCTGTGTGTGGAAGAAAAATTTCAATTTGAAATCTAATTGTTCTCAGTTATTATTGTCACTCCCCTTATATTCCACCAGCGTTTTCATGGTAAATATGCCTGTGCGGGTTTTTTTCTTTACATATTTACATCTCATTTGGTCCATTTGTACAACTTCACCTTATCCATGTCACGCTGGGCAAAAATTTGTTTTGACTTCCCTTGCCTGTTTTTGCCGTTGTCATTAACTGCAAACATGAATCTAAATGAAGGAGGTTTTTGTGTGTGTGTGTGTCGTTGTGTTTGTTTCTGTCATGTGACTGTACTGTCCATCTGTCTGTAAATCTGAAAATACTACAGTAAATATAATATAAAAACAACAACATCAGGGTTAGTGGGAAAAGTGTATACGGCAGCAGGTCAGGCTGGTGCATATCTGCATACTATGTCAATACCAGGCTGATCTGTTGAAGGATATGGATTTATCAGATTTATCGAGAACAGCCACAGATTTATCTCTTAGGGCCACCAAAGAGACCGCCAGAGTGATTGGGTGGTCCATAGAAGCCTTGGTGGCAATGGAGAGACATTTGTGGCTTAATCTGTCTGAAATAAACGATAAAGACAGGGCTTTTCTCCTTGACGCCCCGCTTGCACCCACTGGCCTCTTCAGTGACGCCGTTAACTCGGTCATTGAGAGGTTTCAAGAGACTAAGAAGCAAGCGGAGGCGTTCAAAAAATATCTACCACGCCGCCATCCATCCTCTGGGGCTGCTGGGCGTGAGCAGCCACAGCTGTATAGCTCCTCATATTGAGCGCAACAAAAAGAGTGTCGCATCTCGTGCTCCACCTCAGAGATACGGAGGGCTGGGACGACACTCTCAACCCAAGCCTTTTAAGCCAAAGACTGATCTGAGGGTCATGATTCAGGCTAAGAAGGCTTCGGGTCAAAAGAGGTCCTGACGCCAGTGGCAGCCCCCGCGGGGTGGAGCAGTGTTCACCTCAGTATACGGTGCCCGCACCACCTCGTAGCCCTCAGGGGACCATTCTGCCAACCCCGCCACCTCTGGTGCCTCGGGACGCAGCGGTTTCCAGCAAACTCGTGATGCAGTGTTCACAAGACACTGTGTCACACTCACATCCTCTGAGGAGGCTAAAAATACAGTCAAATCGGTTGGTTCCTGTCAGTACGATTCAGGTCATTGAGATGGCTGTTCTCAATACACCAGAGGCCAGCCTCGAGAGGCTGGTTCCCTTGGTAGATTTTCTGGCAGAATGGAAACATCTATCAAATGTGTTGCTATGGGTCCTGCAGACTATAGAAAAAAGCTACAAAATCCAGTTTGGGTTCCGCCCACCTCTTTACAATGGGGTGCTACTAGCATTAGTGCGTCCCGAGCAGGCTCTGGTAATAGAGCAAGAAGTAAAAACCCTGTTAGCGAAGGAGGCTATAGAACGGGACACTGTAACCGACAGAGAGTTAGGTTTTTACAGCCGTTACTTCATAGTTCCAAAAAAGGATGGAGGGTTGCGCTCTATATTAGATCTGCATCATCTGAATCGCGTAGTCAAGAGACTAAAATTCAGGATGTTGACTTTTTCATGAGTCAGATAGATATTTCCACTACCCGTCTGAAAAACGATTGGGAAGAGGAACTAGATGTTCAGATCTCTGAGGAGGACTGGGGAAAATGTCTTAAAAATATATACACCTGTTCTATTAATGCTAGGCACCAGCTTATTCGGTATAAGGTGTTGCACAGATTGCATTAATACTCAATTGCGTTAAACTCAATACTTTCTATCCTACTATCTCTCCTCTCTGCAATAAGTGTGAATCTGCGGAGGGTTCTCTTGGTCATCTTTTCTGGGCTTGCCCAAAACTTGGTGAATTCTGGTCAGAAGTTTTTCAAGTTCTTTCTGAAGCTTATACATGTGAGCTTCCAGTAGATCTTGCGACTGCCATTCTTGTCTGGTCAGCTTCCAGGAATGCCTTAATCATGCTATCTGATTGCCTATACAGTATGGCATGATGATTGCCAAAAAAAACTATACTCTGTGTGTGGAAGAAAAATTCGAAGCCACTATTCAAGATCTGATTGTCAGAACTTTCCTCCACTCTGCATGTGGAAAGACTCAGATATAGTATCTCTGGTAATATAGATAAATTTGAAGCTTCTTGGAGGCCTCTTTTCAATCACCTGTTAAAAACCAATAATGATGAAACAATTTAAAATTTCCTTTTTTTAAATTGTTATTTTATTGTCATTTTCATTAACTTCTGTCTTCAATTTGAAATCTAATTTTTCTCTTTTATTATTGTCACTCCCCTTATATTCCACCAGCGTTTTCATGGTAAATTTGCCTATGCGTTTTTTTTCTTTACATATTTTATATCTCATTTGGTCCATTTGTACAACTTCCCCTAATCCATATCACGCTGGACAAAAATTTGTTTTGACTTCCTTTGCCTGTGTTTGCCGTTGTCGTTAACTGCAAACATGAATCTAAATGAAGGAGGGTTTTGTGTGTGTGTGTGTGTGTGTGTAGTTGTGTTTGTTTCTGTCATGTGATTGTACTGTCCATCTGTCTGTAAATCTGAAAATACTACAATAAATATAATATATATATATATATATATATATATAAAAAAAGACAACATCAGGGTTAGTGGGAAAAGCATATACGGCAGCAGGTCAAGCTGGTGCATGTCTGCATACTGTGTCAATACTGCAGGCTTACCAGGCTGATCTGTTGAAGGATATGGATTTATCAGATTTATTGAGAACAGCCACAGATTTATCTCTTAGGGCCACCAAGGAGACCGCCAGAGTGATTGGGCGGTCTATGGCAGCCTTGGTGGTAACGGAGAGACATTTGTGGCTTAATCTGTCTGAAATAAAAGATAAAGACAAGGCTTTTCTCCTCGACGCCACTGCTCGTAAAGAGACTAAAATTCAAGATGTTGACATTAAGTCAAATCGTGACTCAAATCAGATCCGAGGACTGGTTTGTCACGATAGATCTAAAGGATGCATATTTCCATGTCTCCATTCTTCTACAACACAGGAAGTTCCTGAGGTTAGCTTTCGGGGGCGAAGCATACCAATATCAGGTTCTCCCTTTCGGCCTAGCTCTTTCACCCCACATGTTCACGAAGTGCGTAGATGCAGCGCTGGCCCCGCTCAGGCTGCAGGGCATACGCATTCTGAACTACATAGATAACTGGTTAATATTAGCACAGTCAGAAGAGATGGCGGTTCGGCATCGAGATGTCGTTCTCGCTCATATACAGAGATTGGGGTTGAGATTGAACAACAAGAAGAGTGTGCTTTCTCCACTAGAGAGGACCACCTTTCTTGGTGCGGTGTGGGATTCAGTGACGATGCGGGCCTGTCTTTTGCCCACTCGCATCACTGTTATTCTCTCAGTCATGAAAGAAATGAAACTAGGCCAGTCACTCACTGTAAAACAGTTTCAGAGACTGTTGGGTCTGATGGCAGCTGCGTCCAACATGATACCTTTTGGCCTGCTGTACAGTGGTGGCTCAGGATCAAAGGGTTTTCCCCGAGGGGGAACCCACTTCGTATGATCAAGATCATGCGGCGGTGTCTCCGCGCCTTGGTTATATGGAGGAAAAATTGGTTCCTGTCCCAGGGCCCTGTGTTAGGAGCCCATTGAGTTACCCTGACGACAGACGCTTCTCTCACAGGCTGGGGACCGGTAATGGAAGGCCGCTCAGCTCAAGGGCTGTGGAGGAGTCATCATCTTTCATGGCACATAAATTGCCTGGAGATGATGGGGGTTTTCAATGCGTTGAAATTCTTCCTCCGAGACCTGAGAGGTCATCATGTGCTTGTCCAGACAGACAACACATCGGTGGTCTCTTACATAAATCGACAGGGGTTCTGCGTTCACGCCCACTATGCACACTGGTGCACCAGATCCTCCTGTGGTCCCTGGGGAAGATGCTCTCCTTGAGAGCAATCTATATTCCAGGGACCCAGAATATACAGTGCTCAGCGTAAATGAGTACACCCCCTTTGAAAAGTAACATTTTAAACAATATCTCAATGAACACAAAAACAATTTCCAAAATGTTGACAAGACTAATATTTATATAACATCTGTTTAACTTATAACATGAAAGTAAAGTTAATAATATAACTTAGAGAACTAAATTTTCAGTTTTACTCAAATTAGGGTGATGCAAAAATGAGTACACCCCACTGAATGTCTCTAGAGCAAAGCTAAATTTTAGACTACAAATGTCTAATTTAACAAGAATTCAACCACAGGTGAGTCTGATTATTCATTAAACAGGTGTCCAGCAGACAGTTGACTATAAAAGGGTGTTAAAACCGAAATGGGAAGGCCATTTCATGCTGTCAGCAGTGGCACCACATGGAAGAGAAATGTCACAAGACCTGAGAAAGAAAATAATTTCTTTACACTAGAAAGGTGAAGGCTACAAGAAGATCAGCAAAGCTTTACTTATCAGTCAGAATATTGTAGCAAAAGTAGTACAAAAATTTTAAAAAGATGGAACTGCAACCATCTCACAGAGACGTCCAGGTCGTCCACGGAAGTTAACACCTCGACAGGAGCATCTTCTGATGAGAAGGGTTGAAGAAAATTGGCATGCAAGTTCACTGCAGTTATCTAAAGAAGTAGAAAGCCAAACCGGGGTGACTATTTCCCGTGACACAATACGGTGTACACTGCAGGGGAATGGCATGCATGGGTAGAAGAAAGAAGAAAGAAGCCTCTCCTAAAGCCCAGGCACAAAAAAAGCCCACCTAGTGTTTGCCAGGGCCCATGCTGACAAAGATGAAGACTACTGGGACTCTATACTCTGGAGTGATGAGACCAAGATAAATGTTTTTGGAACTGATGGCTTCAAAACTGTATGGCGTCGTAAACGTGAGGAATACAAAGAAAAATGCATGGTGCCTACAGTGAAACATGGTGGTGGCAGTGTCCTTATGTGAGGCTGCATGAGTGCTGCTGGTGCCGGGGAGCTGCATTTCATTAATGGCATCATGAATTCACAGATGTACTGCTCTATACTGAAAGAGAAGATGCTACCATCACTCCGTGCCCTTGGTCGTCGTGCACTTTTCCAACATGACAGTGATCTTAAACACACATCTAAGGCCACTGTTAGATTTCTGAAGAAGAACAGGGTGAAAGTGATTCGGTGGCTCCTGATCTGAACCCAATCAAACACCTATGGGGAATTCTGAAGAGACATCAGTTGAGCATCACTCTCCATCCAGCATCCAGTCTCTAAAAGAGGTCATTCTTGAAGAATGGAAAAAGATAGATGTTGCAAAATGTCGCCAACTTGTTCATTCCATGCCTAGAAGTCTTGGTGCTGTCATTAAAAATCATGGAGGCCATACAAAGTACTAGATGTAGTAGTTTTTGTTGTGGGGTGTACTCATTTTTGCATCACCCTAATTTGAGTAAAACTGAAAAATATGTAATCTAAGTTATATTATTAACCTTACTTTCATGTTATAAGTTAAACAGATGTTATATTAAACTTAGTCTTGTCAACATTTTGGAAATTGTTTTTGTGTTCATTGAGATATTGTTTAAAATGTTACTTTTCAAAGGGGGTGTACTCATTTACGCTGAGCACTGTAGGAGCAGATAACCTGTCGAGACAGGGGCTGAGGCCAGGGGAATGGAAACTTCAACCCCGAGGCGGTGAAGTTCACATGTGAGATTTATGGCCAAGAGGAAGTGGATCTGTTTGCGTCTCAGGATACGACGCACTGTCCACTTTGGTTCTCCCTCACACATCCAGCTCCTCTGGGACTGGATGCCATGGTACAGATGTGGCCGAGGCTATGTCTGTACGCCTTTCCCCTCATCGTTCTGCTCCCAGGAGTTCTGGAGATAAGGGATAAGTCTATTAATAGTAGCTCCTTACTGGCCGAGCCGGATATGGTTCTCGAATATTGTGTCTCTACTCGACGGCTCTCCCTCGGAGATTCCGATCAGGAGGGACCTTCTATCTCAGGCGAGAGGAATGATATTTCACCCCCGCGCAAAAATGTGGAACCTGTGGGTTTGGCCTCTGAGGGGCCCCAACTCATAGAATCTGGTCTCTCAACCGAGGTTGTAGAGACCATTCTTCACTCCAGAGCTCCTTCTACAAGGAAACTCTATGCCCTGAAGTGGAAACTTTTCACTTTGTGGTATGATGTGCGACAGCTAGATCCAGTGAACTGCCCGATTGGTACAGTACTAGAGTTCTTACAAGATCGCTTTTCATCAGGGCTAACCCCATCAACACTAAAGGTCTACACATCAGCTATTTCTGCATACCATGTCCATGTGGATGATACAACGGTGGGGAAAAACCCTTTAATGTCTTGTTTCGTTCGTGGCACCCTGAGGCTGAGGCCTACAATACACACTAAACCCTGGTTGGGATTTAGCCATTGTGTTGGAAGGCTTATCTACAGCTCCATTTGAGCCATTTAATTCTGTCCCAGAAAAATTTCTGACATTGAAAACTGATTTCCTCCTGGCTATTTCTTCCCTTAAAAGAGTTGGAGACCTTCAGGCCCTATCTGTATCCCCTACGTGTCTTGAATTTGCACCAGGGATGGTCAAAGCTTTCCTTAAAACTTTCCTAAACCGGGCCATATACCTAAGGTTCTGACCAATATTCCACGGCCTATAGTGCTGTAAGCTTTCTGTCCTCCTCCGTTCTCAGATCCAGACCAGGAAAAGTTGAATCTTGTGTGTCCAGTGTGAGCACCTATGTCCACAGAGCTGCCCTGTGGAGAACTTCAGATCAACTATTTGTTTGTTTTGGACCGCACAATAGGGGACGCCCTGCGTCCAAACAGACAGTGAGCAAGTTGATAGTTGAGGCTATATGACTTGCTTACGAGGTCTCTGGTCAGTAGTCTCCACTATCTGTCAGAGCTCACTCTACTAGGAGTATGGCGGCCTCCAAGGCTTTAATCTCGAGGGTTTCCCTCAAAGAGGTCTGTGATGCGGCAGGCTGGCCCTCGCCACTCACGTTTGTGAGATATTATGATCTCAACCTGGACGCAGCTCCAGGTTCTTCAGTGCTCTCATCTTAGTGTGCCTCAGTTTCACATGGACAGGCGTTTTGGAAGTACGGCGTTTTGGTATTTCGTTCCCAAAGTGTCCTGACGGACGCAGCGCGAGTTCCCTCGAAAGGGAACATCTCAGGTTATATAACCATAGTTCCCCGAGAAGGGAACAAGACGCTGCGTCGCTTTGCCATACTCCCTGCATCCCGGTGATCGATTTGTTTCGGCTATTGAAGCTAAAGCCGGTCTTACCAGATGTGTTTTTATCCTTTCTTGGTCGTGACGTCACCAGACCTGTGACGCTCACTCTCGCCACAGTTGACATACGTGCATCAGACGCAATCACGCTGAAGGCGTTCCCAAAGCCGATTTCTCTGTCCAACCATTGTTGTCCGTTTCATAGCAGGCAAATATTTTCTCACAGCTCTGTCTTTAATTGTAGGAGCCTTTCTATAGCTCACAATTGGAGGCTCCTGAAAAATCTCACGTAGACTTGGATCATTTTGGATAATTCCCCAGTTCTTATTTATTATACACTTGATCTCATGTGAGACAGTACTAAATTCCTAAATTCCTGTTCTTCTTACTTTTCTTTTTGAGTAGGTCATCCTGTTGTAGTAGTGTCACTTTATTCAAAGCCTGATCGACCAATCTTTTTTGATAACCTCTCTGTTTAAAACGATATTTCATATCTGTAGCCAGATGATTAAAATCTGAGTCTTGATCACATATCCATCTTAATCTTTGGAATTGACCCAGTGGAATGCTTTCTTTAAGATATTTGGGATGAAGGATGGTGTTACAGTCTGTATACTTTCTGAAAAGTGAAGTACGTAGATGTCCCTTTTGGTCTTTATAAATAGTAATGTCTAAAAAATGTATTTTATCATGATTATGTTCAAGACTCAACTTAATGCATGTTTATGGAGTTCAAAAATGCATGAAAACTTTGTAGTTCAGTTTCATTTCCTTCAAAAATCATACAGATGTCATCAATATATCTGGTCCACCATTTTATTTTCATAAAGAAAGGATTAATTGTAGCATTGAAACTCCTCTTCCCAGAGTCCCAAGAAAAGATTGGCATAATTTGGTGCAAAACATGCTCCCATAGCAGTACCTTTAACCCGTTTACCTTTAACCACAAACACATTAGGGGATGCCCTGCGTCCAAACAGACAGTGAGCAAGTTGATAATTGAGGTTATATGACTTGCTTACGAGGTATCTGCTACTATTTATTGAGGAATCCAAAAAAGATAGACTAAAGGTTTAACAAGAGATAATTGAAATTAGAAACCAACTTGAAAATATTGCAGCGACTGAAGAAAAAGAAAATTTGGAAGTCCAATTACAGGATAAACTGCTCAAATTCACTGAAAATGTAAAGAAACAGAAGGTGGATACATTTAAGAGAGATGAAAAGGATTATAAAGATGGAAAGGTTTACACCTGGAAAAGAAAAATTAATAAAAATGTGAACAAACCCCCTGGACGTCCTATTATTTCTAATAATGGGAGTCTCTTGGAACCATCTTCACAATACATTGATTATTTTATTAAGCCTTTGGTACCCACCCTTCCAGCCTTTATTCAGGACACAACAGACGCAATTGAAAAAAATCAAGGATATTGGGTCTGTTGATCCTGCTTCTTTGTTGGTAGTCATGGACGTGGAGGCTTTATACACTAACATCAACCATGATGAAGGTCTTTGAGCCTTAAGATACTATTTAACATCCGGATTGATGGATGAGAGCCCTCCAGCAGAATTTATCCTGACAGAAATGGAATGGACTTTGAAACATAATGTGTTTGTGTTTGAAGATAACGTCTTCTAACAGGTTAAAGGTACTGATATGGGAGCATGTTTTGCACCAAATTATGCCAATCATTTCTTGGAACTCTGGGAGGAGGAGTTTGTATTCAATGCTACGATTAATCCTTTCTTTATGAAAATAAAATGGTGGACCAGATATATTGATGACATCTGTATGATTTTTGAAGGAAATGAAACTGAACTACAAAGTTTTCATGCATTTTTGAACTCCATAAATGCATGCATTAAGTTGAGTCTTGAATATAATCAGGTTAAAATAAATTTTTAGACATTACTATTTATAAAGACCAAGAGGGAGGTCTACTTCACTTTTCAGAAAGAATACAGACTGTAACACCATCCTTCATGCAAAGAGCTTTCATCCCAAACATCTGAAAGAAAGCATTCTACTGGGTCAATTCCAAAGATTAAGATGGATATGCGATCAAGACTCAGATTTTATTCATCTGTAAATGTCCTTGGAACTGTTTTTATGTGGGCCAGACTAAGTGTAAACTGCAAGATAGATTATGGGATCACAAAAATGCAATTCGTACAAGAAACAAAGATTACCCCATGGCAGTACATTATGCATCTGTACAAGATTCTAATCCATCTACTTTAGAAATTATTGGTTTGGAAATTGTAACTAGATCTATTAGAAAGAGCGATAGATTACAAAGACTTTTACAAAGGGGAGCCTTTTGGATTTTTCAGTTAAAAACTACCATTTTTCCTGGATTGAATGAAGAATTAGATTTAACTCCATTTTTGTAAAATCATTACCATTATGATTATTGTTGGTTTTATTATTATTATTATTATTATTTCTCTCTTTCTTTTTGATGTATGTGATTACTGATTATACTTTGTAATAGTTAATGATATTATTGGTTCCCCGTAATGGTCTTTTTGGTTTCTTCCATTTCTACTGAGCAACTGATTATACCTACACCTGTGACTAATTTTGTACTTGACGCACTCTGAGGAAGGCTGGATGGCTGAAATGCATCATTGTGCAGTATTTTAGTCATTTTTTAATGTTTCTAGAGTGAGCCGTGTTTGAATAAAGGCTTTTTAACATTTTAGATCCGGAAGAAGTGCCTTGGATTCTTATTGATTATAGATGCAAATTTGAACCCAACCAAAGAGCACCTTCTGGGACTATTAAACGGAAGTCCTTTCAGCAAGTAGCGCCCCAAGATTTTTTCCTTGAAATTATAATATATATTTAAATAAAACATTAAATACATTTGTGTCATGACAACTCTTGAAGTATTTGACATGGCAATGGGTATGACAGTGTTGATATGTTTGGTCTTAATGGAATAGATCTGCTATGCTGCTGCTGTTGTACAATATACGTGAATTACCCGTAGCAGATCTATACAGGTGGAGCTGGGGAAGGTGGACGGTTTCTGAAAGCATGCTGCAACTGCTACAGCAACTGTTGACCAGTATTTGAAGGTTGAGCAGCAAGATCATTGGCTACTGATACAGCAGGAACCAATCAGCTGTGCCCTATAGACAGGGCCGCATTATCCTAATGGGCAACTTGGGCTGCAGCCCAGGGCCCCGAACACTAGGGGGCCCCCAAGACAATTCTCTTTTGCGTTTTAAAACGCATTGTTGTCACACACCCTAATCAAGAGTCACAGGCACAGTGGACACGCACGCAGGCAAACAACCAGGACATTGTCACCTCAACATGTCAAACAAAAATGTAAGAAAATATGACAGTGGCACAGCATTTGAAAGCCGAAAGTTTGTTAATCAAGACATCAAGAATCAGCATATGAATCTCAACAATGGTGATTAAAAAAACGATTCACGCTGCAATGCATGCTGAGTATCACCATAGGACAAAACTCCCATCATGCACTGCAGTATGAATAATTATTGTCACCACTGTTTAGGATTGTATGCTATGTTTTCATGTGTAAGCCTGAGGGGTAATAGTTGCTCATTTTTAGCATTGAAGCATTACATTGGAATTTGTTTGATGGATTTTTATTTATTTATTTATTTATTTGCAATTTTGTAATGGCCAAATCTCAGTGAAGAAACCAAAGAGAAAGAGACCTCTTTGTTATGTTCATTTGAAATGGCTTTCCAGCAGAAAATTGAAGCTGATCTGCTCCTTCAGTCTTTTGATTCAGCAATGTACAAGTGTTTGCTGTGAAACACTATTGCAATTGCTCAAACGCAAATTATTTTAAAGATAAAAGGGTCAAGAGCCCAACTAAAACAAACCCTGACCATCATGATGGGGGCATAATATTTTGACCAATAAAACACCAACATCTAAACCTCTTTTGATTCTCAATAAGAACTTCTGTAGACGTGTGACAGAAATAAAGTCACTCTGGTTAGTAATAAGTGAAGCTGGTAATGCTATTTCTGTGATCTTCAAATATTTAATGTCTTTTATCTTCAGTTGATTTCATCTAAGGCTGTGGCTGAAGTCAGTTGTAGTTCTTTTGTTTCTCTTTTCTTCAGTGATTCTGCTTGTTAACAGCAGGTGCTCATCATTAATGTTCAATCATAACTTAATTAATTGCTTAATTATCTCATTAACTTTAACTCTGCTTCAGTGTTACTTTAACACTGTTTAGAGAGGGACCATATGTACTCTGAGCAGAGCTGATTTAACTCTGGGGATTTTACCGCTATAAAACATGGAAAATGTTGTAATATTTTAAAATTTTATTTTCAGCCTGTTAGCACTGTTTGAAAATATCGTCATTCGGTATAATCAAAAGTGTAATTTGGTCAAACCAAAATTTTGGTTAAAACGAATTGGTGACAAATTTTGTAAAAAATGACAAAAGCAGTGTTAATTGATTATAAAAACCACATAATCTCATTATTAACACTTGATAAAACTTCAAAATTATTTACATCTCGATTATGTTTTTTTTTTTACACTTTTAAAAAACTTATTCATCAATGACCCATGTATAGAAACTGCGTTTAAAAAAAAAAAAAAAAACACACTGAGAAATATTCACTGGACTAAAATTGTGAGAACCAGCTCTGGTCTCCCAACAAACAAAAAAAGAACAATAGAAACAAAAGAGGTCTGCATTTAGAATATTGTAAGAGTGTATTGAGTCACACTTTACAGGACTTATGTTACAGTGCAATTACATTGGTAAGTACTAAAGTAGTGAAATGAATATACTTTGAAAAACATATGAAGCACTAAAGTAGTGAAATGAATATACTTTGAAAAACATATGAAGCAATAAAGTAATGAAAAGTATATACTTAAATTGCTTAAGTTTTCTTCGCAGGGTTACATGATGCTAAGCCAGTGTGAAAGCAACACCTGCCCCTATGCGCTGACAGGTGAGTGTGACTCCACCCTCACGTTTATCATACAGCGGCTCTCAGTATAAAATCAGCATCAGTCTCACACAAACACTCACACACTATAGACAAGCTTCAGAGACACTTGAGGTCGACTACGGGGCAGCATGTCTAATATTGCAAAGGTTCTTTCTAGGAGGCAGGGCAGAGGGGAAGGAGTGGGAACAAACGGGAATGCGATTCCCTTCAACAAGCAGGACTATCAAATCCTGAAGAAGGAATGTCTGGCGAAAAGAACCCTGTTCTGTGACCCGACCTTCTCTGCTGAATCCGACTCTCTGGGATACAAAGAATTCGGGCAGCACTCCTTCAAGACCAGAGGAGTGCAGTGGAAGAGACCCAAGGTACTGTGATGTCCTCTGTGTGTGTGTCTGTGTGTGGTTCTGGTAAACCCTACACGTTATAGGGACAAAATGTCCCCATGAAGATGGCAATAGCCGAAATCCTTGTCCTTGTGGGAACATTTTTGGTCCCCATGAGGAAACATCTTATAAATCATATAGATTGATGTTTTTTTTTGAAAATGTAAAAATGCAGAAAGTTTTCTGTGAGGTTTAGGGTTAGGTTTAGGGGATATATTATACAGTTTGTAAAGTATAAAAATCATTATGTCTATGGTAAGTCTACATAAAACTCTAAGTTTAGGTAAATATAAAGGTGTGTTTTTGTGATCTTTGTTTGTTTTAAAGGTTTGTTTTTTTTTTTTTACAATATCTTAAAAAGTACTTTTGTTATACCCAGTTACCTAATTAAAAAAAAAAAAGTAAAATAAAAAAGTAGTCCGGTTAATTCATGAGTATTATGGTTAATTGAAATCAGTATTAAATAATATTAAATGTTAATAATATTTTTCATAAGTTTTTTTGTCATCCTTGTGTTATATAGAATCTAACTGATTCACATTCACAAGTAACAATGGGAAGTGATTTTATAATTAATAATACTAATAAATAAAATCATTTTAAAAATGGTAAAATTGCATGCATTTAAATTTTAATAAACCCAAAGTGGAACAAAATTTCCTATAACAAAGGAAAAAGTTAATTGCCCAAGCCCGGTGGCACCGCCAAACCGTCATTTGAATACACCACATTTAGGTGCAGCAGTTGGTGCCCATATGATCACAAACCACAACAGCCACATCCATGAGATCGTTTAAATTTAGATGAATTTCATGTCATAGAATGTCATAGGTCAATTTCAAATAAGTGCAGAATATCATCCTAATCTGCCATGTCTGTGTTTTTCTCAGATAACCTCTTTAAAAATTCCAGAGCAAATTACATAATGTTATTTGTGCAAATTCAACAGTACTCTTGAGAAATGTAATCCAGTTTTAAAGGGTTAGTTCACCCAAAAATGAAAATAATGTAATTTATTACTCACCCTCATGTCGTTCTACACCCGTAAGACCTTCGTTCATCTTCGGAACACAAATTAAGATATTGTTGATGAAATCCGATGGCTCAGCGAGGCCTCTATTGAGAGCAAAGTCACCGTCTCCTCTCAAGATCCATAAAGGTACTAAAAACATATTTAAAACAGTTAATGTGAGTACAGTGGTTCAACCTTAATATTATAAAGCAACAAAAATACTTTCTGTGTGCCGAAAAAAAATGAATAAATAAAAAAAGATTTGTGAAGCTTCAATGCAGTGTTTTGAAATTGCCCATCACTAGATATTGTTGAAAAGTTATTTTGTTTTTTTGCCACACAAAAGGTATTCTCGCTGCTTTTATAATATTAAGGTTGAACCACTGTACTCACATGAACTGTTTTTAATACCTTTATGGATCTTGAGAGGAGACATGACTTTGCTCTCAATAGAGGCCTCACTGAGCCATCGGATTTCATCAAAAATATCTTAATTTGTGTTCCGAAGATTAAAGAAGGTCTTGCGGGTGTGGAACGCCATGAGGGTGAGTAATAAATGCCATTATTTTCATTTTTGGGTGAACTAACACTTTAATGTGAGTGTCTGTGATTGCTGATGTTGTATTATCCTAACACTTCTCTTCATGTGTTTTTTGACCTCCCTGACTATTGTTTGCACCAAAAGCATGCTTTCATTTAATTTCAATATGTGTGGTATACAATAAAAAATAAAAAAAAAATTATAAAATTAATACATAGAGCCAAATCACAGAACCTGCAAAGACGATTTTAATATCAGTCTCATGTAAGAGTACATATCTAGATTTTTCTGCTCACTTATGCAAGTTTATTTTAAACAGCCACTTTTATAAAATAATGTGAAATTTACTTAAATAGGGGTTTTTAATAAATTTGAATTATATCAATAAATAATTAATTTGAAGACATATTTCATACATGTTCGCAAACACAGACTTTCTGTAACGCCCATGTCTAGAAAAAACACTCTCCTCTGTAAAAAAAAAAAAAGAAAAAAGAGATCTTGTATGAATCAGTACATGAAATCACAGGTGTCAGGTAATAATAATTGTAACTCAAACAACATTTAGAAAACTAGTCCTGTCTCAATAGTGATATAGTGTCATGGTTCAATTTCAAATGAGTGTGAAGTTATCATTTGCAGTTCAAAATTTTTATAAGTTCATCAATAAATGGGTAATCAGTAAAAGGGTTAAAAGACCTCTAATCAACACTGTAAAACACACATACACACACACAGACAGAGACCCCCACAGACAGAGAGAGAATGTGTGTATGTATACCAAGTTTGGTGACTGTAGGTTAAACTAACCCCCCACTTTTGTCAAAAGGTGGCACTATAGAGGCCCTCCTCCCCACCCGTTTCTAAGGCTTTGCCCATATCTACTGGATGACAATCCTGACATGTGTGTTGAGTTTCATGCAATTTGAAGCATGCTGAGTCTCAAAAGCATCCTAAACAAATATTGAAGTTTGATCTGTTGCTATGACAACAGTGTTTGAAAAATATCAAAAATCTTTTCACAGGTCTACATTCGTCATGTCTTGACATTATTCTAATGAAGTTTGAAGCAAATCGGGTAAAAATAAGAGGGTAATCACAAAGCATTTTGAAAGCGACACACTTCCTGTTACCGGTTGGTGGCGCTATAACTTTGACTCACAGTAGTCATGTGATCAGACTCCTACAACGAACACACAGCTGAAGTTTCATGAAGTTTCATAAGTTATAACACACTTCCTGTTTCCCTTTTCTCACTATAAATTTGTTGCCTCGCCACGGCCAAACCGTTTGAGATATCAAAAATCTGCTTGCAATTTAACATCCTCAATGTCTTGACTTCAAGCTGACTGAGTTTGGTGGTGATCGAATTAATCGCCTAGGAGGAGTATATCAAATTCCAGAGCATGTGTTTTTCAAACAACCCATAATAGCTGACTTCCTGTTGAGCTGGCGTATAACTTAGAGCACGAAAGTTGTTAAGCCCGATGAGGTCTATATGTGTACCGAGTTTCATACTAATATTCATACTAATGTATCATACTAATACATGCAAGTATGTTTGACCAAGATTTCGGACCGTAGAGCCCCTGTGCCACGCCTGGGTACCAGCATCTGTGGCGTCCTAATGGCCTAATGCCAATTTTCAAGAGTTTTTGAGCATGATAAGGCCCCCAAAAAGCTCCGGATGGTTGGAAAAAAATAATCATCCTTAGAAAAACAATAGGGCCCTGCGCCTTAGTAGCTTGGGCCCTAAAAATGTTGATGCGATATAAAACATTTTTTACAGTTTAGCTGAGATACAAAACATGTATTGTTCTGTACGTGTGCGTGCATAGATATGCTCACTATGGTAACCGACGGAAGCTCAGGTTAGTCTTCAGGTGTGAGGAGGATCTTTGTGTTTCTGTGTGTGTGTTGATACTTACAACAAGCATACTGTCTGCTCATTGGTATCTCTATTTTTTCTTTTATGTATACACTAGCCACCACACAAATAAACCTTTTACATGCGCTGTTTGCTAAGAGCAAATAAAATGTATTGTTACTCATGTGTACCATTGCATAACGTAATAATATCAGCTCTAATTGTGCTCAATTTTCTATTTTTAAAGGAGCTGTGCTCAAACCCTGAGTTCATTGTGGACGGTGCCAAGCGGACGGACATCTGCCAGGGAGCTTTAGGTGAGAAAAGATCCTTTTGGTCACATTAAGGTAGGAACACACAAAGCCGACGGTCGGCTGTCGGGCAGTTTTTGTTTGTCGGCTGACTAAGTTTTCTCAGTGTGTTCCGCACCGTCGGCTGAAGTTGGTCCTCGCGGGGTTTTTTTTTCGGCCAATTCCACATGTTGAATCGGCGTCGGAGCTCGTCGGGCCATCTGATCATTCAGATTAGCTGTTCAGCTACTGCCACCTGCTGGTACGGAAAGGCATTTCATCTTACGCAGGCGCAGAAAGGACGTGCTATATGGCCGTCAGCTGTTGAGCATCGGTTTGGTGTGTCAGGTCAACTTTGGACCCAGACAATGCCGATGTGAGCCAACCCCGCAGTCTGCTTTCGTCACCACTAGTTCGTCAGCGTCGGCTTGGTGTGTTCCTGCCTTTAGTGCTCGTGTGTGGCCTGTAGAGAAATACAATAAATCATTTATGATTTTTGCTAACATTTTGGGCAGTATAGGTGAAGACATTATTACTGATTTCAGCGTCAAAAAAGCAGCTGAATATGGCATTTCAGGATCTGTTGTAATTATGTATCAAATGTTTAGTTACCTGTATCTGCTGGTGTGTCTGCTTTATGTTGACATGAGTACACTGTCTTCTATCCCAAACTCACACAGACTCGTAATGTGCGAAGCTTACCACCATGACACACGAATATAAACACAATATCAGAAAAGATGTGACACATGAGCCATTAACACTATAGACCTATTTTTTTTGTGCAAACAAAAAGAGACATAAAATTGTACAGGGCCCCCATAAGGACATGGTCATGGAAGAAATAAATTATATTGTATTATAATGCATTTGCATTTGCTCACAAAACGTTTTTGTTCCCCCAAGAAATTCCCAGCGAATTAAGTTTCTCCAGGAAACGCAACAGAACTCGTTTAGCTATAGATATCTTTTTGCAAGAGAACATAAAAGTTGCTTGAGTGAATGCAATGGTTTTTTCAAGGGAACACAGTACTTTTGCAAGAGAACACAAAAGTATGTAGCCCCTAAAGGGACATCATGGCGGATGGGAGGAAAAAATATATGTCAGATATACATGTCAGTGCTT
This sequence comes from Hypophthalmichthys nobilis, assembly GCA_037950665.1. Classification (NCBI taxonomy): domain Eukaryota; kingdom Metazoa; phylum Chordata; class Actinopteri; order Cypriniformes; family Xenocyprididae; genus Hypophthalmichthys; species Hypophthalmichthys nobilis. Next base: position 42,209,658 of record CM075476.1, read on the forward strand.
TTGGGTTCTCTTGAAAACGTTTGCATTCCCCCGAGAAAGAGCTCAAAAGTTTTGCGTGCAAACAAAGTTTCTTGGGGGAACGCAAACACAAAATTTTTCCTCCCATCTCATATTTTTTTTCCATCACCATGTGCCTTTAGGGGCTCCTTACAAAAGTTGTGCGAGCAAATGAAAAGTTTCTGTGCGGAACATAACTGTTTTGCAAGAGAACACAAAAGTTGAATGAAAAGCTTCTCCGGGGAATGCAATTTTTTTTCAAAAGAACGCAAAAGTTGTGCAAGCGAATGAAAAGATTCTTCAGGAACGCAGTTTTTTTGAAAGAGAACGCAAAGGCTGTGAGAGCAAATGAAAAGTTATTCTGGAGAATGCAAAAATTTTGCAAGAGAACGCAAAAGTTGTGTGAGCGAATGAAAAGTTTCTTCGGAGAAAGCATTATTTTTGCAAAAGTTGTGAGAACGAATAAAAAGTTTCTCCGGGAACAATAATTTTGGGCAAGAGAACACAAAAGTTTTGCGAACGGATGAAATACATGCTCAAGTTTTAGAGGTAAGTGGTTAACAACAAAGCATGAACAACAATAAGAGTGATGCTAGCTTTAGTAACCACTCAGTAAAGTTACCTCACACTACAAGTGCTGTGGAAAAACATGGGAGTGGTCAAGTCTTAAGCTTGAAGGTTGTAGGTTCAAACCCCACAATGGTTGATCCATGAACCAACACCATTAAACAAGACGCTTATGCCCAGAATACTCCTTGAGCAAAACGCTGAAGCCCAGGTTGATCCTGCAAGACTATCACTGTCAGTGTACTAGAAGTTAGTTTGCATAAAATCATCAGCTCAAGGCAAAATTAATATCTAATTATGTTTGATACATTGGCAGGTGACTGCTGGTTGATGGCAGCCATTGCATCTCTGACTCTGAATAATGAGATTCTGGAACGTGTAGTTCCACATGGACAGAGTTTTACGGAGGACTATGCCGGTATCTTCCACTTTCAGGTCAGAACATACAAACAGACTGAGTCCACATTGAAGATCTGGGATTTAATTTAAACCTGGGGGGAAAGTCTTAATCTAGCAAACATTCAAAGTGCTTTAAATCATTTTAATCACTAATTTTAAAGGATTAGTTCACTTCAGAATTAAAATTTCCTGATAATTTACTTACCCCCATGTCATCCAAGATGTTCATGTTTCTTTCATCAGTCGAAAAGAAATGATGGTTTTTGAGGAAAACATTCCAGGATTTTTCTTCATATAGTGGACTTCAACAGCTACCAACAGGTTGAAGGTCCAAATTGCAGTTTCAGTGCAGATCGTTTCTCTAGACAAGACCCTTATTCCTCGTCTGGGATCATGTAGAGCCCTTTGAAGCTGCACTGAAACTGCAATTTGGACCTTCAACCCATTGGTAGCCGTTGAAGTCCATTATATGGAGAAAAATCCTGGAATGTTTTCCTCAAAAACCTTAATTTCTTTTCGACTGAAGAAAGAAAGACATAAACATCTTGGATGACATGGGGGTGAGTAAATTATCAGGAAATTTTAATTCTAAAGTGAACTAATCCTTTAAATGTAATTTTAACTAATAATCTATTAAATATAAAATGTTAGCTAATAATATATTGTAATAATTTTATTAAATTAAAAAATGTAATTATAAAAATTTATTTAAATTTAGAAAAGTGGTAGGCAAGTCTGGTTTCAGACTTTTTGACTTCATTTAAGTACTTCTTTTGATGCAAGATATGATCATATTATAATTTCAATGATAAAGCTACACTGTCAGACTGATGGTGTTGTTCTCGTCTCTTCAGTTCTGGCAGTATGGTGAATGGGTGGACGTGGTCATTGATGACCGTTTGCCCACCAGAGATGGGAAGCTGCTATTTGTTCACTCCGCCGAGGGCTCTGAGTTTTGGAGCGCTCTACTGGAGAAGGCCTATGCAAAGTGAGTGTGTGTGTGTTTATTCATCATAAATTACCTGCTACATCTTACCTGAACTGCAGTAGTGAACAATATGAAACTGAGTCATCCAAAACGCTTGGTAAACACTGTGCCTACTGTACAACCACAGCCTTCAAAACACACAATGTTCACACAACATGTCACATATTCATGACATACTAACCGGTGACACAGATTTCTACCATATTTTGAAGGGTAAACGGCTCATATGAAGCTCTGACAGGAGGTTTAACCACTGAGGGTTTTGAGGATTTCACTGGAGGCATTGCTGAGAACTATGAGCTGAGCAAAGCTCCTCCATACCTGTTTAAGCTCATGCAGAAAGCACTGACGTTGGGCTCATTATTGGGCTGCTCCATTGATGTGAGTCTTATTCCACTTCTGTTGGCTTTCATTTTGTTGCATTTTGAGCTGATATAGCTTATCTATGGCAAGAAGAAATAGTGATTAATACATAATGTGCAAGTCTTCAGATAAATGTTTTGTTGGAGCTGTGGTCTACTTAACAAACACACTTTAGACACCTAAGCTATTTACAAATATCCAGATTAAAGGATACTAATTAGCTTACGAGACAGAACAATTTGCATGTGCTTCAAGGATGGTTTGCAGGCGACTTACTAAGAATACTTGGACTCACCCATATTTAAAGAAGGAATTTTTGTGTGGAAATATGAAATGTTAGCTCACTTGTGGCTCACACTAAATACCAGGAGTTTCAAGTGTGACTATTGATATCATTGCTGTAATACATAATAATGAAGGATGCTCTGATATGAACATTTGGGCCATGATGATAATACCAATATATTGTCTAGTATATGTACACACACACTGCTGTTCAAAAGTTTGGGGTCTGTCAGATTTTTTAATGTTTTTAAGGAAGTCTCTTATACTCATGAAGGCTGTATTTATTTGATCAAAATACAGTAAAACAGCTATATTTAAATAGTCTTATAATTTAAAATAACTTTTCTATTTGAATATATGTTAAAATGTAATTTATGCAAAGCTGAATTTTCAGCATCATTACTCCAGTCTTCAGTGTCACGTGATCATTCAAAAACTATTCTGATATGCTGATTTGAAGCTCAAGAAACATTTCTGATTATTATCATTGTTGAAACTGTTGTATGGCATAATATTATTGTTTAGACTTTTTTTTTTTCAGGATTCTTTGATGATTAAAAAGTTCAAAAGAACAGCATTTATTTGAAACAGAACTATTTTGTAACTTCATAAATGTCTTTCTGTCACTTTTGATTTGTTTAATGCATCCTTGCTGAATAAAAGTATTAATTTCTTAAAAAAAAAAAAATCTTATGGTAGTGCCATTGCTCTCATGTGGGAAATACATGTTTGAACCTGACTAGCTACAGTTTTTATCATTAAAAAAGTCCAAAAGCCAAAAGAAATATTTTATTTTTTTGAGCAGATTACCAGTTCATATGAGACAGAGGCGGTGACGAGTCTGAAGCTGGTGAAGGGTCATGCCTACTCCGTCACGGCCGCAGAGGAGGTCAGACATCGCCACTGATGCTGAAATATGGATTTGATGGGAATAATTTGAAGGAGCTCTAATTATTGTCACCTTACATGCAGGTTCACTTCAGAGGCAATCCGGTTCAACTGGTGCGTATCAGGAACCCGTGGGGTCAGGTGGAGTGGACAGGTGCTTGGAGTGATAAGTGAGTTCCCTAAACAGATCGTACTCCAACATCGGTCTTGAGAATCCTGTAAAATGTTTCCCATCTCTTCCTCAGTTCCAAAGAATGGGATAGCATTCAACCAGAGGAGAAAGCGAAACTGAATCATTCAGCTGAAGATGGAGAGTTCTGGTAAGAGAACTTGAGCTTTTTAGCCTTTTAACCCTCAACAACGTAACAAATAACTTGATTGACTAATCTTCCTCGTCCTGTCAGGATGGCGTATTCTGACTTCATACAGCAGTTCTCGAACTTAGAGATCTGTAATCTGACTCCAGACACTCTTTCAAGTGACGATGTGAGCCGCTGGAACTACAACCAGTTTGAAGGAAACTGGAGGGTGGGCTCCACCGCAGGGGGCTGCAGGAACAACCCAGGTATATCGAATCAACATGAATGTGCTTGAAGCCAAGTTGTTTTTGTTCCACCATCCAATCATTTGGTTTCTCCCCTCCAGCTACATTCTGCTCAAACCCTCAGTTTGTGATCAAGCTGGAGGATGCAGATGATGATCCCTATGATGACGAAGATGGATGCACGTTCCTTGTGGGTCTGATGCAGAAAGATGGTCGTAAAGACAAGCGGTTTGGACGGGACCTATACTCCATTGGCTTTGATATCTATAAGGTAATTGGTTACATACAATCAGTAATACCATTGAAACTAGAAACAACTTTACTCTCAACACCAAAAACAACTTCACAACCAACAGTAACACTGGTTCTAGAAGTGTCTTTCCAAGTCATTTTCTCCATAAAGATTAAAAACAAGTTCAAGAAAGATTCATTAACCAAACCAACCTGTTAAGATTAATCACAAAATTACAAAATTTGATTTGAAACTGTAAAATAGGCCTATTTGAAAAGCATGGGTAGTGCAATTCTTCACCTGTTTGACTAAAAAATAATTTTTTTTCTTAAATGATGTTGATTTTTTTTTTTTTTGGTGAAAATGTATGAATTTGAACATTGAATAATATAATATTCTTTGATGTTTTTCAGGTTCCAGATGAGGTGTGTATGAGCTCTATATGTTTTGTACATAAGAGTAGCTGGACAACACAAATGTAAGGCAAGGTGATGCTAAAAAATGAGATTGGAGGAAAAAATTATATTTCAGTGTCTTTGTATCTCAGTTCATTCTTTTCAAAATTCTACAAAGAAATGCAAAGTTTCTTGGCTGAATGCAATCCTTTGAAAGAGAATGCAAATTTTTTTGGAGGAACAGTCTTTTGGAAGAGAATTCAAAGTTTCTCAGGGGAACGCAGTTTCTTGGGGCAGTGCAATCCTTTGGGAGAGAACGCAAAGTTTCTCTGGGGAACACAAAGTTTACGCAAAAGCACTAAAATATAATTGTTCATCCCATTTTATATTTTTTCCATCACACTACATTTATATGGAACAAGCTTTGCAAGTTTTCAGATACAATTTTATCCATCTGTGTTTGTGTTGCAGTTAAAGGGTCGCAACAATATTCATCTCGGTCCTGATGTACTGCTGCGTCAGCAGCCCGTTGCAGGGAGCAACATCTTTATCAATCTGCGAGAGATGAGTGCGCGCTTCAAACTGCCTCCTGGTGAATACATCATCATCCCCTCCACTTTCGAGCCGCATCGCAAGGGAAGCTTCATACTCCGTGTGTTCACAGAGAAAGAGGCTGCTGCCAGGTTGGTTCCAAGTGTGTAAAAAACATGGGTTTAAATAGTTTTAGACCACATGGTGGCGATGTTGCACAGGTTCTGTTTTGTCTACTCTAGAGTTAATAGTAACACTAAAACATCTGTTTGCTCTGTGTTTGTGTCTATGTTAAAATCATAACAAATAAATCATAATTGTTCCTTAAGCATTCTTTTATTTGCACCCAAATGCATGATGGATGTAATTCTGACTCTCGTCCCTGCAGCCAGATGGATGCAGAGATCAGTGCAGATATAAAAAAGGTGAATTTAATTCATTATTTACAACCATAGCATGTGTGTGTGTGTATATATGTATATATATATATATATATATATATATACCCATGTTTTTAAAGAGACTTCTTTTAAAAACATTAAAAATCTTACTGATCCCAAAATTATGAACGGCAGTGTATGTTTTTAAAAGAAGTCTCTTATGCTCATAAAGGCTTCATTTATTTGGTTAAAAATAATTAAATTAAAAAAAAAAATTAAAAAATTAAAAAAAAACAGTAATATTGTGAAATATTACAATTTAAAATAACCGTTTTCTATTATTCTTGTGATGGCAAAGCTGAATTTTCAGCATCATTACTCGTCTTCAGTGTCACATGATCCTTCAGAAATCATTCTAATATGCTGATTTGCTGCTCAAGAAACATGTACAATTGTACAAAATATTTGCGTACAATGTTTTTTTTCAGGATTCTTTGATGAATACAAAGTTCAAAAGAACAGTGTTTATTTGAAATATAATCTTTACTGTCACTTTTTATTGATTTAATGCATCCTTGCTGAATAAAAGTATTAATTTCTTTAATTTCTTTTAAAAAAATAAAAATAAATATTCTTACTGACCCCAAACTTTTGAACGGTAGTGTATAATGTTACAAAAGCTTTGCATTTCAGATAAATGCTGTTCTTTTGAACTTCAAGGAATCCTGAAAAAAAGTACACAACTGTTTTCAACATTGATAATAATCATAAATGTTTCTTGAGCAGCAAATCAGCATAATAGAATGATTTCTGAAGGATCATGTGACACTGAAGACTGGACTAATGAAGCTAAAAATTCAGCTTTGCCATCACAGGAATAAATACTTTATAAAATATATTCAAACAGAAAACAGTTATTTTAAATTGTAATAATATTTCACAATATTACTGTTTTTACTATATTTTTAATTAAATAAATGCGAGCAGATGAAACTTCTTTTAAAAACATTAAAAATCTTACCGATCCCAAACTTTTGATCGGTAGTGTGTGTATATACACTGAACAAAATTATAAACGCAACATTTTGTTTTTGCCCCCATTTTTCATGAGCTGAACTCAAAGATCTAAGACTTTTTCTATGTACACAAGAGGCCTATTTCTCTCAAATATTGTTCACAAATCTGTCTAAATCTGTGTTAGTGAGCACTTCTCCTTTGCCGAGATAATCCATCCACCTCACAGGTGTGGCATATCAAGATGCTGATTAGACAGCATGATTATTGCACAGGTGTGCCTTAGGCTGGCCACAATAAAAGGCCACTCTAAAATGTGCAGTTATGTCGCAAGTTTTGAGGGAGCGTGCAATTGGCATGCTGACTGCAGGAATGTCCAGCAGAGCTGTTGTCTGTGAATTGAATGTTCATTTCTCTGCCATAAGCCGTCTCCAAAAGCGTTTCAGAGAATTTGGCAGTACATCCAACCGGCCTCACAACCGCAGACCGTGCGTAACCACACCAGCCCAGGACCTCCACATCCAGCATCTTCACCTCCAAGATCGTCTGAGACCAGCCACCCAGACAGCTGCTGCAACAATTGGTTTGCATAACCAAAGAATTTTTGCACAAACTGTCAGAAACCGTCTCAGGGAATCTCATCTGCATGCTCGTCGTCCTCATTGGGGTCTCGACCTGACTGCAGTTCATCGTCGTAACCGACTTGAGTGGGCAAATGCTCACATTTGATGGCGTCTGGCACTTTGGAGAGGTGTCCTCTTCACGGATGAATCCCGGTTTTCACTATACAGGGCAGATGGCAGACAGCGTGTATGGCATTGTGTGGGTGAGCAGTTTGCTGATGTCAACGTGGTGGATTGAGTGGCCAATGGTGGTATGGGCAGGCATATGTTATGGACAACGAACACAAGTGCATTTTATTGATGGCATTTTGAATGCACAGAGATACCGTGACAAGTTCCTGAGGCCCATTGTTGTGACATTCATCCACGACCATCACCTCATGTTGCAGCATGATAATGCACGGCCCCATGTTGCAAGGATCTGTACACAATTCCTGGAAGCTGAAAACATCCCAGTTCTTTCATGCCCAGCATACTCACCGGACATGTCACCCATTGAGCATGTTTGGGATGCTCTGGATCGGCGTATACGACAGCGTGTTCCAGTTCCTGCCAATATCCAGCAACTTCGCACAGCCATTGAAGAGGAGTGGACCAACATTCCACAGGCCACAATCAACAACCTGATCAATTCCATGTAAAGGAGATGTGTTGCAATGTGTTTGCACTGCGTGAGGCAATATATATATATAAAATGTTTATTTATTTATTCATTTTTTCCATTTAAAGAACACTTTTTTTTCTTTTCCAGCAACACATATCCGGGAGTGATGTGGACCCACATTTCAAACACCTTTTCAATGAGGTTGCTGGAAACGTAAGTCACATGATGTCATTTTCAGTTTTGGGTGATTATCAAAAATTATATATTTTCCCAGTATGCATGATCTTGTCTTTACTCTGCAGGACTCTGAGGTATCTGTGACTGAACTACAGCAGATCCTGGACAGTGTTATCTCAAAACGTAAGAAAACGCTTTTCCACTTTTATTCACATAAATATATAGATATTTGAATTTGCATTTAAAAGCCCCTTGAAATAGTTTAACAATCTGTTCTGTGCTGGTCATTCTCACAATGTTTTGTGGTATTTCAAACAGGAACCGATCTGAAGACAGATGGATTCAGCATCGAAACCTGTCGCCAGATTATCAGCCTGCTAGATGTATCCTTACCTCACTGGATGATATGAATCGATAGATACTACATGGATTCATGCAGGGATTCACAAAAGTTTTTATCAGCCAAACCTCTTTGTCCCTAAATATTTTCTTGAAGTACCCCCTGATATTTTAAGTTATATTTCAATAATTCTTATATTTCAACACATTCGCATGGTCACTTTTCTCTGATTTCAGATGACTATTTTCTTTCGTGATTATTTTCATATAAAAATATAGTTTTTGTAATTGTTTTGATTGTTTTTATTTTAAAAATATTTATTCATTTTCATTGTACATTTTATGATTTAATTATTAGCTTTTCATCAACTCATATGCCTGCAATTTGCAAACCTCATGTTGGAATTTAAAACACAGATTATCTAAATGTTTTAAGTGTGCTTTAAGATTCTCAACACTAGCGTTCTTCCATTGTACGACCGCAGCAAACAAATTAATCATCATAATCCTGCTATAACCTTTGACCTCAGTTCAGAGAGATGGCAACGGCAAACTTGGCCTTGTGGAGTTTCACGCACTGTGGACAAAGATCCAGAAATATTTGGTATAATATATATTTTGGTAAAATATTTCAGATCAATTAAAAAAAAAAAAAAATCTCAAATAACCGACAAGGTACAGATTTATTGTGCATCCCTATTACGACAGAGCAACAATTTTGTTCTGATCAATTCTTCATTTTTAGTGATGTTTATTAATGAATGTGGATTTTCTGTCGTACCTCATCAGGAAATTTTTAAGAACCGTGATGCAGACAAATCAGGCACTATGAGTTCCCATGAGATGAGAGATGCTGTGAAAGAAGCAGGTAATGAGTCTATGGTTAGACAGATTATTGAAGACAATGAATTAAGAATACATTTCTACTATTATACAGCGTATAATAGTATATAGATCGTAATATAGAGTAAAGTAATGCTTGTATGCGTTTTCCTCTACAGGGTTCCAGCTGAACAGCGAAGTACTTCAGGTGGTAATCTCACGTTATGCCAATCAGCAGTACGCCATTGACTTTGATTGCTTCGTCAGCTGCCTGATTCGCCTGGAGATGCTCTTCAGTACGTTTTACTGGAGATTATCCAGAATGTTTTAAATGACCAGATATAAATAGCTAAAAATGGAATTATGACAGTTTGTTTATAAGTGGTTTATTGTAACGTTTTCACCTGTGCTCTACACAGAAATGTTTAAAACGTTCGATAAGAAGAACACCGGGAAAATCGAGCTGGATATCCTGCAGGTGATGCACAAGTGTGACCATGGAAGTTGATTTCTGTATTTTCTCAAAGTAGCGTTATATTTACAGATGTGTTGTTTTGTGTTGCAGTGGCTCTGCTTGGCTCTCAGTTGAAAATCCACTTACGATGATAACAAAAACCAGTTTGCTACATCAAGCAGCATAACAAACTGTTTTTGTAGGCTAGCTTATAACTGAAGCGGCTGACGCCAGAAACTTCACATTCAAGATGAAAATGGCAACGTGGATAAAATGTTTTCTTAAAAATACGTTTGACAATGGGGATTATCGTACAGACCTTCTAATCACTTTCCGTGCCTTCACAATAATATTTCAGCAATCATGTCGCGTGCGCGTTCCTGTATTTTCTGTCGGCTTAAGCCCTGGTGTTGTGTAATATTCAGTTCCTGTGAAAACCTGTTCCAGTGGGTGGAGTATACGTAAATATTCATGATATTTCCTCGGTTGTGGGCGTGGCCTTGAGACAACACAGAACTGAAAATATTAGTGCTCAAGTCGAACTCGTTTAATGGATTATTTCGAAACGGTAATGAAGTTTCAAAGTTAAGCATTAACTGCAATAGTTGACATTTATATTGTGTAATATGATAAATCGTCTGTGCTGTTTTGCCTGATTGATTACAGACACAGCAGAGCAAACAATCATCGAATAACGTCTATGCTCGTACAGTTTATTACTATTTGATGTCTTTATCTTTTTTTATTTTTCTTTATTTCATTTGTAAGGTTTTCAATTTAATTTGAATATTTTAGTTATAGCCTGTATACCTTTTTGCCATTCGGTGACAGCAGTGTTAAAACCAATGCCTGAAATAAACTTCTATGTATCTGTGCCCCAATAAAATGTATATAAGCTAGCCTGGTGTGAGTATTTGTGTAATTCTTAATTTATTTTATAGCCAGTGTTTCCCAGCCTCCACAGCCATGTCAGTAAGGCTCACATTTCCTTTATCAACACCAAATTACACATTTTTCCTGTTTTCTCATATCATACTGGATATTATGTAAAATTGTAATTAAAGTAACACAAGTGCACATTTACTTGCATCTGTCACAATGTTTATTTTTTTTAAAGCTGTAACAAAGCAACATCAAAATCTTTCCACACCTATTTGGGAATCACTAGTCTCCAAGTACTAATCGATTATAATAGATTAAAGGTATAGTCCATCCAAAAATGAAAATTTTGTCATCATTTACTCACCTGTATGTTTTCTTTTCTTCTGAGAAGAAGATATTCTGAAGAACATTGGGAACCAGTAGAACTAATTTTGGTGCCCATTGACTTCCATTGTATGAAAAATACAGATATTTTTCAAAACATGTCCCATGAAAAAAATAAGTCGTACAACTTTGAAATAAGATGAGGGCATCAGAATTTATATTTTTAATGAACTATCCCTTTAACATGGACCCTCAAAAGAGCACATCCTGTTTTCATTAACAAAAACAGGTTGTATTTAGTTAAGAGTAAAATACCATTTAGAGAATTTACTACTAATAATTATATTACTAAATATTTCTTACACACACTTATATAAAGCATACATCGTGTCTGTTCTTTGACCATACGTTGCACTGAAAAAGCAACCTACTTTCATGTCATGTGTTATATAATGGTATAAGTGAAATCATCCAAAATTTAATAATCCATAATGTTGTTAATCATGTTTAAGATTTGAAAATATTATTCAAAAGTATTTCTTCTCATTTTACAATTATACATACAATTGTACCATTTCTGATCTTCAACATTGTAGGTCAGGGATTCCCAAACGTATTTGTCAGCCAAACTCTGTTGAACTAAAATATTTACTTGAAGTCCCCCTGAGATTAATAAAGTTAATATTTCAATAATTCAACAACACACTTTCATGTTCACTGTTCTCTGATGTTGGTTAATGGTGACGTGCATGTAAACAAATGAAATATGTCATCTTTTTTAGTGTTTTATTTGGATTGTTTTACAGTTGTATGCTTTTCATCAACTCTAACAAAGCAAAATTAAGTGAATGTCTGCTGTCTGAGATGATTAAAACGGCCTTGGCACTCAATGAGAACAGCTTCAATGTATGTCCAGATCACACACTGTCAGAGCTAAGTGACTTCAGCAGTCACATCCAGTCTGAAACAGACAGTGACTTTACATGATGATGATATGCATCACAAAAGCAAAATTAAGCTTTTGAAAAATAATAGAATAATATTCTTGAAGTAACTGCTGGCCTATATAAGAAAGACTGGGCCATCAAGAACAATGCTTTAAAGGTTTATGCACTGTATCAAAGTCCCTTTAAGACAAGTCATTTCACTCTGAAACGCCTCTCGGGCATCCAAGTGCAGCTCCTATCTCTTTGAATGGGGAAACATCAAGTTCTCTAAAGCTGTTTGCCAAGCTTTCGATTAAATATTTGAAATCACCAATGAAATCTGACAACAACTGTCTCATACGTTTTGTTTCTAAACACTCGATTCATGATAAAAAACGGTATTTTTCAGGCTAGATCAACCTAATGCGCATGCGCAGTCCTAAATGCGCGTCTCTTGTGCCTCATTTCGGAGGCGAGAGTCTGACTGTTTCTATAGAAACCGGAGCTTCTAACGGCAGCTGCAGTGACGCGATGACTTTACCAATCGGCGATTGGCTCTTATTTAGGAGGCGGGACTTATTCCGCCATATTGCGTGTTGCACTTTCTCCCACTCATAATAATACGAGTGATGAATCTTGTGTTATTCTATAGTCTTTGACTGTATTAGGCTATATAATACAGTACAAATTGCAATGTTTATTATGACTACAAGATTAATAAAACATTCTACTCAGGTATGTAGTTTATGTAGTTAACAGAAACACTGGCTATATGCGAAATAAACATGAAATTATGGATGACTCACAACAGGCTAGCTTATAAATATTTTAATAGGGCACAAGTAATAAACTGTACTATCCCAGATTAGAATAGGTTATTCGCTCATTGTTTGCTCTGCCGTGTCCTTACCTAAATCCAAAGGTCTGTAATCAATCAGGCAAAACAGCACAGACGATTTATCATATTACACAATATATTCATTGTTTTGAAAATGTCAACTGTTGCAATTAATGCTTAACATTAAAACTTAATTACCGTTTCGAAATAATCCATTAAACGAGTTCGATTTGAGCACTAATATTTTCGGTTCCATTCGTCTGCGCGTTGTCTCAAGGCCACGCCTACAACCGGGGAAATATCTTGAATATTCACGTATACTCCACCCACTGGAACAGTTTTTCACAGGAACTGAATATTACACAACACCTGTTATACTTCGGCCTGTCCCTGTCCGCGTGCAGGCCAAATTTCGAGACCGCGAGGACGGTGCACGTCTGAACTATGTTACAGTGGCGGATGCACTATTTTTCTTCTCAGATCCTGCCCAGCGAATGTCCGGTTGATGACGATGTCTGGTGAAAGTATAGAAAAAAGTGTACTGCGCATGTGTCGAACTCGGTCATCCGCGCGCATCTGTGGTTTAGTATAGACCTTATGCGCCAGAGAAACAAGTGCGCTGCCATCTTTATAATATTGTCTTTGAACTTCCGTTTTTGCGGTTGCTCCTATTTCAATGGCATCGCTGTCAAAGAATAATTTGCTGGTGAAGTGGATTTACCTGTCGTAGAGTTAATGAAAGTTATCCTGAAGCATTATGTTTAAAGCACATGTATTAACAAATAGACCGGGAAGATTTTAAAACGAGCAGTTCATTCATAATAGCTACGTAAGATCGCTGTGGAAATACAAACCGGAAGTCAAAAGACAACGAGCGCAGCGCTGAAAAGGGGCGGAGCTACATAAGGCCTATACTTTGAAAGATGAGCTAGACGTGTCCGGGCGTGGAAAGTGAAGTACACCTGGGGCTTTACTCGGATGTTTAGAATCAGAAGGGCGATGTCAGATTTGCGAATGAACTACTCGTTTCAGTTGGTTCTTTTCAATTAACAGGGCAAATAGGTTTGCAAATCTGAATGAATCGTCAGTCGATTCAGATATATTTTCAATTCGAATCATTCGAACAGACTCATTTGGAGTAGTTTCGCAATAAAACAGGATACATGGTAAACATTTAAAATTGTAACCTCAATACAATTGTACAGGACTATATCGAAATATTAGCATCGATAATGCCACCACAGTACCATATTTTTGCAAGATAATATTTGAAGAATTTGTATCATATGAAGTCTTTTAGAATGTATTTGAATAATTTTTTTTTCCTCAATAGCTACCACAAGAAGCCTAGCCTACATACATTATTAACAACATTAGCTGCCAGACATAAAAAGTTGCATGAGTTATCATGTGAACGCACAGAGTAACATTATAACATCATTTTCAACACTCTCAAATGTATCTAATATCATAAACAGAGCTGCGTTACCTCATACTCATGACCGGAAAAGCAGAAGTGGCGCCGGCGACTGTGACATAATAAAAGTTCTGCTGCTCATGAGGCGTGTGTTGCGCAATCGCTCCAGCGGCCTCGTTCAGCTCCCACAACACTCGGTCCTGCTCTGCTTCATACTACAGTAACGTTAATAATCGCATCCATGAACATGATTTCTTCCTGAGTCCTATCCCGATTTATTTCCACTGTCCGTTGAGGTGAAGACCACATGTCCCAAGTTTCCATGCTCAAACTTGGCGTCATCAAGCTACGCCTTTGTTTTGAATAGAAAATTCTACATATTGCACCTTTAAACCTCAAATCTGGGCTCATCTAAAAGGCTCTAGGCTCAAACTAAACTTGAATGTTGTTAGTTCAAACTTCAAAAGAGTTGATTCATGAACTGTCATGGTTGTAACTTTGAACAAGACACTTAATCTTGGACTGTTCATGTAATGTTTCTTTGGTTACAGGTGATAACTAATTAGTCATTTTATGGTACTTTTTTTGGATGTAGGTGCTGCAGAAAGTGGGAAAAGTACATTAATGGTTAAGACAGTATGAGGGAAATACTGTACATGAAAAAAATTACTTTTATACCTCAAAAATGATTTTTTTGTAGAAAAACTTTAACAAGTATGATTTAGAAGCTTGTCCTTTGGCATGCAGAGAGGGATCTCCATAGAGCACATGCAAAATGAGTTTCATGGTTCTGTCTCGTTTCTGATTGGTGTAATTTGAGATGTTACAATTGCCCCGTAACATTTGCCTGCGGTTAGTATATAAAGTTATGGAACTATGTGTGGATCTACACTATAGTCAGACACCCAAACATCACACCCATATTTGTTTTGTGAAACATTTAAAGTCAAATCCACAGGCATGACAGTTAGTCCTTCCTAACAGCTTCTTCTTGCTGCAGTGTTGTCAACTTAGCAATTTTGTTGCTAGATTTAGCATCTTTTCAGACTACCCTAGCAACTTTTTTTTTTTTTTTTTTTTCAAAAAGCACCTACCAATAAATTTAGTTATTTCTAAAATTTGGCAACTTTTGAAAAGTGACTCAAACTATTAAAAAGGCACATATTTTCATCTAAGTTACACAAAAAGAGGAAACCTGAACAGCTATAGCAGGCCAACTGTCTGACTAGAGTGTATATCCAAACATAGTTCCATAACTTTTTGCTATAGTAGTTGAGTAAACAAGGGAACAACAGTAAAGCCATTCGAGTCAACTATATGATGAAGGGTTTAATTTTAAAGTGACAATGTTTTATTAAAGGCAATTTTACATGTTACAACTCAATTACAATATCTGGTTTTATATTTTGATTGGCTATCATAAATTCTTGTGTTTCATATATTTTATTTTATGGTTTTAACTGGCATAGCCTATAAGAAAATAACAAATAAATAAATAAATACATACATTTTAATATATATTTATAATTATTAATTGCCAATACATACAACAAGCTGCTGTGCTCAAAGTGCAAAGTGCTCTGCAACTGCTACAGCAAATGCTGACCAGGGCTGCATTCAGCCCCAACAAAACGTTGCAAAACGTTTTTTAAACGGAAACGGTGGTGCGTTGAACACCCTGTTCTGATGACGCAAGAGTTGCAACTATGGCAGCTGAGAAGGCCATTCTTTGTGTTCTTTTTGAAGAATTTTCAGAGCCTGATGAAATCGGTATAAATACGTGTTTAATACTGCAAAATACGCTCGATGTTACAGTCACTGCCCTTGCTGTCCAGAATAAAAGAGAACACCAATTATATAATTACACTTAGGTATACATAGAATCTGCATTTCAAAAAGAAATATTCACTTGACTAAAATTGTCTAAAAAAAAAAAAAAAAAGCAAAAGAGGTCTGCATTTAGAGTGTTGTAAGAGTGTCTTGAGTCACACTTTACAGGACTCATGTTACAGTGCAATTACATTGGTAAGTACTAAAGTACTGAAATGAATATACATTGAAAAGCATATACTTAAATTGCTTAAGTTTTCTTCACAGGGTTACATGATGCTAAGCCAGTGTGAAAGCAACACCTGCCCCTATGCGCTGACAGGTGAGTGTGACTCCACCCTCACGTTTATCATACAGCGGCTCTCAGTATAAAATCAGCATCAGTCTCACACAAACACTCACACACTATAGACAAGCTTCAGAGACACTTGAGGTCGAC
Source organism: Hypophthalmichthys nobilis (assembly GCA_037950665.1). NCBI lineage: Eukaryota > Metazoa > Chordata > Actinopteri > Cypriniformes > Xenocyprididae > Hypophthalmichthys > Hypophthalmichthys nobilis. The sequence continues at coordinate 42,225,916 of CM075476.1, forward strand.
TACAGGGCAGCATGTCTAATATTGCAAAGGTTCTTTCTAGGAGGCAGGACAGAGGAGAAGGAGTGGGAACGAACGAGAATGCGATTCCCTTCAACAAGCAGGACTATCAAATCCTGAAGAGGGAATGTCTGGCGAAAAGAACCCTGTTCTGTGACCCGACCTTCCCTGCTGAATCCGACTCTCTGGGATACAACGAACTTGGGCAGTACTCCTTCAAGACCAGAGGAGTGCAGTGGAAGAGACCCAAGGTACTGTGATGTCCTCTGTGTGTGTGTCTGTGTGTGGTTCTGGTAAACCCTACGTTATGGGGACAAAATGTCCCCACAAAGATGGCAATATTCGAAATCCTTGTCCTTGTGGGAACATTTTTGGTCCTCATGAGTTTTCTGTGAAGTTTAGGGTTAGGTTTAGGGGATAGAATATACAGTTTGTACACTATAAAAATCATTATGTCTATGGAAAGTCCCCATAAAACATGGAAAACCAACATGTGTACGTGTGCTTTCTTTACACAGGTGGAGTTTAGGTAAATATAAAGGCGTGTAATCTTTGTTTGTTTTATAGAATCTTAAAAAATACTTTTGTTTTATATCTAATTTTGAAAAAGTAAAATAAAAAAGTAGTCAGGTTAATTCAAGACTATTAAGATTAATTGAAAATATTAATATTAAATAACATTAAGTATTAATAAGAATTTTTATATAGTTTTTGTCATCCTTGTGTTTTGTAGAATATACCTGATAGGACCTTTAAAAATTACTTTAGTTTTACCCAATTAACTAAATTTAATAAAAAATTTTTTAAAACTAATGTTTTAAGGTTAATTCTATATTACATATTTTAAATAATAACAGTATTAAAAAAAATACAAATAAAACCAGTTAATTTAGATGCTACCGCATGAAACAAATTTTGAATTACATATTTTTGTAGTGCATTTATTCAAGTCTTTAGGGTGATATTTCTATTCACAAGGAACAACTGGGAAGTGTTTTAATAATTAATAATACTATTAACTAAAATCATTTTGAAAAATGGTAAAATTGCATGTTTAATTGCTGCCTTTAAATTTTAATAAACCCAAAGTAGAACAAAAATTCCACTAACTTAAAGTAAAAAGTTCACTGCACTTTTTTTAACCACTTAATAATAGAATAATTAAATGCAACATGAAACATTTTTACAGTTTAGCTGAGATACAAAACATGTATTGTTCTGTACGTGTGTGTGCATAGATATGCTCACTATGGTAACCGATGGAAGATCAGGTTACTCTTCAGGTGTGAGGAGGATCTTTGTGTGAGTTTCTGTGTGTGTGTTGATCTCTGCTCATCGGTATCACTATTTTTCTTTTATGTATACACTAGCCACCACACAATTGTTCAAATGAACCTTTTACATGCGCTGTTTGCTAAGAGCAAATAAAACGGATTGTTACTCGTGTAATAATATCAGCTCTAATTGTTCTCAATTTTCTGTTTTTAAAGGAGCTGTGCTCAAACCCTGAGTTCATTGTGGACGGTGCCAAGCGGACAGACATCTGCCAGGGAGCTTTAGGTGAGAAAAGATCCTTTTGGTCACATTAGTGTTTGGGTGTGGCCTGTAGAAAAACACAATGAATGATTGATGATTTTCACTAACATGGTGGGCAGTGTAGGTGAAGACATTATTACTGATTTGAAAAAAACATGCTGAATATGGCATTTCAGGTTCAGTTTAATTCAAATATCAAATGAAGTGTTTAGTTACCTGTATATGCTGGTGTGTCTGCTTTATGTTGACATGAGTACACTGTCCTCCACCCCAAACTCACACAGACTCGTATTGTGCAGAGCTAACCACCATGACACAAGAATATAAACACTATATCAGAAAAGATGTGACACATGCAGCTTCAATGATATTCAAAACTATTAATATGACAAATCAACACCATAGAGCCATTTTGTTTCTTCAAACAAAAAGAGATGTAAAATTGTACAGAGCCCCCGAGAGGACACAGTCATGGAAGAAATATATTTCAATGCAACATAACTCTTTTCGTAATAGATCTCTTTTTGCAAAAGAACGCAAAAGTCGTGTGAGCGAAAGCAACATCATAATTTTGCAAGAGAACACAAAAAGTAGGTTTGCAACTAACGATTATGTTGATAATCGATTAGTTGGCCGATAATTTCTTTGATTAATCGATTAATAAAGAGCCCAGTTTTCTTTTTAAAAAATTTTATTGACAAAACACACATCCACACATATTCCACATCCTGTCCAATGTTGTCGTTCAAACAAACATGCCAACTGAATGCTAAAACATATTGGCTACAGTGAATATATATTTATCTATGCTATGCAAATGTCACATGTCTGTCTGTTTTTGCATTTTGTTCTGTTAGTCACATGTCTTCCTTCGTTTAGGTTTCCCACCTTTATTTGTTGTCATGTTTTCTGATTTGATTAGTGTCCTTGTTTCAGGTGTGTCTTGTTTATTAGCTCATCAGTTCCCTCAGTAGTTCTTGTATAAGTACTCCTTGGTTTGTTCACTCTTTGTCCTGTCACTGTTATGTTTTGGATGTGTTTACCTGCCTTTGAGTTATTGTTAAACCTTTTGAGTTCTTTGAAAACGTGCCTCTCCTGCTTCCTTCCACCTGTGGTCACACACCGTGACAGATAACAGGACCAAAACAAAACCACGCCATCCTGGCTGAGGACCGCCTGTGGGGTTTGAGGCAGAATGGCCGCCCTTTGGAGAGGTATGTGGAGGAATTTCTTGAGCTCTTTAATCAGGTGAGCTTGGATGACGCCTCTCTCCGTGTGTGTTTTTGGATGGGGCTGGATAAGGTTACTATTCATTATAGCGAACCTATGTGTTATTTCTCCCTAGTCGAGTCTATTAATCTGATTCTCTATTTAAATGGCTCAAATTTGAAGTTGATGAAGTTAAAGTAAAGAAGTATCCTCCTCATCCAGCCCCATCGGAAACACACAAGGCCTCACCAACTCACCTCAAGCCGGTTCCCTCCACATACCCCTCCAATGGATCCGTCCATTTCTGTCCTCCTGCACTTCCCCAAGTCCTCAGTCCAGCTATAAAGATGGCCGCCACTTCAGAGCCTTGTCGCAAGATGGCCGCCACTTCACAGACTCTCTCTCCTTCGTCCTGAGTCCTGGGGCGACTCTCTCTCTTTCTCTCTATTCATTATGGGTTAGCTTTTGCAGCCCTACACTAAAGTTGTGCGAGTTTCTCCGGGAACACAACTTTTTTGCAAGAGAACCCAAAAGTTGTGCAAATAAATGCAGAGTTTCTTGGGCGAGCGTAAAATCTGCAAGGGAACGCAAAAGTTTTGCGAGCGAATGCAAAAGCATTGAAATATGGAGAATGTATTTCCTCCCACATCACATTCTCAAATTTTAGTGGTAAGTGGATAACAACAAAGCATGAGCAACAATATGAGTGATGCTAGCTTTAGTAACGGCTAATTAAAGTTACCTCACACTACAAGTGCATAGCTCCTGTTGTGGAAAAACATGGGAGTGGTCAAGACTTGAGCTTGAAGGTTGTAGGTTCAAACCACACAAGGGTTGATTCAAGAACCATCACCATTGAGCAAGACACATACACCCAGGATACTCCTTGAGCAAAACCCTGAAGCCCAGGTTGATCCTGCAAGGCTATCAGTGTACTAGAAGTTAGTTTGCATAAAATAGGCATAATAAATACCTTAATAATTATGTTTGATACATTGGCAGGTGACTGTTGGTTGCTGGCAGCCATTGCATCTCTGACTCTGGATAATGAGATTCTTGAACGTGTAGTTCCACCTGGACAGAGTTTTACGGAGGACTATGCCGGCATCTTCCACTTTCAGGTCAGAACATACAAACAGACTGAGTCCACATTGAAGATCTGGGATTTAAAATCAAATTTAAACCTGGGGAAAAGTCTGGTTTCAGACTTTTGGACTTCATTCAAATATTTCTTACGATGCAAGATATGATCATATTATAATTTCAATGATAAAGCTACACTGTCAGACTGATGGTGTTGTTCTCGTCTCTTCAGTTCTGGCAGTATGGTGAATGGGTGGACGTGGTCATTGATGACCGTTTGCCCACCAGAGATGGGAAGCTGCTATTTGTTCACTCCGCCGAGGGCTCTGAGTTTTGGAGCGCTCTACTGGAGAAGGCCTATGCAAAGTGAGTGTGTGTGTGTTTATTCATCATAAATTACCTGCTACATCTTACCTGAACTGCAGTAGTGAACAATATGAAACTGAGTCATCCAAAACGCTTGGTAAACACTGTGCCTACTGTACAACCACAGCCTTCAAAACACACAATGTTCATACAACATGTCACATATTCATGACATACCAACTGGTGACGCAGATTTCTACCATATTTTGAAGGGTAAACGGCTCGTATGAAGCTCTGACAGGAGGTTCAACCACTGAGGGTTTTGAGGATTTCACCGGAGGCATTGCTGAGAACTATGAGCTGAGCAAAGCTCCTCCATACCTGTTTAAGCTCATGCAGAAAGCACTGACGCTGGGCTCATTACTGGGCTGCTCCATTGATGTGAGTCTTATTCCACTTCTGTTGGCTTTCATTTTGTTGCATTTTGAGCTGCTATAGCTTATCTATGGCAAGAAGAAATAGTGAATAATACATAATAATGTGCAAGTCTTCAGATAAATGTTTTGTTGGAGCTGTGGTCTACTTAACAAACACACTTTAGACACCTAAGCTCTTACTTACGAATATCCAGATTAAAGGATACTTGTGAGACCAAACAATTTGTATGTGCTACAAGGATGTTTTGCAGGCAACTTACTAAGAATACTTTCCACATATGCAAATAGGCTCACCCATATTTAAAGGAGGATTTTGTGTGGAAATATGAAATGTTAGCTCACTTGTGGCTCACACTAAATACCAGTTTCAAAAGTGACAATATTGCTGTAATAGATAATAATTAAGGATGCACTGATATGAACATTTTGGCTGATAATGATGAATATACTAAGTATATGTACATGTATATTCACGTGTAGTAATATATATATATATATGTAGTCACACTGCTGTTCAAAAGTTTAAAATCTAAGATTTTTTTTAATGTTTTTGGAAGAAGTCTCTTATGGTCATGAAAGCTGTTTTTATTTGATCAAAATACAGTAAAACAGCTATATTTAAATAATAGTATTAAAATCAAAATATATATAATATATTCTCAATAAGTCCCCGTGGTGAAAATCATGTCTATGTGGTGTTTTTCATATGCTTTAAGACAAACCATGTGCAAATTCATAAGTCAGCACCGTTGCTGAGTATTTTTTATTTATTTTATTTTAAACTGCAGTGATCTAAAAACGCGGTTTGAAATCGCTGGTGTTTCTGACATCACAAACTACCTTGTAACCAATCACGTCAACGTGCTGGAGGGCTTTAGCATATCATTAACTATGACCCCTCTGAAGCAAGGGAGTCGTGTAACATTAGCAACACATTATTAGCTGTTTAATAACATAGTCAAGCAAATGATGTTACTTACTGTTATGTGTCCGACGTTGTAAAGAGCGATACCATTGTGCAGCGTTTACCTCAGTAAGTTGACCGAGTGGATCTCTGAGCTTGTGCGAGTGAGTGGAGGTGGGGCTAATTAGTATGTTCATTTAAAAACATTTAAATATGTCATTTTGGTGATCAAAGATGAGTTTTAAGGGATAAAATTACTGACTACAGGGGGACTTCAAAATGTTATTTTTACTCCACTCTTCAGTGTCACATGATCCTTCATAAATCATTTTAATATGCCGATTTGAAGCTCAAGAAACATTTCTGATTATTATCAATGTTGAAATTGTTGTCTGGCATGATTTGTTTAGATGTTTTTTAGACTTTTTTTCAGGATTCTTTGATGAATAGAAAGTTCAAAAGAACAGCATTTATTTGAAACAGAACCATTTTGTAACTTTATAAATGTCTTTCTGTTACTTTTGATTTGTTTAATGCATCCTTGCTGAATAAAAGTATTAATTTCTTTAAAAAAAAAAATCTTATGGTAGTGCCATTGCTCTCATGTGGGAAATACAGGTTTGAACCTGACTAGCTACAGTTTTTATCATTAAAATCATATTTTATTTTTTGAGCAGATTACCAGTTCATATGAGACAGAGGCAGTGACGAGTCTGAAGCTGGTGAAGGGTCATGCCTACTCCGTCACGGCCGCAGAGGAGGTCAGACATCGCCACTGATGCTGAAATATGGATTTGATGGGAATAATAAGAAGGAGCTCTAATTATTGTCACCTTACATGCAGGTTCACTTCAGAGGCAGTCCGGTTCAACTGGTGCGTATCAGGAACCCGTGGGGTCAGGTGGAGTGGACAGGTGCTTGGAGTGATAAGTGAGTTCCCTAAACAGATCGTACTCCAACATCGGTCTTGAGAATCCTGTAAAATGTTTCCCATCTTTTCCTCAGTTCCAAAGAATGGGATAGCGTCCAACCAGAGGAGAAAGCGAAACTGGATTATTCAGCTGAAGATGGAGAGTTCTGGTAAGAGAACTTGAGCTTTCTAGCCTTTTAACCCTCAACAACGTAACAAATAACTTGATTGACTAATCTTCCTCGTCCTGTCAGGATGGCGTATTCTGACTTCATACAGCAGTTCTCGAAGTTGGAGATCTGTAATCTGACTCCAGACACTCTTTCAAGTGACGATGTGAGCCGCTGGAACTACAACCAGTTTGAAGGAAACTGGAGGGTGGGCTCCACCGCAGGGGGCTGCAGGAACAACCCAGGTATATCGAATCAACATGAATGTGCTTGAAACCAAATTTGGTTTTAAAGTTGTTTTTGTTCCGCCATCCAATTATTTGGTTTCTCCCCTCCAGCTACATTCTGCTCAAACCCTCAGTTTGTGATCAAGCTGGAGGATGCAGATGATGATCCCTATGATGACGAAGATGGATGCACGTTCCTTGTGGGTCTGATGCAGAAAGATGGTCGTAAAGACAAGCGGTTTGGACGAGACCTGAACACCATTGGCTTTGCTATCTATAAGGTAATTGGTTACATACAATCACTAATACCATTGAAACTAGAAACAACTTTACTCTCAACACCAAAAACAACTTCACAACCATCAGTACCACTAACCTTGCAAACACTTTTTGAGCAGTCTTGGTTCTAGAAGTGTCTTTCAAAGTGATTTTCAAACCAACCTGCTAAGATTAATTGCAAAATTACAGAATTTGATTTGAAACTGTAAAATAGGCCTATTTGAAAAACATGGGTAGTGCAGTTCATCACCTGTTTGATTACTAAAGATTTTTAGTAATGTTAAAGATTTTAGTGATGTTAAAATATTGATTAAAAGCCTCGTAGGTCTGTCTGGAAATGTAAAAAAACAAGCAAAACAATTATTGGAGAATGTAATTTTGCTTCCAGAACCCGAACACATTATACAGCACATTTTTCCATTAACTTTTTTTTTTTTTTTTGGTGAAAATGTATGAATTTGAACATTTAATAATATAGTATTCTTTGTTTTTTCAGGTTCCAGATGAGGTGTGTATGAGCTCTATATGTTTTGTACATAAGAGTAGCTGGACAACACAAATGTAACCGGTCGTTCTTTCATTTATCCATTACTATGGAGCCCCTGAAGGGGCAAGGTGATGCTAAAAAATGAGATTGAAGGAAAAAATTATATTTCAGTGCCTTTGCGATCTCTCCTAAAAGGAGAGAGTTTTGCAAAGTTTCTTGGGGGGAAAGCAATCCTTTGGAAGAGAACGCTAGTTTTCTTGGGAGTATGCAGTACTTTGGAAGAGAATGCAAAGTTTCTTGGGGGAATTCAATCCTTTGGGAGAGAACGCAAAGTTTCTCTGGGCAATGCAAAGTTTCTCTGAGTACAGTCCTTTGGGAGAGAACAAAAAGTTTCTTTGGGGAGTGCAATCCTTTGGGAGAGAACGCAAAGTTTCTCTGGGGAATGCAAAGTTTCTCGGGCACAATCCTTTGGGAGAGAATGCAGTGTTTCCTGGGGAACGCAATTCCTTGGGAGAGTACTTGGAAGTTTCTTGTGGGAACACAATCCTTTTTTCGAGAGAACGCAAAGATTATCGGGGGAGCACAATCCTTTGGGAGAGAACGCAAAATTTCTCGGAGGAGTGCAATCCTTTGGGAGAGAACGCAAAGTTTCTCGGAAACACAAAGTTTACCGGGGAATGCAATTCCTTTGGAGAGTACTCAGAAGTTTTTTGCGGGAACACAATCCTTTTTTTGAGAGAACGCAAAGTTTCTCAAGGGAGTGCAATCCTTTTTTCGACAGAAACCAAAGTTTCTCGGAGGAGTGCAATCCTTTGGGAGAGAACGCAAAAGTTTTGTGAGCAAACGCAAAAGCATTGAAATATAATTGTTCATTCCAATTGTTCATTTCTATCACCATACACTTATATGGAACAATCTTTGCAAGTTTTCAGATATTTTCAGAATTTTATCCATCTGTGTTTGTGTTGCAGTTAAAGGGTCGCAACAATATTCATCTCGGTCCTGATGTACTGCTGCGTCAACGGTCCGTTGCAGGGAGCAACACCTTTATCAATCTGCGAGAGATGAGCGAGCGCTTCAAACTGCCTCCTGGTGAATACATCATCATCCCCTCCACTTTCGAGCCGCATCGCAAGGGAAGCTTCATACTCCGTGTGTTCACAGAGAAAGAGGCTGCTGCCAGGTTAGTTCCAAGTGTGTAAAAAAAAAAACATGGGTTTAAATAGTTCTAGTTTTAGACCACATGGTGGCGATGTTGCACAGGGTCTTTTGTCTACTCTAGAGTTGATAGTAACACTAAAACATCTGTTTGCTCTGTGTTTGTCTGACAAATAAATCCTAACAAATAAATCATAATTGTTCTTTAAGCATTTTTGTATTTGCACCCAAATGCATGATGGATGTAATTCTGACTCTCGTCCCTGCAGCCAGATGGATGCAGAGATCAGTGCAGATATAAAAAAGGTGAATTTCATTTATCATTTTTATATATATATATATATATATATATATATATATATATATATATATATATATATATATATATATATATATATATATATATATATATATATATATATATGAATTTCATTTAAAGAACACTTTTTTTTTTTTTTCTCCAGCAATACATATCCGAGAGTGATGTGGACCCACATTTCAAACACCTTTTCAATAAGGTTGCTGGAAACGTAAGTCACATGACATCATTTTTAGTTTTGGGTCATTATCAAAAATTATATATTTTCCCAGTATGCATGATCTTGTCTTTACTCTGCAGGACTCTGAGGTATCTGTGACTGAACTACAGCAGATCCTGGACAGTGTTATCTCAAAACGTAAGACAACACACTTTTCCACCTTTATTCACATAAATATATAGATATATATAGCCCCTTGAAATGGTTTAACAATCTGTTCTGTGCTGGTCATTCTCACAATGTTTTGTGGAATTTCAAACAGGAACCGATCTGAAGACAGATGGATTCAGCATCGAAACCTGTCGCCAGATTATCAGCCTGCTAGATGTATCCTTACCTCACTGGATGATATGAATCGATAGATACTACATGGATTCATGCAGGGATTCACAAAAGTTTTTATCAGCCAAACCTCTTTGTCCCTAAATATTTTCTTGAAGTACCCCCTGATATTTTAAGTTAAATTTCAATAATTCTTATTTTCTTATATTTCAGCACATTCGCATGTTCACGTTTCTCTGATGTTGGATGACTATTTCCATTCCTGATTATTTTCATATATCTTATATAATTTTTTTTTTTTTTTAAATATAGTTTTTGTACGTGTTATTTTGATTGTTTTTGTTTTAAAAATATTTATTTTGATTGTGCATTTTATCATTTAATTATTAGCTTTTCATCAACTCATAATATGCCTGCGATTTGCAAACCTCATGTTGAAATTTAAAACAGATTATCTAAATGTTTTAAGTGTGCTTTAAGATTCTCAACACTAGCGTTCTTCCATTGTACGACCGCAGCAAACAAATTAATCATCATAATCCTGCTATAACCTTTGACCTCAGTTCAGAGAGATGGCAACGGCAAACTTGGCCTTGTGGAGTTTCACGCACTGTGGACAAAGATCCAGAAATATTTGGTAAAATATATATATATATAATATTTCAGATCAATTTTGGTATAATATTTCAGGTCAATTCTTCATTTTTAGTGATGTTTATTATTGAATGTGGATTTTCTGTCGTACCTCACCAGGAAGTTTTTAAGAGCCGTGATACAGACAACTCGGGCACTATGAGTTCCCATGAGATGAGAGATGCTGTGAAAGAAGCAGGTAATGAGTCTATGGTTAGACAGTGAATTAAGAATAAATTTCTTCTAAAAGTGTGTAATAGCATATATATAATAATATAGAGTAAAGTAATGCTTGTATGTGTTTTCCTCTACAGGGTTCCAGCTGAACAGCGAAGTACTTCAGGTGGTAATCTCACGTTATGCCAATCAGCAGTACGCCATTGACTTTGATTGCTTCGTCAGCTGCCTGATTCGCCTGGAGATGCTCTTCAGTACGTTTTACTGGAGATTATCCAGAATGTTTTAAATGACCAGATATAAATAGCTAAAAATGGAATTATGACAGTTTGTTTATAAGTGTTTTACTGTAACGTTTTCACCTGTGCTCTACACAGAAATGTTTAAAACGTTCGATAAGAAGAACACCGGGAAAATCGAGCTGGATATCCTGCAGGTGATGCACAAGTGTGACCATGGAAGTTGATTTCTGTATTTTCTCAAAGTAGCGTTATATTTACAGATGTGTTGTTTTGTGTTGCAGTGGCTCTGCTTGGCTCTCAGTTGAAAATCCACTCACCGTAATTGCATCAGATGTCCATTTCCAGCAATTAAACTGAGGAGGACACAGCAGACCAGGAATAAAAAAAGTCTAAAGGGGGGTTGCTTGAGTAAAGTCAACTAAAGACGAGTATTAGCTAAACTTTGAATTGCTTTCAAAATGCAGTTTGTTTATGGTGCTTATCGGCTGAAAATAAAACCATTTGCAATAATAAAGATGACTAAATCACATTTTTCATATTTACAAAGTCCTGTTTACAAATAATTACCATAGTTTCCACCAAAATAACATGGTACATTGTTTCTAAATGAATAACTCAGCCCTGGAGTGGCCCAGATCTGGATTAAAGACAAGGGGCCACACATGAGCCATAACTGGCCCGAGTCTCAGCCAACTACTAACCATAACAAAAGGTTTGATTATTGGTACTGATTCTAAGCCTTAAATAAACAAGAACCCCCAAAACTGAGCCTACTACTGTTAAATGGGACCTATAATGCCCCTTTTACAAGATATAAGTCTCTGTGTCCCCAGAATGTGTCTGTGAAGTTTCAGCTCAAATTACCCCACAGATAATTTATTATAGCTTGTCAAATTTGCCCCTATTTTGGTGTGAGCAAAAAATGCCATTTTTGTGTGTCCCTTTAAATGCAAATGAGCTGCTGCTCCCGGGCGCTTACCAGAAGAGGGTGGAGCTTTAACAGCTCGTTTTTCGGTTGCTCAACAACATCAAAGCTGGAGAATCTCACGCAGCCAAAATGACAATTGTCAGTAACGGAGTTCAGTCGGACACTGATGGAGAGATTCAGGAAGAAGTTAACTTTTAGAATGCAACTGGACGTTTCTGAATGGTTAGTGGATAAATTTATGTAGTTGCTGAGGACTTGATTAAACTCATTGACTAGCATGTGCCGTCATGTTAATCTTTTGTGCAAATCCAGCGTTGAATTGACCCTTGTTTGTGAAGCAGTCCAACATAAAATGACGGCATGGCAACAACACTCCACTACAACAACTCTTCCTCTTCTCTAAAGCAGCCCAACATGGCCTCACCCCCTTTATCGCATGTTTCTGGGGGTAGGGTTTATGTAAATTTTAGGGTTAGTGATGTCACTAAAGATGACGATATCATCACCAGTACGTGACCAACATCATCTGATAAGATTTTCTTCTTCTTTGCCACTTTTTAAGCGAAGTTAAACTGCATTAGACTGTCATAAATATTCACATACAACTTTTAAATCTCACTCTACACCAGTTTCTCACACAAAGCATCACATCCTGAAGATTTGGATTACAGCACAGGAATAAAATATGGTGTATTTTATGACAGCATATTAATAAAATTAAGCCCCATGGTAAGCAAAATGAATAAACTATTGCATTATTATGGTTAAATGATCACAGAAATGTTACTGAATTATTCACTATATTAAACTGTAGTATTGTTTAAAATTAATCTTTGAAATGCCAAGTCATAACAGATGAAACGTTAACATTTCAAATTGCAAGTCAACTGCATTAAAGTGCACTTAATTGGCCCAAGGTCACAATCCGGATTTGGACCAGATGATCATTGATCCTCATGTCGTTTGCCATGATCCATGCTGTGCCATCATTGCCACACATGGCCCAGCTCTGGCTGACAGTATACATGCCATTGCTGACAGGAGGCCAACAGTGCCAGCTTGAGGCCACATTTGGGCCAAGATCGCTTGCTATGTGTAGGCGTTTAGTCAGTTCTTTTCAATATACAGGCCAAAGGGGTTTGCAAATCTAAATGAATCACGAATCGATTCAGATAGATTTCCAATTTGAACAGTCCACGTCTTACACTCTGACTCGTTTGGAGCAGTTTCGCAATAAAACAGGACAGTTTATAACATATGGTAAACATTTAATATAGGCCTAGTAACCTCTCAGTACCATTATAATATATCAAAATATTAGCATTCATAATGGCACCACAGTAGCATATTTATGCATATTTTTTGTAGCTGTGTCATACATCTAGAGTTGGAAGCTGTGGAATATTTGAATAGATTCAGGGTTTTTTTTTTTGTTTTTCAGTACCATAAGAAGCCTATTAGCCTACAGTCACATTATTAACAACATTAGCTAACATTTTCAGTGCTTTTAAAACACAAGCCTCCGTGTTTTACAGCGCTTTTTTGTTTGTTTTTAGTTTGTTACAAAATATTTATGTATAATTTAAAATAATTTGTAAATTACTTATGGTTTGCAAAAAGCCAGCTTCCTATGTTCCTATTTTCCTAATAAAATAAATAATTGCACAATGTACGGCTTTTTTTTTTTTTTTTTTTTTTTTTAAGTTTCAAAATGTAATTCTGAAAATAAAAACACAACAAAACAAACAAACAGGCTACACAATTTATTTATAACCATAAAACATGCAGAATTGCCCATAAAAATCTATATATGATACATATAATACATATAACATATAAATCATACAGTATTTTATATAAGATACTTCTTTAATTTTGTTATTGATACAAAATTTGTTTAGCATTTTCCATGCTTTGTCACAGTTCCTTTAATGCGTAATCATGACATCAAATGCGTTATTATGCGTTCGTTCATCAATGAAAAGGTGGGGGTTAGCTTGTAAATTATGTTTAAGCAATAGTTAATAAATAGATTTATATAGTGAAATCGTAAAGGCAAATCCCATGTTTAGATTAGTGCTAGACAATATAGGCCTATAGATTTTTTTTTTTTAAAAAAAACAAGCCTATAGAACTTGTGCCATTTTTTGCTTTTATCTTCTTTTTTTTTTGCACACTTGTGCCCTATAGGAGTGGTTCTCAAACCTGTTCTGAAGTACCACCAGCCCTGCACGTTTTGTATGTCTCCCTCATCTATCACACCTGATTCAACTCATGAGCTCATTAGTAGAGACTGCAAGACCTGAAATGGGTGTGTCAGATATAGGGAGATATACAAAATGTGCAGGGCTGGTGGTACTCCAGGACAGGTTTGAGAACTACTGCCCTATAGGATACTGACAAAAAGGCTATTAACGCCCGTGGCCACGCCCTCTCCATTTTAACGTGTCGTGAGCTAAGGTGTGCTGTTTGTTGTGAAGGAAGTGCAGAGATGTCAGGAATTGCGGCGAAACTCCAGCAAAACAGGGCGCGAGCAGCGGGCATCGGTACCAACGCTCAAGCGGTCAAATTCCTCAATCAGGACTATGAAGCCCTCAAGCGAGAGTGTCTGGAGTGCGGACGCTTATTTCAGGATGACATGTTTGAAGCCAATACATCTGCGCTCGGGTTCAAGGAACTGGGACCAAACTCATCTAAAGTACGCGGGGTTGAGTGGCTGAGACCAAAGGTGGGTGTAATACAATCGTTTTATATTTAAAATATTTAATTAAGCATTATGGTCTAAACGTAAAGACTTAAATAGTATCCATCTAACTACTGAATTTCGATAATATATATATTTCCCTTATTTGCCTGTTTGAAGTATTCATACCCATAGTGACACATACTGTACATTCTTCTCAGTCCAAGTTCACTTCTTTTCTTACTCTTTTGCTCTAGGCCATCTTACCTTGCTCATTTTGTCTTAGATTAGTTGTTCTGTGTTCAGTAATTACTCTGAAGCTTCCTGGATCTGGGCTCACCATCATTTGTTTTTGAGGCACTATGGTCAGGAAGCTGCACTTGTCCATAGTTATTATAGGTCAGTCAGATCATTGTAAGGTAAATCTGATTTCAGAAAAACAAATGCACATCATTGTTTTAGTGTGTTTTCAAACTTCATCCAGGCATCCAAGAAAGAACAAAAAGTCTACACTAATGACTATGTAAAGCCATTGCATGTTAATCTTAAACTGACAAACTGCTTCAGTGCCAGACAGCCCAGGAAATTATGGGAACATATACTCCCCCAGGAGCATTATCACTTTAAATGCTGCATACTTATGCTTTGTGAGCACCATTATGCATTAATCCTTACCAGAAGACCTTTTAGAGTCAATTAGAGTGAATATGATCCTTACAGCTGGTATGATGAATGGTTATTGTTGTATTCAAGAATGGTGTCAGTTGGACTCACAGCTTTTTTCACAGGTTTTCAAACAATATTTAGAACAAATATACTGTAGGGTATGAGTGATAGGAAAACCTTTTCTTGATTTCTTGAGCTCTCTGGCTATTAAGGAAACAAGATGAAATTGGCACTTTCCACAAATAGAGTACACTTTTGTGTTCATATAGGCTACTTAAGAAAACTCCCATATTTTTTTTGTAAAAACTATTAACATTTATTAGACAAACTATTATATAACAAACCTAGCATGAACAGTAGCTTGTCCATCAAAGGTTTTGACCTTGATGGTATCCAACAGTTAAAATCAAACAAAAATATAATACATTTGACACATTGTTGAACTGATATTCAGTGATTGGACTGATATTCAATGAGTTGAATATCTCAAAGAAAAAAAAAAACTGTACATTTTTCAACCCTGTTATCGCATGATTTGCCCCATAACAGAAAAGTAACATTCAATAAAATCAAAACACCCAAGAAGAAACATCATTTGGACCCTTCCCAATTTTTTCACAAATTTCAGAGTTGTCTGCTTAACCACTCAACCCTGTTACTCTGGTTATTGTAATAAAAATTATCAAGTAAATATCTTTCTTTAAGGTTAATCAAAAACTATACACCAAGAAAATAACCACAAAATTTCTTGCTCCTACTGAGTTATGTTTTGTTGAAGCTAATTTTGCAGCCCTGTTACTGCATTTGCCCCTGTAATAGAAAATGTAACTTAAACTTGTAACCCCCAAGAAGAAATATCATTTGGACCCTTCCAATGTCGGGAAGACAAAATAACTTCATTGTCAATTTTTACACACATTTCAGTGTTGACTGCTCAACCATTCAACCCTGTTTCTCAGATTATTGTAATAACAATAATCAAGCAAATATGCTTCTTATGGTAAATATAGGTTAATCGGTAAGTACAAAGCAATAAAATAACTAGAAAATCTTTAGCACCTACTGAGTTATGTGTTATTTAAGCTAATTTTGCAACCCTGTTACTGCGTTTCCTCCGTTATAGAAAATGTAACTTAAAATTGTGACCCTGAAGAGGAAATATGTTTTGAACTTCCAGTGGCTGGAAGACAAAATAACTTCATTTTCAGTGTCAGTTTTTACACAAATTTCAGAGTTGACTGCTTAACAGCATTCATCCATGTTACTCAGGTTATTGTAAGAAAAGAAAAAAAAAAGATTGAGCAAATATATGTTTTTAATTTATGGTAAATAAAGGTTCAAACAGTAACTACAAACCAATAAAAATAACCACAAAATCTCTAGCTCCTACTGAGTTATGTGTTTTTTAATCTAATTGTGCAACCCTGTACTGCATTTCACCCCTGTTATGGATAACTTCATTTTCATTGTTAATTTTTACACTAATTTCAGAGTTGACTGCTCAACCATTCAACCCCGTTACTCAGGTTATTGTAATAAAAATGAGCAAGAAAATATCTAGCTCCTACTGAGTTATGTTATTTAAGCTAAATTTTTCAGCCCTGTTACTTGGCCCTATTTTGTATATTGTATTTAAAGAGCCATGTGTTTGATCATGTTGGTTCAGCAATTAACTCATCTCTTGTTAAGGTAAACCTGTGATTCATGTTTCTGGAATGTGTTTTGTCATCCAGCAACTGACGTCCAACCCAACGTTCATTAGTGGAGGAGCGACTAGAACTGACATCTGCCAGGGTGCTTTGGGTGAGTCCATTTACCTGTAATATTAGCCCATTGTTGAGCTGGTGAAACTTTAGAAATGTTGATAACAAAAGATGTTGAATAGAACTGTCCCATATAGAATGGCCATCAGAAGTTAGCCATTGAAATACTGAGACACAACAGCAGTTTTTCTGGTTGAGGGAGTTTCTTTGAAGGGCGGATAGAGGACATTGAAAATCATCAAATTTGTAAAGGGAAACGCCCTGTTTGAACACACTTATTCATTCTGATCCCTTTTTTAGATTATTAGATTGTTTGTTTTCTCATATCTGGGAATTTGATTAATTGCATATGTTCTTAAAAAACTATTCTGAAAATGACTACCAGGCTGTGGAATGGAATTCCTGTTGTAGAATATGGAAAAAGCAAAACCTGTCTAGGTTAATCCCAAACAAACTCATATACACACCCTGTCAAACCTGCTTTACTCCATACAACCCAAACACTGGTGTGCTTTTATCCTGTCCTGGTTAAAACGCAACTGTTTTCTCTCATGCAAAACATCTTCAGTTTTCCACTGTAGCTGAAAATGTTTTGTATGAGCCCTCAGAATCATAATCACTTTGTTGAGTTTTGGATGCCATTGACTTTACTGGCTATAAAGGAAACGTCCGTCATGCAAATGAGTTTGCAAAGTGAGTAGGAGCAGGAAAAATAGGACAGGTGTTGTCCTGAACAATGGCAGAGCAACTTAAAGCATAGGTTGATAGGTATTTATGTTTTACCAATGATATAGTAGGATGTCACTGTTGAAGTTTTGCTTACAATAGTAAGTTGTAGGTAACGTGATATAGTGCATTAAATCAGCTCATTTAGATTTGAACACAAAATTACATCACATTTTCCTACTGGTTTCCCAGGTGACTGTTGGCTTCTAGCTGCCATCGCTTCTCTTACCCTGAACCAGGACGTGTTCGCCCGTGTGGTCCCACCTAGTCAGAGCTTTGACGGTGACTACGCTGGAATATTTCATTTCCAGGTTAATAGCCTCTTGTTCACTTAAAAGCCAACCAACCAAAAATATTACAAAGAGTATGAATGATATTGCGTTTTTATGGCCACTACCAATACAGATTATTTTAATGTTTAAATGCCTGCTAACCGATTATTGTTTTCTTTGTTTGTTTTTTTTTTGACATAATATTAATAACATACTTATGCAAATATTTATTTATTTAATTAATTTCTTATTAATTAATTAATTGATTTATTTCTTTGCAGTATTACTATTGTTGTAATGTATGCAAAGTTGTCTTCCGATCTAAAAGTCAGGTTTATTTTCATTGTTATTTTGGGCTCATTATTAAGCTATACATTTCTCTGTTAAAAATTAAATGGATTACCATACATTCAGAAACAGCATTGCTGTAATATTTCATTGGCATTTTGTCAAACATTAACGATAACCATGTCATTCCAAACCAGTAAGACTTTCGTTCATCTTCAAAACACAAATGAAGATATTTTAAATGAAATCGGAGAGATTTCTGTCCCTCAAATGACAGCCTACGCAACTACCACATTGTGGCTTTAAAAAGTTCATAAAGAGATTGTAAAAGTAATCCATATGAATCAATTGGTTTAGTCCACATTTTCTGAAGAGACACGATTGCTTTATTTGATAATCAGATTGAATTTCGGCTTTTTTTCACATATTAACATTGATTAGCGAACATAAACAGAAGCTCAACCAAACCTGCTTGACACTTGAGAGCAAACCTCTTGCAGAAGCTCAAACGTGCTGCGTAACACACAAGAATGAACCTCACTGTGTCTCGCACATCAAGCAAACATTCTTGAGCTTCCATTTACCAGATCTGATGTGTGCGTTGATAAATGTTTATATGTGAACAAAAGGCAAAATTTAATCTGTTGAGTTGTATGGTAGTTGCGTGGACTGACAGAAATCTCTCAGATTTCATCAAAAATATCTTTATTGGTTTGGAATGACATGAGGGTGAGTAATTAATGGCAGAATTTTCATTTTTGGGTGAACTAACTCTTTAATGTTTACATACATTGATTGTCTCTTCAGTTCTGGCAGTATGGTGAATGGGTGGACGTGGTCATTGACGACCGTCTGCCTGCAAGAAAAGGAGAGTTGCTATTCGTCCACTCCGCCGAAGGCTCTGAGTTTTGGAGTGCTCTGCTGGAGAAAGCCTATGCAAAGTGAGTGTTTGCTTATCAGCTCGGTAGATTAAAAGTCCTCAAACACTTCCTTGGAAAAACTACTTCCTTGTCCTCAGGCTGAATGGTTCATATGAAGCTCTCTCTGGTGGCACCACCACAGAGGGTTTTGAGGATTTCACCGGAGGCATCGCTGAGGTCCATGAATTGGCGAAAGCAGGTCCAAATCTCTTCAAAACCATCCAGAAGGCTTTGAGCTGGGGCTCACTGCTGGGCTGCTCAATTGATGTGAGAAACTTCATTTTTATGTATGTTCAATTGTTGAACCTTGTGATTACTAGCAGTTTGTAACCGGATCTGTTGTGCAACTGTCAGTGAACTATAATAAATAGTCGTGTGTAACCGGTTCTGTTGCGTAATGTTTTATTTTGGTTTGCATTAGATCACAAGCTCTGCTGATTCAGAAGCAATTACTAGTCAGAAACTGGTGAAAGGACACGCCTACTCGCTTACAGGAGCCGAAGAGGTCAGTGTTGACTAGTATTTTCAAGTATTTATATTTTATTGGTTTGCTTAGATCATTAAATGTTACCTGGTGTCTGCACAGGTGGAGTACAGGGGCGAGTTAACCAAACTGGTCCGGATCAGGAACCCCTGGGGGCAGGTGGAGTGGACTGGACCCTGGAGTGATGGGTGGGTAAGCCTTTGTTGGCTTCAAAATGCATGTCTGCAAATTGATTAAAGCTATAATTCTGAGATATGTTTGAGGTTACTAAGGTGGTGTTGCAGAAAGTAACCACACCCACCTGTGGCTCATATCAAACATGTTGTCTGGGAGAGAGACCTGAGTTGCTATGGGAACTCTGTTTAAGCCCTTATGCCCTCAGGTGTAGGAAGAACAGGTTCATCCATTTTGTCACGCAGTGTACGCCTAACAAAGGCAATAAAGCTCTTCCTCGTTTTACAAAAAAAAAAGACTGGAGTAATAATGCTGAAAATTCAGCTTTGCATCACAGGAATAAATTATATTTTAAAAATATATTCAAATAGAAAATAAGTTATTTTAAATTGCAATGATATGTCACAATATTGCTGTTTTTACTGTATTTATGATCAAATAATTGCATTCTTGGTGAGAGTAAGAGATGTTTTTCAAAAAATAAATAAATAAATCTTACAGACCCCAAAACTTTGAACAGTATATAAGAGCAAATTAACAGTTTAGCTATATAATGACCTGGTAATTCACTGAATGTCATGTGATTGGACTGTAGGGCTACAGAATGGCGTCAGATCAGTGACAGTGACCGTGAGAAACTGAGCTCCAAAGCAGAAGATGGAGAGTTCTGGTAATCTGCAAATGTTTTATTTATTCATTTTTTTCTACATTTTTATTTAGCATTTTCCCTACATTTTAGTTAAGGTGTTTTTCTTTCTAAGATCACTGACAGGATATTTCTCTGTATCCCAGGATGTCATACTCTGATTTCCTGCGTCATTACTCACGGGTGGAGATCTGTAATCTGACCCCTGATGCTCTCACAGATGAGAGCGTCAATAAGTGGGCGCTGTCCAAGTTTGATGGCAACTGGAGGAGTGGATCTACTGCTGGAGGCTGCAGGAACTTTCCAAGTAATTAACTGAATCAACTGCCTGATTATTATATTACATTATATTAAAGAAAAATTATTATATTAAAGTAAATATTTTACTAAACATACAAAACAAGAAATAATCAAAACATCTAAAAGCAAAACAAAATAATACTAAACAAAGACAACAAAATGAAATGTAAAACACCAAACAAAAGCAACAGCACAAAACAAAAGTATACTAAACAAAAACAACTACACAAAACAAAAGTAAACTAAACAAAAACAACAGCACAGAACAAAACAAAAGGATAGTAAACAAAAACAACCGCACTGAACAAAACAAAAGTGTACTAAACAAAAACAACTGCACAGAACAAAAGTATACTAAACAAAAACAATAGCAAAAAACAAAAAAGTATTCTAAACAAAAATGACAGCACTAAACAGAAGTATACTAAACAAAAACAACCGCACTGAACAAAACAAAAGCATACTAAACAAAAACAATAGCAAAAACAAAACAAAAGTATACTAAACAAAAACAGCACCAAACAAAAGTATACTAAACAAAAACAATAGCAAAAACAAAAGTATACTAAACAAAAACAATAGCACTGAACAAAACAAAAGCATACTAAACAAACACCACAGCACAAAACAAAAGTATACTAAACAAAAAACAGCACAAAACAAAACAGAAGTATACTAAACAAAAATAACAGCACAAAACAGAAGTATACTAAACAAAAACAACAGCACAGAACAAAACAAAAGTATACTAAAGAAAAACGATAGCAAAAAAAGTATACTAAACAAACAACAATACAAAACAAAAGGGTTACACTTTTTTTTAAGGTGTCATTGTTAGTGTAATTATATATTTAAGTACAGAGTACTATTAATTAACAACATGTATATAGGGTTAGGGTAGGATAAGGATTTGGTTGAGGGTTAGTAGCATGTAATTATGCATAATTTACTGTTATTACTATGGTGTGTACATGTAACATATGTAACGAGGATACTGTTACCAACAAAAGGATAGTAAACAAAAACAACAATAAATATCTAAACAAAATAATACTAAACAAAAACAACATTTTTTGTTTAATACTTACAACAAAAGCCATGTTGTTTGACCTTCGTTTTGTTCTCGGCAGACTCGTTCTGGATGAACCCTCAGTTTTTGATCAAGCTGGAGGAGGAGGATGACGACCCGGCTGATAATGAAGTGGGATGCAGCTTTGTTGTGGGTCTGATCCAGAAGAACCGTCGCAAAATGAGAAAGGTTGGAGAGGACATGCACACCATTGGCTTCGCCATCTACGAGGTGAGCAGCTTGAAGTACACTCTCACGGCCAGACATCTGATTTTCAGTGATAAGAATTATTTTACAAACGTAAATAAATTATTGTCATCCACAGGTTCCTCAAGAGGTATGGACTGCTCATACTAAAGCACAAAATGTCCAGAAATACAGTACAAATTCCACTAGTGTCTTCATCTGTTCCTCTTAAATAGATATTTCACCTCAAAATTAACACCAATAATCAAATTCTTATTGAAACCTTCTGTTGTAGTTTGTTGGAAAGAGGAACGTCCATCTGGATCGTAACTTTTTCGTGCGACATGCCTCAGCGGCCCGGTCCGAGACCTTCATCAACCTGCGGGAGGTGTGCTCTCGTTTCTGTCTGCCCCCCGGCGAGTATCTTATTGTGCCATCCACCTTTGAGCCCAACAAAGATGGAGACTTCTGCGTGCGCGTCTTCTCTGAAAAACAGGCAGAGTTCCAGTGAGTTCCTGGATAGATTCTGGCCCACAATAAGTAGATTAGTCCTAAAGAGAAGTTTATGTCTCCTCACTGAAATGTGTTTGTTTTTTTAGAGAGCTTGATGACCCTGTCGAGTGCAAGGTTCCAGAGGTATATTTCTCCACCATGTCCACTATGAATATAATACTTTATATTAATATATTAATAATATAATATATTATGACATAAACATCCATTATTTAAATTTTAATCTTGCAGATTGATGTGAAAGAGAGTGATATTGATAGTCGGTTTAAGAATCTGTTTGGACAGCTTGCTGGGGCCGTGAGTATTACAGGATAATGATTTAATTATGCTATTTTTGTTCATATTAATTTTAATAAACCATATGCAATCACTTTTCCTCCCACAAGGACTGTGAGATCTCACCATTTGAACTGCAAAATATCCTGAACAAAGTGATATCTAAACGTAAGGGGGCCATTTTTACATGCTTTTATATCACACACAGATTACATTTTTAAAATATAGTAAATAATTTAATTAATATTTTAGAGATATTATCAACAAAAAAAATCAATAAATATAACAATTTATAACAATAAATGTAAGTAAATAATAATTTATGTCAAATTGCTGCTGCTGCATGAATAGACATAAATCCTGTAGCAGATCTAGGCAGGTGGAACTGGGGAGGTGGAGGTTTTCAGAGGAACTCTGATAGCGCTGCTGGACTAGCTTACAGAAAACACTGAACCAGACTATTTAAATGTTGAGCAAGCAATCTCATTGGCTGCAGGATCAGCCAATCAGCTTGTGCCACAGTAATGATGTGATTGCTTGCAGATTGTATGTAAACAACCTATCAACCTGCGCCCTCTAGAGTTTCATGACTGAACTATACTGTGTGTGTGTGTGTGTGTGTGTGTGTGTATATATATATATGTATGTATGTATGTATGTATTTCATTATTAACCTTTTATAATAACTTTTTTTTTTTAAAGGCACAGACATTAGAACCGATGGATTTAGTTTGGACACTAGCCGCATCATGGTCAACTTACTGGATGTATCCTTTTGAAGAAATACACAAGATGTGACGGACCAGATGACTCAAAGAACATTTAAACTATGTATTTCTACTCTATTCTGCTCTAGCCTTGTCTATTCTATTCTTTCCTTTATTGATGTCTCAGAAAGACGGCAGTGGCAAACTGGGCCTGCTTGAATTTAAGATTCTCTGGACTAAAATTGAGATGTACCTGGTATGTTTTCATGCTTCTGTAATTTTCATTATTTGTACAATCCAACTTCAAAGGTGGTAGATGGTTATAAAATGTCATAACATTGCAGTCCGCCTGTGTTTGTGTTCTGTCAGAACATCTACTGTTCAATTGATAAGGACAAGTCAGGCACAATGAGCTCTATGGAGATGAGAGAAGCAGTAGAGAAAGCAGGTCAGATCTTGTGTCTTAAGTTCAACCAAAAATGACAATTCTGTTATCACTTAATCACCCCTTATGTTTTTTTTTTTTTTTTTGAACAGGCTTCTCTCTGACCAATCCTCTACACCAGATCCTGGTAGCACGCTACAGTGACTCCAATCTCACCATCGACTTTGA
The DNA here is from genome assembly GCA_037950665.1 of Hypophthalmichthys nobilis. NCBI lineage: Eukaryota > Metazoa > Chordata > Actinopteri > Cypriniformes > Xenocyprididae > Hypophthalmichthys > Hypophthalmichthys nobilis. The sequence goes on from CM075476.1 coordinate 42,249,706, forward strand.
CAACTTTGTGGGCTGTATTATGCGTCTTGAATGCATGTTCAGTAAGTGTCCGAAAAAAGAGTTTCTCTCGCTATTTGAATAAAGACTGATATGCAAATTGTGCATTTACATATCTAAATTCTCATTTACAGAAACATTTAAAATGCTGGACAAGGACAATAATGGCACAGTAGAGCTGAACTTGATGGAGGTTAGTGTCTTAGTGAGAATGTTAGTCATGCAACCAACAGTGAAGCTTCTAGATTGATCTTGAATCATGGCATGTTTATGAAGGAAAAACTTTTTTATTCAGTTATCATCTTGGTGAATTTCTATTTTTGAATTGTACTTTGTGTAACAATTTAATTTCATCAAATTATCTCAAAAATAGTCAAAAAGGACAATTATTTTATTACTTTATGACTGCAATTCTGATTCACCACAATACACTCTTAGAAAAGAAGGTTCAACCCTAGTTTAAAGAACCCTTTATGCCACAAAGGTTCTATTCAAGGATAAATGTCTTAAATGATTGAATAATACTTTTATGTTCAACGGGTTATTTCATTTTTCCTAGTTTTAAGGTATGTTTATAAGCGGCTTAATTTATAAAATTTAATCAAAATTAAAAATGAGTTAAAATTGATTAATTAAAACTAAATCCTTATAATGATCCCATGATGGAAGCCCTAAAAGGTTCTATATATGAAGTGCCTGACGGAACCCTTCAAGGTTCTATACAGAACCTTTTCTTCTAAAGGCCCTTTCACACCAAGGACGATAACTATAACGATAATGATTAAGATATAGTTCTAAAAATTGTTCTAAATATAAAAGAATAGCAGAGTCCACACAACAACTATAACTATAACAGCACAGAGAAACAATATAATTGGAATCACTTTCAGAACTTTTTTTTTTTTTTTTTTTTTACAGCTGATGAGTGATAAAAACATTGACAGCCAACCAGAATTCATCCTGCTTTAAGAGCTCAAGCATTTAGAGCGGCAGACGACAAAACTGCAGCGCATGCTTATAATAAACAGAACAATATCTTCCGCTGGTGTGGACACTAATATCGTTTTCATTATAGTTATCATTCTTGGTGTGAGGCCTTAAAGGGTTAGTTCACCCAAAAATTAAAATTCTGTCATTAATTACTCACCCTCATGTCGTTCCACACCCGTAAGACCTTCGTTCATCTTCAGAACACAAATTAAGATATTTTTGATAAAATCCGATGGCTCAGTAAGGCCTGCATCGCCAGCAATAACGCTCTCTTTTTCAATGCCCAGAAAGCTACTAAAAACATTTTTAAAACAGTTCATGTGACTACAGTGGTTCAACCTTAATATTATAAAGCGATTAGAATACTTTTTGTGTGCCAAAAATAACAAAATAGCGACTTTATTCAACAACTTCAAAACACTGCTTCATGAAGCTTTGAAGCCAAACGAATCATTTGTTTCAAATCAGTGGTTCGGATCGTGTATCAAACTGCCAGAGTCACGTGACCTATTGAAGTTTCAAAACACTTATGACATAATGAAGCCTCGTTTACTGAAATCATGGGATTTTGGCACTCTGAACCACTGATTCGAAACAAAACATTCGTAAAGCTTCGAAACTTCATGAAGCAGTGTTTTGAAATCTCCCATCACTAGATATTGTTGAATAAGGTCGCTATGTTGTTATTTTTGGCGCAAAAAAGTATTCTCGTCGCTTTATAATAATAAAGTTGAACCACTGTAGTCACATGAACTGTTTTAAATATGTTTTTAGTAGCTTTCTGGGCATTGAAAAAGGGAGTGTTATTGCTGGTGATGCAGGCCTTACTGAGCCATTAGATTTTATCAAAAATATCTTAATTTGTGGTCTGAAGATGAACGAAGGTCTTACGGGTGTGGAAAGACATGAGGGTGAGTAATTAATGACAGAATCTTCATTTTTGGGTGAACTAAACCTTTAAGAGATTAGAAATGGAAGGTCAAGTTGAGCACGCTGCATCATGGGATACAGTATTCCTACTGTTTATTGTCCATACGGAGACCAGTATACATACTATATACTGCAGCAACCATAAGAAAAATTATGCTTTGCTCTTCCTTTGTTCCCAGTTGATTGACTGTAAAAATGTATTTTGTCTCCCTCTAGTGGCTGAATTTTTCCATGCTTTGAGAAAATGAGCAGATTCTGGACCGCTGGGAGAAGATCTGATTAGTTTCTTATGCATCACACTAACATTGACATTGAAAGACAAAAGGAAAAGGAAAAACTGATGTCGCTATTTGTGTCATAATGTGTCATGCTACATGTTCTCCAGACCAAGACCTGCATCAAACTGATCACCATCTTTATATGCTAAATAAATAAATAGAATTCATATATTGGTGGTTTAGCTAGTTAGTTATTGCTTATTTTGTTGTACAGTTCATAGAGGGGTATCATAAAACAGTACGATAGATGACAAAAATATGTTAAATACAAGCAAACCATTTTATGTGTTTCTATTTCTAAAAATGTAATGATGGATTAAAATTGTTTAATTTAAGGACACTGTTAATGAGAGCAGTGGCAGGCATGTGTGTTCTTTCTCTCTGTATGTCTAGACTTATTTAAAAAACAAAAAAAACAAAAAAACTTACTTTTATAATACTTACTTTTGAGAGATGAACTAAGGATTTTGAGTAAGTTTAGACACCTCTTTGTTGACTCCTTTATATCCATTAAAGTCCAGGAAAATGAAGTTGATCACAGTTTATTTATTAATCTTGAATGTTACAAAAATAAAATGATGTTAAAATGATTCAGAGCTCCAGTGAACACAACACAGGTCACTGAGCCACCGTGCAGCCCCAAAATCAAAAGCCCTTCAGGATAAAAAAAAAATATCCAAACCTAAACTTCAAAGAAGTGTAAAATAATTTTAAATATCTCACGTTTATAAAAGAACATATGGGTGGTTCTGCAACTACGGGCACTTTTAAGTCCCAGTAGTGAAATTAAAGGTTTATGTTACAATTTGTCATCTAAAGCTTCATAAATATAAACACAGTGTCATTACACACCTTGACTTAAAAAATGAATGAATAATATGATTTAATTAAAAATTATGAAGCATTTCTGACCTATAAATGCTTCATAATTTTTAATTAAATCATATTATCAAACACCATTTTTGCTCAAGTCCCACACCTGTGGTTTCAATGTTGAGATGCGTAAAATTAGCTAATTCTTTTACAATATGACATTATTTCAAATGAATTAGTTTCATATCAATGTTACTTTGCACCATCTTAAAAGTTCTTTTTTGTTTACTAATCATTTATATGATTTTTTTTCATCTAAATACACCTGTCCCACACTTTTGAGTCCTTACCGCAACACTGAAAAAAGACTCTTAATATGACATTTGTTCAAACCAAAACAAATCTAGTTTCTGTGGAAACGTATGCGGCGACAGGTGAAATAATTCTTTGACATGGTTAAAAATAATTAATGGTTTGTTTTTGTTTGTTTGTTTAGCATATGTTGTCGCCGATTACGTTCCCCTCCAGTGTATTTCTTATAGTAATATGACCCGTTGCGCTCTGTCTCACTGCCTGTATCCACTTTTGTGTCCTTAAACATTCGTTTTTTGGGGTCGACAGCTTATAAAAACTTATTTCTGGGATTTTTAGCTTGTTAGCTGTACACCTTGTCACACAGCAGCTTTTAGGCATTGTTCTGTTTTTTGTTATAAGTCAGAAATGACAAGGAGGCAGCCTCACGCAATACAAAGTCAATGGAGATGGTTGGATTGTTTTCCCCCTGGTGGGCGTGGTTTTCAGATTAGAATAAATGCGCTCTGTCTCTATAGGCATGACTTACAGACTGGGCCACCCCCATTGGGTCACTCACAAGATCCAGAAAACTAAGATAAAGATCATCTTTTCTTCATAAGTATTTATTATGTGTCCTTACCATTCAGCTTAGTAATTGTGTATTTTGAACTACATTTTAAAAATGAATTTATATGTGGTGCTAAAAGTCAAAACTGATGTATCAGAACTTGCTAGCTGCCAGTTATCAGCAATATTAGCAAAAACATCATTTCCGCAACACGTCATTACCGCAGCAATGATTTATTTTAATTATTAATCAGACTGTTGTTTGCAAAAATTATTTTAACCCTTCACTAGAGATGATCTACACATTAAAATGACAATATTTTTTATAAAAAGCGAAATATTTTATCTTTGACGTGTATTAAAACAATTGGTGTATCTAAGGTTAGCATCTAAATTTTCCATGGCATAAAGAATATCATTAAATCCCCTAATTTTAAATTATTTTTTAATATTTGTATTTACAAAAATGGACAAATCTTGAAAGTAACTATGTAAATGTATTAAATTTTTATAGAAATTAAAAAAGAAAAGTGTATAAAATTACTGTTAATGTATTGTTGCGGTAAGGACATTTTGTAAGAAGAAGAGATGATAACCATAAAAAATAAACATGTTCCAGATTAAAATCTTAACGTCTACATTCAATTTTGTGTACATTTTTGTATGTATTACAGACTGTGATGGTTAAAGGTGCTCTATGTAAGTTTTTGACTGTACTAAAGCATAAAAAATACCATAATATGTTTGCAGATATTTATTAAACATGCTCAGTTCACATATTCGTTTCTCTAAAAACCATTGCTACAGCCAGTTATTTTACTTTGAAATTTGCGTTCCGTGTCGGAATTTCTGTTTTTGTTTCGGTCTGTGCAAGACCGCACGTTGCCAATTTACCCAATAGTATTTCGCCACCCCGTGTTGCCAGTTGGCGGAAAACACATGCAGCGAATTGCAGCCATGGAAGCCAGCGAACAAACTGGGTCAGAGATCGCAGATTCTACCCGACCTAAAAAGCCTCAGCATCCATCTAAAAATCTCTATAAACGGGAGCATATTAAAACGCGTTATCAACTCATCATAAATAAATAAATCAACTAATTATCTTAAAGTGTGTAAGTCTCCTCACCTTCCAATGTCAGTTGAGCTCGCTCCTGTTGCGTCAAGTCTGAGGAGGAGGGTGCGGGGCAAACAATATTTTGAATTTGAACTGCAGTACCCATGTCAACCACTAGCTGTCATTCTTACATAGAGCATCTTTAAAATTGAAATTCATAGAGGTTGATTTTTTTAATAAGACGTGAAGCATCAGCAGGAAGATGGGTAAATGGGTACATTTAGTTTCTCAATATATTTCCTCCTCTCAGGTTCACATAGGATGGTGAAATCAGGGTTCCCACTCTTTCATGAACACCAGATTCAAGGACTTTCAAGGACTTTTTTAAAGCACCGTTTATTTTATATCAAGCACCTATCAAATTCACATATGTCGCGTCATGAAAGACCTCTTACAATACTTAACATTTTAATCCTCCTAATCATTTAATCATTTTAATCCACCGAATCATTTGTACACTAATTTTGGAAATATATTAAAAACGTTTGCAGCTTTCTTATCCCTAATGTTAACAATTATTCCATACTAGTTTCTGGAGTTTCTGCTGAACACAAAGAAAGATATTTGGAGGAATATCAGTAACCAAACAGATCTCGCCCCCCATTGACTACCATAGTAGGAAAAATAATTACTATGGTAGTCAATAGAGGACGAGATCTGTTTGGTTACTGACATTCTTCCAAATATCTTTCTTTGTGTTCAGCAGAACAATGAAATTCAAACAGGTTTGGAATAACTTGAGGGTGAATAAATGATGACAGAATTTTCATTTTTGGGTGAACTATCCCTTTAACTCACAATTATGAATTTAGGGTAGAGTGGGGGAAAACTAACTCTACATATGCATAATATTCTTATTAATAAGCAGGAGGTGGCGATATGGCAAAAATATCACAATTCATGATTTGATCACAAATCTTTTTCATGTTGGTTTTACTATTTTGCCAGTGACTGATCAGAACTGTCAAACTAATTTCCCTATATATTAAAAAAGTAGCCTTACAAGGTAACAAAATATAAAAGAAAAAAGAAAAGAGACTTTTAGATAAAGTGGATGAAGATTTATGAGTTTCTTGTTAAAGCTACAGTATTAAAGAAATTGAAAAGAAAAAAAAAAAAAGGAAATTCTGTCATTATTTACTCACCATAGAAGTTGTTTAAAACCCAAATAAATTTCTTCTGTTTAATATACAAGTTTTTTCGAAGAATGTGGGTAACCGAACAGTTGCTGGTACCCAGTGAGTTCCATAGCAGGAAAGAAAATACTATGGATGTCAATGGGTACTAGCAAATGTTTGGTTACCCACGTTCTTCAAAATATGTTCTTTTGTGTTCAGCAAAAGACAGAAATTAATACAGGTTTGGAACAACTTTAGAGTGAGTAAATAAAGACAAAATTTTCATTTTTGGTTGAACTATCCCTTTAAGGATAAGTCGCAGCATTTGTTGTCTGTCCCTTTAAGACTCTTGCGCGCATCTAATATATTGACACGCATTTGATTTTCTCTGAACTGTTTACTTTAACTTTACGCTTAACCGATGGTGTAAACCTTGTGTGTATTGACAGTATTAGCAGAATAAGATGCGAATGATAACTCTGTCCAGCAAATGCAGCGTTTGACAGGCTTTTAGAGTGTGCGCACTTCGGGTGTATTGCTTAGAAAAGCACGTGTCAGACCAGTATGCAGATAAAATGTTTAACCGGCAAAGTTTTAAAACTCATGCAAATAATAAACTTTTGTAATTGTGAATAACTGCAGTGTTCCGTGAGTATAACTCTACCGCTGTGTTAACATGTGATGTGAATGTATGATGCTTTGTACTACACAGTATGTTGAGACAGAGGCGCCAGGACTGCAACTGACAGAAAACACTATAGCGCGATACAACATTTCTTCAAAAGCAGATTGTGGAGACCTTTTAATCGTCCACGATCAAAATCGCACACACCTATAAGAATGTTCATTTCGGACACAGCAAGTGTCACAGCTCAAATGTCCAAACCCCGCCTTGCTGAAAAAACAGCATATGCTGGTAAGGCAGGTTTTGAAGCTGGTATGCTGGTTTGAGCTGTGCTGGTCAAGTGCTGGTCCTATGCTTGTCCATGCTGGTCCTGGACCAGCTTAGGACCAGCATAGGACCAGCATAAGACCAGCTCAAACCAGCATACCAGCTTCAAAACCTACCTTACCAGCATATGCTGGGTTTTTTTTTCAGCAGGGGAAGTACTGCAATGGAAAACACTCGGAAACTGATTGTAAAATAATATTTCAAAACAAATATACTAGGACTAAGAGGGGTGTGTTATAATTTCACAAAATTTATTACAAATTTAATTCAAGCACTTTCAGGGACCAATATTTGTTTTCAAGTACTTTCCAGGCCTTGAATTCATGTGTCTGAAATCCAAGTAGGAGCGTGGGAACCCTGTGAAATAACATGTTTTGACATGTTTAAAAATAATGTTGTTTTTTTGTTTGTTTTTTTTAGCATATCCTGTCACCGATTTCTTTTGTGACCTTAAACGCTCGCTGGTTTGGGTCGACAGCTTATAAAAACATAGTTCTGGGTTTTTTAGCTTGTTTGCTGTACACCCTGTCACACAACAGCTTTTAGACATTGTTCTGTTTTTTGTTATAAGTCAGAAATGACAAGGAGGCAGCTTCACGCAATACAAAGTCAATGGAGACCGTTGGATTGCCACATATCAACGGCTGTGAGATTAGTGGATAAAATGATTCAGAGCTCCAGTGAACACAACACTGGTATAACCGAGATTAATATCTTTGGTTTTGAAATGAAATATAAACAAAGACATGTGGGGTTTGGCTGCACATACTGGCCATGTAATTTAGTGTAATGTTGTTGACAGGATTTTCTTACAAGACTAGGTAAGTCAGGCTACCGGCTTTATAGCTGCTCACACAACAAGGTAATTCTCATCTTTCCTGCTAACATTAGGCTTGTTTCAGATGTGCCTTGCAGCAAAGTTCTTTTCAAAGAAAGTCTGTTCACTCAGCTGCCATATTTGCAATGCCTCCGGGCAGCTGAAATCTCAAAAACTGCTTGGTGAACTCCCAATTAAATTACATATTTCAAATCAGCAACAAAATCTGACATGAACCGTCCTATAAATGTTGTTTCTTATGCTAACATAGCATTAAAAAAGCTTATTTTAGACAAGCCAATGCACATGTGCAGTCCTATGCGCGAGTCTCCAGTTTCTATGGGAACTAGAGCCTCTAATGGCAGCTGCAGTGATGCAATGACTTTATCAATCAGTGAAGGCTCTTTTACTTAGAAGGCAGGACGTATTCCACCATATTGCGTTGCCTTTTCTCCCATTCATAACTAAAGCCGCGTTTCCACCTAGGAACAAATTGTCCCAGGAACTTTTTTTCTATTGCTAGCTGCATTTCCATAGCAGTGTAAAGTAACGTGAAGATAGTCCGGTGACATAGGACTTCGCGCTGGATTTTGTCCTCCGCATATAAGCTTAATAAAGCCTGAACCTCGTCGTCAGTCAATCGGTTGTATTTTTTAAACTCCATTGTTGATTTGAATAGCAAACAACTCGCACCGCAACAGACTTTAAAAAATGATGGTTGAAATAAAATGCTGCCTCGAGTCAACCAATCAAAATGCTGTGTAAACTCAACCAATCAGTATGTTCAGCGCCAAAGTCCCACCCCCGAAAGTTCCGGAACTTTGAAAGAGTACTACCTAGTGATCAGATACTTTCAGAGGGGGAATTTTTACCATTTAGACCCTAGTTCCTGTGGCCAAAACACACCGAGTACCACCCCAAAGTCCCTAGTTCCTGCGGAAAGTTACTGCGGTGGAAACGTGGCTTAATAGGAGTTGCATCCCAGATGGCACCCTAAACTCTCACGGTCTTTCTCTGAGTCCGCACTTTTGTAACGTAATGCTGCTTTGACTTGCGGGCTCAGCAGAAGTGCTCATCGAGGGCGCATAATGGTCATAGCGGACTTTGCTTGAAGTAAGCACAGTGAAGGCTTCCGCTTCCGAATCCCAGCTCAATATTGGCCAAAGCTGCAAACATGAGGCGGCCAATAATGAGTCAGCGTTCTGACGTAGAACCTGGGAGCACTGGACGTAAACAACGTATGAGAATGACACAGAAGGGAAGATATTGTTCAATAAAGTCATTATTTTTGTTTTGTTTTTGCACACAAAAAGTATTCTCGTCACTTCATAAAATTAAGGTTGAACCACTGCATTCATTTCGACTTTTTTAACAATGTCTTTAGTACCTTTCTGGACCTTGAACGTAACTCTATAATTACTATATTTCTGCTGCATTCTGTTATCGAAGTTGGATGTTAGGCTATTTCGCTTGCTGGCGTTTTCAGCTCAAGAATGTCACAAATGATCATTCAGATATGTGTAACACAGCAGGCGCGATTACATGATTTATTTTCGCTCAATATCATGCAAATTGTAGGCTTATTAAGGTATTTAAAGGCTAATTCGCACTCCAAACTCCAACAAACACCACAAACACAATTGGATGACTGTCGTGTTCATGCAGACAGTGCCATGCCCCGCTAAATAAATAAATGAATTAAAATAACTTAAAAAGCAGTGAGCCATTGAACCAACAATGACCCATTTTAAGACTGTACAAGGTAAAATGATTTGCTTCACTTGTGGAGTTGTCAGACCAGCCAGACTCTACTGGTTATCTCTGCTCACTTCAGACAGTGCAGCTGGTCCCATCAGGATAATGTCAGGTTTTTATGTAGCCTATTTTTTTTTTAGGATAACTTAACATCATTTGTATTGTGGGATGACCACAAGCCCAGACTGGCCATTGGAAACTCTGGGAGAAATCCCGCTGGTCGGGAGACTGATTTGGTCCGCTGCCCAGCTCGCTTTCATTTATTTAGCTTCTTAATAATTAATTTTATTATTACTATTATTATTACCTGCCTGATGTGCACAAGTGATTTCTGAATTTGGCATTCAATTTAACACGCTATCATCTCTGGCGAACGACTTCTGCATGCAAAAGAAACTGTAGGCCTACATGAAGACGCAGTGAATGGGTGGCGTTCCTTGATGGATCTTCTCTCTAAAGATGTGTGTCTCTGTTTCAGATAAATTACATTTTAGACAATTATGTTCCTTCTCCGTCTATGCGATATAGCCTATGCACATATTGAAAGAGTAACGTTTTTCTAGCATATTTATTTGAACTTCGCTAGTAGGCTATATGATTTAACCTATTTCAGAGGCGGCAAAAATTAGAATTTAAAATGGACTGAGTAAACCTCTCTTGATTGCAACCTCTACTCATCATTGTGTAAACACATTATAACTTTAGGTATAATGTTAAAAAATGTTATTTGGGCTATTTTAGCTGCCATTTGCTATATAAGTAATAGGCCTACTATATATTAGCTATATATAGGCCTAAATATATAACACAAGTAAATATAGAAAAAAAAAAAAAATAGGCCTATACAATTAATAGGCTATAGGCTAAAATTGTAAAATAAAGCACTAAGTATAGCGGCATTCATTATAAACAACATATAGCCTACATGCAAAGCCAAAATGAATTTATTTAAAAGAGAAACAAATGGCATTGGGCTTTCTCTCATTCAGCACTAATCCAAATGTTTCCATATTATTCGAGATGTAGGCTAACATTTGGTTGCTAAACTTTTAGTTAGTAAACACGTTTTTGTACTTCGCTCTTTTTCAGTGTCCTCGTAAAATAGCTTTCTTCACGTGAACAAAACACTGAACTCGAGCAGTGTAGGCTATATTCGGTCGACTGCATTTTATTTTGATGAACAGGCTGTGATGTCAGTTTAACAATCAGACTGATAGCCTGTTGTGTGTACTGTACAGGCGTGAGGCGCCGGCGCGATCACTTGGATTTTTTGCTTAAACAGCAGTAGGCTATAATTATATTAATTATATAATTGTATTAATACTCCGTCATTTATGGTCATACAGATAACACAATCATTGGAAACTTTAAAGCATGCGTTTACGTTTATTTGTTAACACTTACAAATAAAAACAAAACACTGAAAATGGCACTTTATATTCAATTCTGTTAAATGACACTTGTCAATAATTCAAATTTACACAATTCAAATTCAGATCATTTTGTCATATTTCTAGCTCTATAATGTTCCAGGTCTGGTGACCGGTCTTTCTTACAAAAACTAGTTCAGGCATGTTTGCTTTGTAACTGCTCTCACAAAGAGGTAATTCCTGTTTTTCCTGTTGACAGTAACAGACATTTAGACATACCGATGTTTAAACGCCACCGCAGGGCCAAACCATTCTTGATAATTATTTGGTATTTCCATAAAAAATAGAGCTGATAATTTACTAACATACTCTAACAAGTCCACTGGAGGCGAGTTGTAGTTGAGAACCCATGTGCAGTTTATTTAAAACGTGAACAAATACAAAATGAACAGAACTAAGCAAGGACCTGAACAAACTCGAAACTTGGCTTGAGCATGAAAAAAACTAACTAAACAGCAGTTACACAAAACAAAGCTAGACATAAGACAATGGTAACACGAGGGCTATATATACACAAGAACTAACGAGATAACAAGAAAAACCTGAACACAAACATGAACCAATCAAAACGCGACACATGACAAGGAACCAATCGGAATATGACAGGATCACAAAACAGGAATCACATAACAAACAGTAAGCATAATTATGAAGACTACAAAACAAAAGACAGAAAAACATAAACGTGAACCAAAACCCAAAACCAAACGTGATGCATACAAACCTGAAACAGGGTGGAACATTAAATCAGATTGATCAGAATCAAACAGTCCAGACAGCAAACATTTAGTTTCTTCATCAGTTAAATGACGGCCATGAAGTAATTTAAGTAGTTTAAAACATCTTGAAGGTCATATTTTTTAAAGGTTTAATTATTTAGTAAAAATATTTCAGTCAGCTACTGTTCTAGGTGGATGAATGTCTGGTTATATGAATCCTGTGGGAGTTTTCATGTGGGTTTATATGACCCATGAGATTAAGGAAATTCAAATTAGCACAGGCTATTCAGACAGCAATTGTTCAGAAAAAGATTTTATAAGTTAACACTAAATATTTAAAGTTACCATGAAATCGAAATTGACAATTCTTATTTTTGATGGAATATTGCAGAGTTTATAATAAATTATTTATCTTAAATGATTTATCTGTGCACTTCTTTTTTTTTAATTCATGCCTCTCAAGAGCGGCTGCATGGACTCTGATGATGATACTGCTTTTACGATTGGCCGGATTCTTGTTTACATTTGTTCTTGTTCGACAAACATTTGTTCTTGTTCAACAAGCTGTTTCACTCAGATAAACGTCACAGTTGGAAGAAAAGATTATCGCAACTTCCGACATTAATGGCTATATGTTCAAAATAGTGATTGTTTAATCTTTTAACATTTATTCTAGTGCTTTCACTTGCGAGATAGACCTCCATTGTAAAGTGCATTACTGTAAACTATAGTTTATTGTTTGTTTTTACAAATGAGGAATGAGTCTAGAATACTGAAAAAATGTTTTCAGTTAGTGTTGATTTAAATAAAATTACATAATTTTTTTACTTAAAAAAAATATTGTATTACAGCAATGAAAATCTACTAACATTACCATTGAGAATTAGGGATGCACCGCCCGATACCAAGCTCATGTACTTGTACTCGTAAAAAAAAAACCCGATACCAAGGACCGATACCTCACGTGACGTAACTGACAGAATTGAGACACCAGCGGCAGCAGCAGAAACAATGTCAGCCTCAGAGGTGTGGAAATACTTCAAAATTAATGATGACAACACACACATTGCGAACTGCATGCTCTCAATCACAATTCGTTATCGATTAGTAAAGACGGGATAGGCGGAATCGCGGTGAATGACACAGACCAGAAGCGCTGTCTCTCTCGCGCTCTCTCTCTCTTTCTTGCGCGCGATCAGTTCTCCTCGCGCCTGAATGGTCAAATACACACATAGTTGTCAAAATGTCCATCATGTGGAGTATCTCACGTAAATACAGTCGGTTATGGCTTAAGTGGACGTAAACATTTGGGTGAAAACAGGATATGTGTCAGTATCCATGGATTCGGTCTTAAAGGGACCGTAGCCTATTTGTCATTAATGTTAATAAAACAACAAAATATGTTAAATAAATGTATACATGATAAATAAACCTACTGTATCTGAAAAAGAAGTTTATTTAATTTGTATCTGTATAGTATTTGTTGTATTGTTTGTCATTTGTTTGTAAATTTCTTTTTATATAACAACAATTATATATATTGGTAATTATGCCCTTTGTAGGTTATTGGACACTGTGAATTTTTTGTTCTTTAAGTTTGTGACAAGCACATAAAAATTATTACTTTTTTCATTAGAGTAATAATAAAGAAGCTGTCCTACATTCATTAGTGTTAGAGGTGGAAAGTCCAGGGGTCAGAAAGTAAAAGTCCTGCCATATTTTTATTCCACCCACTGAAGCAGTGTTAAAGTTAATGAGATAATTAAGTGGTTAATTGAGTGATGATTGACAATTATTGAAGACACCTGATGTTAACAAGCAGAATCGCCAAAGGAGAAAATAAAAAAAATTAAGTTACCATCATAGAGATCATGGTTTGCTTTAGTTGAGCTCTTGACCCTTTACTTTTTAATATTAGATTTTGTTTGGCTGCTGTAACTGAGTCATATCAGCTAGACAAACAAAGAACAAAAGTTGGTCAGGTGGTGCTGGTTATGTTTTCACATGATCATTATTTGACCTGAAACACCAAACTCATTTAGAGTCCAATTGCAGAGTTAGATTTACATTATTGATTACAGCAGCTCTGTGATTCTACAGCAGCAGATCAACTTTTTCAAAACAATCCAAAGACTTTCTTAAAAGTTGTTCTGGTTAAAAAAAAAAAAAAAAAAAACACTTTCATTTAGAGACACAGACATCAAGAATCAGCCTGTGAATCTCAACAGTGGTGAGAATAATAAAGCATGTTGCAGTGCATTCTGGGTGCCACCAATCAAAATTCATCCATGGTTCCCATCATGCATTGCTGCATGAATAAATTATGAGCTGAATTGTCTTAGTAATTTCCTTTATTCTCACTATTTTATTTTTGCTATTTTTATGTTACTTTTTAGTAGCTTGTTTTCTAATGTTCAGAGTTGATCTTTTTATCAGAATATGTTGCTTGTCACCGTCGTTGAGATTTACAGGCTGATTCTTGATGTCTGTGTGTGCCTAAAAGAACGATTTTTGTTTTTTTTAATCAGAACAACTTTAATCTTTGGATTGTATTGAAAAAGCTGGATCTTCTGCTGTAGAATCAGAGTTGCTGTAATTAATAATGTAAATCTAACTCAAAGATTGGACTCTAAATGAGTTTGATGGTTCAGGTCAAATAATGTTTATGTGAAAACATAACCAACACCATCTGATCCTTTTTTTTCTTTATTTGTCTGGCTGTTGTAAGTCAGTTGCAACAATCCAAACAAAACCTAATATTAAAAAGTCAAGGGTGATTTTCTCCTTTGGTGATTCTGCTTGTTAACATCAGGTATCTTCAATAATTGTCAATTATCACTCAGTTAATCACTTAATTATCTCATTAACTTTAACACAGCTTCGGTGGGTGAAATAAAAAATATGGCAGGACTTTTACTTTCTGACCCCTGGACTTTCCACCTGATTAGTGTCACTGTGTTGTGCTTGGAAAACTGCAACATCACCCAAAAAAAAAAAAAAAAAGAGAGAGAGAGAGAGAGAAATGAATAAATGTATAGGTATAGGTATTGGTATCGGTATCGGCGAGTACTAGAAAAAAATATCGGTACTCATACTCGGTCCTTAAAAAAATGGTATCGGTGGATCCCTATTGAGAATAATGGGAATTACAAACAAACAAAGAAAAACCCCAAATGTTAAATGGATGTATTACAGTAATTTCTTCATATTTCTCTGTCAAGCATGACATGGGTATGTGCATGCTTACTAAGGTGAGGTTGAAAATACACTTATCTTTGCAGGAAATCCTTTTACATTTTTTTATATGTAATACTTGTGTCATTGTTCCTGAGCAGGATATGTTCATGATGCAAATCGTTTCACTTCAAACAAATAAAATGCTCACATACACACACACACAAAAGGAATAATTTAATTTTGTAAACTGATGTAAAGTGAACCCGTTCACCAAATTAACAAGTCTTTAATTAAGGAATATTCTATTAGTTTCCACCTCAGCATGGTTGGCTGGATGAATGAATATCTAACCAATAAGAAGTCATCTGATTTGTGTTTGCTGTAAGTACTGCTATCAGTCTAGAATAGTAACAACGATTGTACTGCGGTGGCTTCACCACAAACTGTTCCATATTTGGCGGTTTGATAGGGACAATACCCAAACTCTCCAAACACATTCCAAGATATGCATCCTCGATATATATGGGCTTAATTTGCTTTGATTCCTGTAGAAACTTTTGTGGGAGGTCCAAAGAAATAATGTAACACATACCCAAAGGATATGGTGGATATGTGTTTCTGGAGTACACATCGTATGGCAGGAAAAACTTGCTGGACGGGTCTCGTATGACAGGGCTTTCATACCACACTAACCCAGTCATATAGTTGCCTTGTATTGTGTTTAGACTCACAAGCATATTTATTAGGTTGTTCATGTTGAGCAGCACATCAGCGTCCACTTTCATTGCGTAGGATGCCTGTTGACACTTTTTGCTGAGCCATTCCATCATCACCATGGTTTTAATGGTCAGATTCCTGTAGGAATCCTGAAAGTTGCTCTGCAGAAGGTCTTTGTATTGTTGGCTCTCATTCCGGAGTCGCTCCTGCAACATTTCTTCATTGTTTCCACTGTGTAAGCCCAAAAGAAACAGAACCAGCACCACTTTGTCACCAAAAACCTTTTGGTCACCCCACGTTTTCCTGATGCCATTGCGTGCATCAACATCCAAAGGGGGCACGGGGACAATAATCACCAAATAGGGCTTTTGTTGTTCACATATCTCTGGCTGATCAATGATGAATTTGTATTTTCTGGGGTAAGCAACATGGTACAACCCTGGTTCTTCCTGAAAAGGTTCCTCAGTTGGTGCTGCTGTACTTGGTCTTTTCGCAACAGGGTACCTTGGTCGTTCTTTCTCCACTTGGAACCACGTTGTCATAGGGTGATAAGAGAGATAGAGCAGTAAAAAAACTCCTGAAACCAGGAGACAAACCAGTAACCACTTCTGACAGGACATCTGTGTGAACGAGGCACAGCTGAAAGAGCACAAAAAGAGACTGGGTCAATGACAACTTTTACATTTAATGAAATAAAGGTAAAATTTAATGACTCAAAAATGTCATGTGACAACCATCAAGTAAAAAGAACCAAGTTATTTGCATGTTGCACCTTGAATACATGAGTGTCCATATTTTAAAATGAAAAAGTATTTTGTTGCAAATATCATTATAATTCATACATACCATTGCGTTTGAGAAGTGTCACATGATATTTTACAACCTGAACTAACCTTGCCTTGTCATAAAAAAAGTAAAATTTTCTGATATTTTAAGAAACTAACTGACCTTGACACACAGTCATGAGGGTTTGCAGGCATCACACCACCAAACTTTATCTTCTGAAGGTAGACATAAGACTGCCAGGTGTTAAGCAGTAAACTTACTCCTGCATGTGAGATGATGGCTGAAATTCAATGCCTCCCATTAAAAGGTTTCGAGTATGACGACATAGACCTTATTCATAGCAGTGCCATCTTTGAATTTTAATGGGAATGAAAGCGAGGCTGTGAGGGATAGACATACATCTCTTCAGTGGGTTGTACTGTTAATGTGTTTTTGGATTGTTCTGCAGACGAAACACTCCAAAAATATATTTCCAAGATATTTCAGTAGAGAAAAAACGCCAGACAATGTGAGCTGTGGAAAATTATAAGTGATCTAGGAAATTTATACAGCTTTACACAAAGGATACCATTGAAAACACACTAAGTCTATTCCTCAAAGCCTCGCCTTCATACCTGCCATGGTGCTGCTCCAAATAAGGTCTATAGGGTGAATACAGGTAAAGTGAGACATTTTCTCATACAGGGTTATTCCGTGTCAAATCAACCAAATTTCGGAAACTTCCCCAGCTCATATTTTTGATTTTGTTAATATTTTTTTCTGTTTAAATATAGTAATCCACTATTTTGTGTAAAAATCACTTTAGAAAGATGGCAGCATCATTATTTTATTTTTACATCAGATCAGTAGGTCTATTAGTAAAATCTGTTTTACTAAAATACTGAAAACTAAAATCTTACTTCAGCCATCTTTGTTGCTTTATGTGAAAATAATGTGATAATGTGCACACACACACACACATAGCGAGTACTGAACACACCCACAGGTTCATTTTCTTCTTCTTTTATAAAAATTGTTCACGTAAGCCTCAAAACACAATTTTTCAAGCATTTCATGCAAATTAGGACACCTATAACCTTTACTGTCAAAGTTTTAAAGTCGGCATGAAATCAAAATTGACCCTATTTACTTTGTTAGTGCATATTACTAGTCTTGTGGTGAACAATTAACCCATGCAAGTTAATGCACAGAAAAAAAAATAGTTTGTCGTGGTAATCTTTAATCAAAATCTGAAAAGTTACTTCCGGTCTGGAATGGCGTTCCTTCTGAGATGACGTCAGTTTGACGGCTTGGGTTGAAAACGCTTAAACCACTCCCCTCCAACCGTTAGTCTGCTATGAGCAAGAGATGGAGAGGAGCGCTAAAGTAAAACCCTGCCCTCTATTCAATATTCCGTTTCACTTGGAAATACGTCACAACACTGGAGAAAAGTCGTTTGCAACTTCCGGTTCACGGGGACTTCAAATTTTAGTTGTAGTCCAAGTGATAGGTGAAAATTTTTTCACTTTTTCATAAAAGCATGAAATTTGGTACACTTGTACAGTTTGGGGCCCTGAACATTTTCAGAAATGAAGCCATCACAAAAACGCCTCATGGTCGCCATGGCGACCATTTAACTTTCTGCCATAACCAAATTATGTATTTTGTATCATATCTTTTGAATCAAACATGATAACACAGAAAAGGTGATGTCTACCCCTATGTTTTGATGGTCAAGGATTACACATATTGATGTTGGAATCTAAAGTCTTCAAGTAAAGGCCAAACGTTCACTTCTGTCATGATCATTTTGCGATCTAGCTAGTTTTCAGTCAGCTGGTGAAATGGTGAGGTCGTGTCTAGGTTCTCAGATACTGTGATTCCTTCTCACGTCAATGAATTCACCATTAACTATTCATCTGAACAGTTTATTATGTTTTATATGGTATCATTGTAATACTTGACCATCAAAACATAGGGTTAGACATCACCTTTTCTGTGTTATAATGTTTGATTCAGAAGATATGATACAAAATACATAATTTGGTTATGGCGGAAAGTAAAATGGTCCCCATGGCGACCAAGAGGCGTTTTTGTGATGGCTCCATTTCTGAAAATGTTCAGGGCCCCAAACTGTTCAAGTGTACCAAATGTCATGCTTTTATGAAAAAGTGAACATTTCACCTCAAATTTTGCACATCACCTGGACTGTTGTAAATATATTGATCTTTTACAAATAAACAACGTATTTAGAAGAACAAATGCATAACACAAAAAAGTCAATTCTTTATAAAATATATTAATTTATCTTTTTAGACTGATTTAACATCTTCCCTAATTGCTGCTATTGTCTTATTACCTGGACTCTGAAATGGTTTATTATAAGCAGTAGGCTAGTAGTAGTATGAACGGGTCAATACAATAAGCGAACAAGACATTTTAAAAGAAAATTACACATGGAATTAACCATGTAAACTAACTTAGAATTAAGACTTTATCGTATTTTGACCAAAATTCTGACGTATTCTACATGTCTGCAAAATCCGCCATTTCCCCATAAATTCTCACATTTTTCGCGATATTACTTCAAAGCGCTGTAATCTTGACAACCCCGCTACTAAAGCCAGACCACATGTTTCTTCATTACTAATGCACACTGTAAAGTAAGCCTACGGCAAAGTGCATATAATTCAAACTCTCGAAATGAGGAAAATAAACTTATCTGCTTACATCAGCTGCGGTGACGGCAGTAACACCTGACGAACAGCTCTGAATCACGTGTGGTACCTGATGGATGCGTTTCACTGTCCTGCCGTTTCGACAACACAACAGCACATCAACATAAATATCCAATAAAGTATACCAATCGATTTTTATGCCAGCAAACAGGAGCGTCTATGTGTTTAAAACCACACAACAGGTGTCCGTCTCCTCACCTCTAGCCACACCCGCGATCGAATATCTCTTCCACCTCAGCCTCCTTTTCATTTGTCAAAGTAGAACTCCTGGCTAGTTCTATTAAATACGTCATCATGTTAATTTTTACATTTAAATCATTTACTTTCTTTTTTTCATGACAGCTTGTAGGCTTTCACTTTTTTTCACTTTTAGGTTTTTTTTTTTTTTTTTTTGGAAAAAACGTTTAAAACTAGTATGGTATTTGAAATTATATGTGAGCATCAAATTATGATCATCATTATTAACACAATCTCTACATTAACAGAATCATAAGAGTTGTCAGTAAATATTTATTTTCATTATCAACAATCACTTAAAGAGATTTGATAACGTCCTGTTTGTTTAGCAGAGCTTTGCTGCCTTCTAGTGGCTATAGAGCAATGGCTGGTAGAAAACCCATGTCAAGTTCCTGTTCTCACTCTAACCCTTTGAGCGGTACGGTCCCACATATGGGATTTAAAACGTTCAGCGACGTCACATAACTGCCAGATTCAAACTGTGCTTTCGCGCTTTGGCTGTGAGACGGACGCGCGCAGCTCTTGTCATATATCACAGCAGTGTTTTCAGCCACATAATGTTTTTTTTTTAAGGTTTCAGACATTTAAATACGCATAAGCACCAGTAAAACAATACATTTAGAGTTTATAAAATACACACTGATGTCAGACATCAGTGGAAGCAGCAATAACAATCCATTCAAATATAATTTGCCGACATTTATTCATATCAGACACACATAATGGGCCTAAGTAACTATAAAGTTTACTCTATTATTCTTCCAGTTCACCAGCCACTTATTTGCATATATTTCGGGAGAAACTGATGAATTCACGTGCTGTAAATCTGACTGACAGGACTCTGCGAACTGCAGCGCAAACTAAGATAGCGGCGCCCATCTCGCATTATAGATCAAGATAAAGACATTTATAAAGGTTTTTAAACGACAGAACACACTCACTTACACATATTTGAGAATCGGAATATCATATGGTTGATGACATGGTAAGCAAGTTTGTGAATATTTTAAATAAAAAAGGAAAAACTAAATAATAGCGATCCATCTGTCATACAGTATTAGGGGCCATTCACACAGAACGCGTCTTTGCGTCTAAAAACGCGAGACGCAGCGCTCAGGAATGGTTTTTAAAAAAGCGCAGCGTAGAACGCGAGCGTCTCGAGACGTGCCTTATGCAATAACGACAATAACGGAAATAATAGCAATAGGCAAACAGCAGAATGGACTCTATGCACGGAGTGTTCTTTAGAACTTCCGCTTTAATATAGGGCGGCTCGAACACTTCCGGTGAGATGTCATTTGCTTGTGTGTTGAGCATCAGTAGTGTAATACTTAGTTTATAATCAGAATACAGTCACTTAAATAGTCAGGCATAGTATTAATTTAGTTATTCAAACGTAAGACGGCATAAAAAATAAATAAATAAAGACGTACCTCATTGTTCCTCCTCGGCTAAATTCAATTCGATCATCAGTTTTCACACTTATGTGAAAAAAAGCTTCAAAAATTAAATATTTATTGTGCATTTTAGTTAGATTAATTGAATAAAATGTGTGTTTTTACAAGTGTGCTGAAATCATTGATCTTGTGCTGCACTGACAGCTAGGGAAAGTGCGGTGCTCGCAAGAAAAGTTATTGTTTTTCTTAGATTTTTTGAGTGTTTCATACTTCACATTGACAAAATGTATTTTTGAACCTAGTTATTTTAAAATGTTTAATATTTTGTCAAAAACGAAGTGAAAAGAGGAAATGGCTGATATATGCGCAAATAAATGCTACTTTGCCGCCACCTGCTGGTTAAAGTGGTAATTATTGTCTTTTTTATTTTTAAATAAGTGTTTTCTATCAAATGTTGAATTTCCTACATTTTTAAACGTTCGGTTTTACAATGGAGACAATCTCAGACAAATGAACAAATAATGTTTGTGGTCATCACATTAAAAATAACACATTCAAAATAATTATTAGGACCGTTTAAAAACACCGTCTGTAATTAGACATGCACATACATTTTTTCCCCCAGCACTTCAAATGTTATTTTTAATGTGATGACCACAAACATTATTTGTTCATCCGTCTGAGATTGTCTCCATTGTAAAACCGAACGTTTAAAAATGTAGGAAATTCAACATTTGATAGAAAACACTTATTTAAAAATAAAAAAGACAATAATTACCACTTTAACCAGCAGGTGGAGGCAAAGTAGCATTTATTTGCGCATATATCAGCCATTTCCTCTAATCGTTTTTCACTTCGTTTTTGACAAAATATTAAACATTTTAAAATAACTAGGTTTAAAAATACATTTTGTCAATGTGAAGTATGAAATACTCAAAAAATCTTAAGAAAAACAATAACTTTTCTTGCGAGCACCGCACTTTCCCTAGCTGTCAGTGCAGCACAAGATCAATGATTTCAGCACACTTGTAAAAACACACATTTTATTCAATTAATCTAACTAAAATGCACAATAAATATTTAATTTTTGAAGCTTTTTTTCACATAAAAGTTTGAAAACTGATGGTCGAATTGAAGGAACAATGAGGTACGTCTTTAATTATTTATTTTTTATGCCGTCTTACGTTTGAATAACTAAATTAATACTATGCCTGACTATTTAAGTGACTGTATTCTGATTATAAACTAAGTATTACACTACTGATGCTCAACACACAAGCAAATGACATCTCACCGGAAGTGTTCGAGCCGACCTATATTAAAGCGGAAGTTCTAAAGAACGCTCCGTGCATAGAGTCCATTGACAGATACAAGTTTTGACATGGAAAAGAAAAAAAAAAGATAATAATGAGCGCATCCTCTGCCATGTTGCAGTCAAATAAAATAGTTGTCATGCCAACTTGCTACTGTAAACAGAAGCTCGCAGCGCTTGCCTCGCCTCCGAGTTCTTCTGATTGGTCAACTGTTTTGGAACTGACATTGATGAGTGGCGCTGCGTGTAAAAGCGGCGTCTTAAAAACGCATTGCTCATGTGAGAGGCGCTGCAAAAGACGGAGACGCAAGCGTAAAGGCCTTTGCACACTGAGTCCGAAATTCGCATGCGTCCGTCAAGCGCATGTTTACATAGAAAAATAATGGGAAAGTAGCGCACTGGAATAGAAAAACGCGTTCTGTGTGAACTGCCCCTTATTGTGGCTGCGTTCAGCGCACGTGACACGCATGACGCGTCGCCATGGAAACAACAAGGGCAAACGTTCTAAAATAACGGTCGCCTTAAAAAAACTCACTCTGGGGGGTCAGTTAGAATATTTTAAACTCTCGCTTGAAAGGGCTAAAGCTAGTATGTTGTTCCTTCCTGTGTGTGTGTGTAGGTTTATATTACATTGTGGCTAAATGGTCCCCATAAGGATAGTTGAATTTCACCTACATGGGGGAAATGGATTAATAAACATACTAAATGATGTTTTTTTTAAAATGTCAAGATGCCGAAAGTTTTCTGTGATGGGTAGGTTTAGGGGTAGGGTTAGGGTTAGGGGATAGAATATACAGTTTGTACAGTAACGTCTATGGAGAGTCCCTACAAGGATAGTCAACCAGACATGTGAGTGTTTACAGGTTTAATAAACTGTACTGTTTCAAATTATTACATTTTCCTGACTATTATTTCATATATCAGGCTTAACCAGGTTAAACGGTTAGTTCACCCAAAAATTAAAATTCATTAATTACTCACCTTAATGTTGTTTCAAACTCGTAAGACTTTTGTTCATCTTTGGAACACAAATGAAAATAATTTTAATGTCCCTCCATTGACAGTTTACGCAGCTACCACTTTCAAGCCCCAGAAAGGTAGTGAAAACATCATTAAAGTAATCCATGTGACTCCAGTGCTTTAACCTCAATTTTATGAAGTGAGTGCTTTGTTTGCACAAAAAACATAATTTACCACATTATTTACAAAATATTAATCTCCAATGTGCATTCATGAAAACATCACGACGCATAGATGTTGTGCTGATGCAACGCGTGTTGGAGATTAATATTAATAAAGTGGTAAATTATGTTATTTGCACATAAAATGGAGGTTAAACCACTGGAGTCACATGGATTACTTTAATGATGTCTTTACTACCTTTCCACGTCTTGAAAGTGGTCAGCTGTTTTTATTTATTTTTATTTTATTTATTTTCTAGAAGAAATATTTTATCAGCTTTGAAGAAATCGGCATATTTACATTACGAACATATATATTTTTATGCACTTAAAAAGGAAAGTCCTGAATGAAATAGTGTTTATTTACATAAGATGTTGTAAAGACAGCATTGTTTTACATTTCAAATGCATAGGGTGTGTCATTCAGGATGCAAACAATTGTCACAAGCGCGCACACACAGCTATCAGGTAAAACAATCAGGTTGCTTTTGTAAAATTAATTAAAGTGAACCTTTACGTAGATGTTTTGCATCTCAGCAAGGTTTGCTGGATGAGTGGATATCCATCCAAAAGGAAATCAGCTGAGTCAGGCTTTCTGTAAGTATTGCTATCAGTTTAGAATAGTCACAGCGATTGAATTGTGGTGGTGGTCTGACTACAAACTGCCCGATATTTGGTGGTTTCTTAGGGGTAATTCCCAAACGCTTTAAGCACATGCCCAGATATGCGTCCTCAATAAAAATAGGTCTGATATGCATTGATATTTGTAGGATCTTCTCTGGCAAGTCCATAGAAAAGATATAACACATTCCCTGAGGATACGGAGGATATCTGGATTTAGGATACACATCGTGAGGGACATAAAACTTGTTGGATGGATCTCTCAAGACACTGTTTCCAGACAAAACTAGGCCGGTAATGTAGTTATGTTGTAGTTCTTTCAGATTCACAAGCATTTTTATTAGGTTGTTCATGTTGAGCAGCACGTCAGCATCCACTTTCACTGCGTAGGATGCCTGTTGACACTTTCTGCTGAGCCATTCCATCATCACCATGGTTTTGATGGTCAGATTCCTGTAGGAATCCTGGAAGTTGCTCTGCAGAAGGTCTTGGTACTGCTGGCTCTCATTCTGGAGTTTCTCCTGCAGTGTTTCGTTTCCACTTCGCGAGCCCAGAAGAAACAGAACCAGCACCACTCTGTCCTGGACGAGCTCCTCGCTGCCCCACGTCATCCTGATGGCATTACGTGCTTCGAAGTTCTCCGGAGCCACAGGAACGATAACCACCACAAAGGGCTTTTGTTGTTCGCATTTCTCTGGTTGGTCGAGAATAAATTCATAATTTTGAGGGTAAGCAACATGGTAGTTCCCAAGATTTCTCGCCACCTTTCGCCACTTTCTTCTTTCGAGGGTAGCAGCAGTGAAATACAGCAATAAAACATTAACTAGGATGAGGAGACTAACCAGTAGCCAGCTCTTACAGAACATCTGAACAAGGCTGAGAAAAAAATTAAACGTTTCACAGTCAGTCAAGTTTCGAAAGACATGAGGGTGAGTACATTATGACAGAACTATCTTTTTAAATTTAAGTGGGTGCGCTTAGAGGCTCTAAGTCTTTTCAGCAAAATTGTATTAAATTTCCCTGATGCAAATTCAGTACACTTTCTCCCCTCTAAAAACCTGAGATGCCATTTACTCCAAGATGCTTAAAGCCATTACAAAATCAAATCTGTAAAATGTTTGCACATACCTTATCTTGTCTTGAGAGTAACAGTGATACTGAACAGTCGCTGTATCCGGATTGTGCCTCCTCTTGTTTTTTTTTTTCTTTTTCCTGACCTATTGGATCCTTTAAAAACCACCTGGTGAGGCTGTCAAGTGTGTCACAGGGAGCTGGTGAAGAATCGTTTTGAGTAGCAAAACCAGCTCCCTGTGGATCATGTTACACCCTTCTCTCAAACATTCTCCTCCATTTGAAAGTGTTTTTCATTGTTTCTGATGCCAACTGGCACTGAAAAATACCAGTTAGCATCTTAAGATAACTCGTAATATTTCAGATGGTTCTAAATATAGTATTTTTTAATGTCTAAATGTCTTGAAGATCTGTGGCATTATAATAGTCTGGAAGCTGCTATCTCACCACCAACATTATTTGCATGACATGCAAAATTCAAGATGAAGGTTTCAATTTGACCTTGTCACACTTTATTTCTTTAATCGCTGTTGCTGTGTGATTTGTGGACTGGCTGATGGTCCTAAATACTGACATCAGTATTGTTATTTTATTTGAAACATTTATTTTTAAAATTGTATTCTAAATATTTATAGTCAACCATAAAACATTAAAGTCTAATAAAATAAATCGAGATTCGGTTACAGACAAGTCTTGTATGAAACATGAGACATTCAGAGATACCGCAAAAAATTGACATTTTTACAAAATTATTTTATACTTTAATAAATCGAAATGTAAAATCGGAATGACCTGTTATAAGGCCTCTGTTATAAGGAAGTATACTACTGTAAACACAATTTTGTACCTGGATGCCATTTTATATGCAACATATGGAATATTCTAGAATGTGTGTCTCTTGAAATAATAATAATTAAAAATATTTTATGTGTGTGTGATACACATGCATGCACACACACACACACACACATAGACATACATCATATATATATATACATATATATATATACACACACTTTATAAATATTTAATATGTGTGTGTATATATATACATATATGTATGATGTATGTCTATATATATATATATATATATAAAACAATCTAAAAGGAAAAAATAAGTTAAAATACATGCAAACAGTCCTTTAAAATTCAGGCAACCAATAAACACTCAAATTTGATTCCTTTTATGTGGGCCTCTTTACGTCCTTCCAGATGTCTATTAGCTGCTGTGGGGATCCCAATATTGTTGTAATGACCCCCAAAAAATTCTCTCGTTTATATTGTCCCATGTAGATTTTAAACTGTGAAGGGTTTGGGGGGGATGAGGGTGCAACTCCCAACTGTTTCAGACAAGCGCCCACATATGCATCTTCTATGTTGAAGGCCTTTATGACCTTGGAAGCCTCAACTATTTTTTCTGGCAGGTCATTGGAGAAAACATATCCCATTCCCAGCAGGTACGTGGGGTAGGTCGGTTCGGGGTACAGCTCCTCTGACACGTACCATTTTGAGTTTTTGTTTCTGACAACAGACCGGTTCCACATCACCACTCCAGTGATGTAGTTCTGTCTGGGTGTGTCGGGTGCCAGTAGGAGGGTCATCAGGTTTTCCAGGTTTAAGTACATGTCAGAATCAACCTTCATACTGAAAGTAGCTTGAGGGCAACGAGTGGCCAGCCAGTCCATGATCACCATCGTCTTTATGGTCAGGTTGAAGTACGAGTCCACAAAGTTGCTCTGCAGTAAGTCTCTGTGTTGTCGGCTCTCTTCCTCCAGCTGCTGTTGAGCTTTTTCAGAGTCGGATCCTCCAGTCAAACCCACCAAGAACAGAGTAATCACTGCTTTTCCCTGGACTGTGCTCTCATTCCCCCACGTGCTCCGGATGGCGTTCCGAGCTGCTACCTGATTGGGCGCCACAGGGACCATCAAGACCAGGAATGGATTCTGCTTACATTTATCAGGTTCATCCAGGATGAAATGATAGTTGCTTGGATGAGCTATGTGATAATGTAGTGACATGTCTGTGGTTTGTGTAGGCATTTGTGTAGCTGTTTGTTGGACTTGTTGATTAGCTTTGGGTGCAGGTGCAGGTGCTAAAAATACTGTTTGGTTATCACGGCCAGAAGGGAACTCAATAACCATGTAATAGGAGCGTATCTGATTTACCACATTTTTATACAATGTGTGAGGAGGCATAGTGGACTTAAGAGAGAAATCTGAGAAGTAATTAATGGCAGACAATAAGAATGTCAATGTGAGCAGCAGAATGAATCCTTTTTTAATGTGACACCCATGTGAAGCTCTATCCTGAGCCAAACTGCATCTAAGAGAGATAAAAAACAGTAAAGGTATTCAATTAAATAAATTCCAATGATTTAATTAAGGCTTATAATTTTATCAGAACCATACTGGCACAACAACAGAGAGAAGAGTTGAATGAATGAACAGACAATTAAAGTGTCTGTATCGAAATTGAACAGGTACAGTACCTGTAAAAAATATTAGAATGATTTCTGAAGGATCATGTGACACTGAAGACTGGAGTAAGGATGCTGAAAATTCAGCTTTGCATCACAGGAGTAAATTAAATTTTAAAATATATTCAAATAGAAAACAGTTCTTTTAATTTGTGATAATATTTCTCAATATTTGTTTTTTTCTGTATTTTTGATTAAATAAATGCAGCCTTGGTGAGCATAAGAGACTTCTTTCAAAAACATAAAAATTGTAATGTTTTCCAAACTTTTGACAGGTAGGCTACTGTACATTTACACCAAGTAGGCTATTAAAAATCGTGCCCAATTATGAGCTACATATCCGAGCTGAGAACATAACATTAATTTGAATTGGTGAATCGTTTCTAAACTTATCGCCCGAACGAACCGATTCTCAAGAATTATGTTTTTCAACGCTACAAATGAGACAGAGGACTGTTTAGGTCAGGATGATGAAGTTGCTGTTAAAAATGGCGATGTAAACTGGTCGCGTTCTACCACTACTCGTTATATAAACTAGGCCCACTGAAGTGCCTTGAAACGTTTTCACAACTTTCAAAAAGAGAAAAAACAGAGAGTGATTGATAACGGCTGTCAGAAGAGAGAAAGATGTCATTTTTACCATCACTCCCATTGCCGCTGTATTAGAAACACCATCACAGCAGTGTTAACTATTATTGTAATTTGATGCAAAAGTGATATAATACTAAATATAGTGTTATAAATATACCCACATTTAAAAAAAAAAGAAAAGAAAATATTAAAAAAAACTTTGCTGGATTTGCGATATTGATAACCGTTAAAACGCGTCATCACAGTCTGTGAAAAAGGTCTTTTGGCGGAAGTGAGAGACTGTAAGTTTTGAATGCTTATCTTTTGAATGCGAATTTTATCATAGTTTTGGAGCCACTAGCTGTAACAATAAGACTATCATATTCATACTAAAAGCCAAAAAAATTACATTTTGATGTCATGGAGACTTTAGGTGCAGACATGTTTTACCATTGTTCGCTGAATTTTCACGTTTGAAATCCAGTCATTTTAAAGGGAATCCACGCGTGAGGGAATTTTGCGTGAGGGAAAATTTCCACACGGGGAGTTGACAAGCAGAAAAATAGGCTACACTGTTAGACCTTGCCAGGCTTTTTTACAGTAAAATACTGGCAACACTGTTGCCAGTAATTTACTGTTGATTGTACAGTTATTTACTGTAATCTACAGTATGTTACTGTAAAGATACCATGCACTAAATTAAAACTTGTGTTACCTCATTTCATTTGCAGAAACCAACTGCCTCAAATTGTCCAACTGCCATTTAAATTTACAAACTAATATTTATTATATGTTAATAATGTGAGCATATTACTATGAACGTATTTCTTTAGAGTTCACTAAAAACATTTTAAATAAAGAGATTTTCACTGCATCAGCAACTACACAGTCAGCATCTGTTACATAAAATAACATGCAGCATATCACCAGTTTCTTGATCTTCTCCTGAACCTAAGCATAGGCTCTACTCTTCAGCACAATGGTGACCCACAAAACTCAATTTTACAGTAAACTGCTGGCAACTTTTTTAACTTACAGTTTGTTACTGTTAAAATACATTTTGTGGGTGTGTCTTTTTATCTTACACCTTTAACCCTTTCAACCCCACAGGAACATCCTCTAGTGTCCACACTACAGAGTAAAAGTAACATTGACGCTGTGTTGCAGTGAGATAATTAAGTTAATATTTAAGTGATGATTGAGCATTAATGATGAACACCTGCTGTTAACAAGCAGAACCACTGAAAAGAGGAACAAGAACAGAAAAAATACGAGCAGAAACTATAACTACGAGCAGAACTACAACTGTCTTCCAGCCATTACACATTATTACACTTATTACTGTCAGTTTAACTTTATTTCTACAGAAGATCTTATTTAGAATTAACAGAAGTTTAGATGTTGATGTTTTATTGAAAATGTTTGGTTTGATGTCACCATTGAGGAGATCAGTGTTTGCTTTAGTTGAACTCTTGACCCTTGACTTTTTATACATCAGTTTTTGTTTTTTCTCTGGCTGCTTAAACTATTTTTGCATGTCACATTTGTTATGGCAGAAACAAATGTGCAGAAAAAAATAGTTGAGTGCTGATAATTATGTATTGGTGAAGACATAACCATCACATAATCTTTTGATTCACTGAATTCATATTACATTATTACATACATTATTAACAGACTAATATTTTACATTATCACCACTGTGAAACTACAGCAAGAGTTCCAACAACAATCAGCTAAAAAGAGTTTATTTTTAAACACCATGCACAAAAAAACAGCTGCAGCATTATTTAGACACACACAGATATTCAAAATCAGCACATCAATCTCAACAATGGTGGCAATAAAAAAGGACCATTCAGCTGCATAATTTATTCATGCTGCAGTGCATGCTGGGAGTTTTGTACTATGCTGGCATCCAGCATGCATTGCAAAATTAAACTTTTGGATGTCACCATTGTTGAGATTCATATTCTGATTGTTGATGTCTCTGCTGTCCAAGTTATGCAGGAGCTCAAAATATTTTATGCATTATAGGACTTTTATATTCTCCTAAATAACTCATTACTGAAACGCTGCTGGTTCTTACGCTGTTGAATCACAGACATAGTATAATCAATAAACATAAAACACCCATTAAATCAAAGACTAGACACAGAAAGAGCTCAGTGAATTAAACAAGTCCAAGATGATTACAGCATCATCACAATAGCCAAAAACCCCGATCAACTTCATGTTGGCTTTTTCCTGCCATAACAAATGTGTTTCATAAACACTCAGTTACAGCAGTCAGAGAAAGCTAATGTTAAAGAGTCAAGAGCCCAAATTAAGTAGACACTGGTCACCACGATGGTGACTGCAAACTTCAATAAATTTTTATTTTCAATAAAACATCAACACCCAAATCTGTTAATTCTCAGCAAGAACTTCTGTACATGTATGAAAGACATAATGTCAAACTGGTTTGTAAACTGGTTTCACACTCAGTGTGGCTGAAGTCAGTAGTAGTTCTTGAGTTTCTGCTCATCTCTTCTCTTTTTTCTGGACTTGTTTCTCTGTCCTTCAGTGATTCTGCTTATCAGGTGTTCATCAGTGTCTGAATTCACTCACTTCTTTTCATTCACTTTGTCAGGTGTACTATGTTAATGAACTAATGTAGGGAATAGTGAATGAGGGTATAGGGTGTGATTTAGAACACAGCCTCTGAGTGTCGACTTTGAGCAATGTTAACTCACAGTATATTCCCCTAGGCTATTTTCTCGAAGATGACAAATACTTCCCAGAATGCTTTGTTTTCTACAGCATATTACTATTTTAATGGAAAATGGTTTGTTACTGTCAGAATTTTGCCGTTTTTCTACAGCAAGGTTTAACAGTGTGTACTTGGCTTTAAAATGACTTCTGTGTGAGCTGTGCTTCTCGCTTCACTATTGACAATAAACAACAAACCTTTTTGCCTCGAAATTTCAATGAATTTTTGGTAATGTTATCTCTGTCATGTAGAGTCTACACTCCTAAAGTTAGACTCAATAAAGTGAAGGTTTCGTGAAGAACCTTTAACATTCATGGACCCTTGCTGTTGCACAAAAGGCTCTTTATAGTGGAAAAAGGTTTTTTTTATAATTATGTTCTTTACACTGAGAAGAAAAATGGATCTTTTAAGAACTTTTAACTTAACTGTTCACTGAAATGTACTTTTGGGGAAAAACATGGCTCTTTTATGGAATTGCTGCAAAACCTCCCTTTTGGAACCTTTATTTTTAATATGTTTAGTATTAAACACTTCTCAACACTGTTACCATAGCCCATTTTTTTCTAAGGTTTAGGCTGTATGATTTAACTAAATTACATTTACACATTTAAGGTAGTATAGAGTTATCTTCAATTCAGCATATTTGTCATATCCATTCGGTTGCAGTTTACAAAATTACCACACCCAGTGCATTGTTAAAATATCAGATGACCATAAACTGCCCACAGTATTAAACAGACACAAGTTCATGCTTTAAATGAAAGACAAAGGCAAGAGTGAGCTCACCTCTTCCAGAGTTTCACCTCCATGTCTTGGTGTGTGTGCATCTGGATTCAGAGCAATCAATGGCCTATTTAGCTGAAAACCTGAGAGTTAAAGCTGCCTTAGAATTATAGGTGGCCCCGCCCCCTCCTACTTCATACAGGTGTTCACTGACACTGAGGAAGGGGGTTGGGCTAGTGGGCCAGTGTTTTATGGTTATTTTCAAATAGGCTGCGATATTTCCATACATAGTTGGAAAGCAGTTTTTTTTCTGTTGAAATATTAAAAGCAAATATGCTTCCGCTGATTGATGTGTATAAAC
This sequence comes from Hypophthalmichthys nobilis, assembly GCA_037950665.1. NCBI lineage: Eukaryota > Metazoa > Chordata > Actinopteri > Cypriniformes > Xenocyprididae > Hypophthalmichthys > Hypophthalmichthys nobilis. The sequence goes on from CM075476.1 coordinate 42,281,578, forward strand.
TAACCAAACATTTACCCTTGTTGACAATAAATGTAAAAGCCTTTAAAGGGTTAGTTCGCCCTGAAATGAAAATTCTGTCATTAATTACTCACTCTCATGTCATTCCAAACCCATAAGACCTTTCTTCATCTTCTGAACACAAATGAAGAACTTTTTGATGAAATCCGACAGCTTTCTGTCCCTCCATAGACTGCCTTTCCAACTTGATAACATAAATTAACATAACATGAGGGTGAGTGATTAATGATATTTTTCATTTTGGGGTGAACTAACTCTTTAATCCCCCTTAAATAAATACACTGTACACACTTTGGTCATTGCACTCTTTATTGGACTTATGTGTCACAGTCCTCGATTTTATAAATCTCATTCCGGTCACATTGACAGACGTCCTGTTCTATGGTAAGACTTCATGAGACATTAGCCTCAACGTCAAAAAACATGTAAAAAAACATTTACGATAGAAGCCTATTGAACTAAATTTGGTAAAATACACATAAATGAACTGACAATATAATATACATCCAAATGTATTTAATACATTGTATTTCGTCAATAATGACCTTACAATAGAAGGCACTTGGTACTGGTAAAAATATGTTCGATAAAATATCCTGTGCAAATACATTTCATTAAAATACTCAGGCAGGCCGTGACAGGCCATAGTCTTAGCATTTATCCATTGTGCATGGCAGATATCAAATTAGCGTTTGAAATTATCAAATTACATTTAAGTGAAAAAGTTCAGCCATGCATAAAGGTTTAACAATCCACTAGCCACAGAACTTAATAATGGATAAAAGTGGAGTCCAAGTGGACTCATGTCATCATATGACACAGATTTGTCATAGTCAATGTCACGTCTTGAAAATGTACAAAACATAAACACAGTTGCACCATTAAATGGCTAATAATGAAAATACAAGCTGATGATTACTTATAGCAATCACACATTTTTTATTCAAATGTAAATTTTCCTATTTGTCCTGAATTGGTTCATTTTTGGATGAGAGAGATGTACTGGTATCAAAATTTACGAACAAAACACATCTGATTTCTATCAACTAGTTGGTTTGATACACACACTACAATAGGGACCATGTCGGTTATAAGACATTTGTATTTTATTTTAATTTATAAAATTAATCTTTTTAAAAGATATTTAATTGTGAATGCTCATTACACCGTAATTTTCCAGTTTAGATTATATTTGCTTTCTTCTAACACTCATTTAATGGTTAATTTAATGTTAACAACACTAATAATTTAATAACACTTTTAGAAGTGATGAATATTTATTTTTCATACTGTACATTATAATGCTGTGATGCCTAAAGTCACTTGATTGATTTTAATGTTTTATTTTTCATGTAATGTATTTTTTAAATGAACATATCCGGCCTACTCATTGTACTGGTTGTGGAACAAAAGTGAGTGGTTTAGTACACACTGCATTGTTAGCTCACAGCAGTGGCATAGTTCTGTAGAAGTGTGTGATATAAAGATGTGTATGCTTTTTACATCACATCCTGTTCACTTTGTTTGGCCACTGTGAGTCAAAGCAGCTGTCAGTCTCCAAGAGACTAATCTGGACAAATCAAGGAGCATATTACGAAATATGAAGTTCCGCCCACTAGGCATATCTCATCAGACATCACACTGCGTACATTCTGACGTCTTTGATTTATAATGTGCACAGATGGTTCATGAATATTAGTCGCCGTGTCAGGAAGTACTGAAAAATCAATATTTGAATTTTGCCACATAATAGAGTATTTAATCACTCCTTATGTAAACTCTCTCACATGATTCTCCTAAAAAGCAGCATCTTAACGACTAATATCCAAATATTCTGTGATCGACTAAATCGGTTTACACTAAGAACTGTATAAAGATCACTATAACTATATTAGTGTCCACACCAACACATGATAAGTGTTTATTCTAATCGCGCTCCAGTTTTGTCGGCTGCTGCTTTAAATGATTAGTTTACTTTAAAATGAAAATTACCCTATGATTTACTCATCCTCAAGCCATCCTAGGTGTATATGACGTTCTTCTTTCAGACGAATACAATCTGAGATATATATTAATAATCACCCTGATGCTCCTAAGCTTTATAATGGCAGTGGACAGAAAATTAAAAAAAAGTGCATCCATCCAACACAAACGTACTCCACATGGCTCCAGGGGGTTAATAAAGGCTTCTGAAGAGAAGCGATTTTATTTAACGTTCAAAATCTAGCTTCCACCAGACCGCCCTCTGTATTCAAATTAAGAAGAAAGTGTAACTGACGTTGCGTCAGTCACGCTAGTTTCATAAGTTGAATACGGAAGGTGTAGGACACCTTTTTCTTAAGTTAAGTACGGAAGGCAGTCTGGCGGAAGCTAGTTATTTTACTTTATAACGTGTTAAATATGGATATTTTTCTTACACAAATGCATCGCTTCTCTCCAGAAGGCCTTTATTAACCCCCCGGAGCTGTTTGGAGTATGTTTATGATAGATGGATGCACTTTCTTGAGCTTCATACTCGTTGGTCCTGTTCACTGCCATTATAAAGCTTAGGAGCATCAGGGTGATTATTAATGTAACTGTGATTCCATTCATCTGAAAGAAGAACATCAAATACACCTAAGATGGCTTGAGGGTGAGTAAATCATAGGATAATTTTCATTTCAAAGTAAACTAATCCTTTAAATGCTCCAGCTCTGCAGGATGGATTCTGATTGGCAGTCAATGTTTTTATCATTTATCAGCTGGAAAAAATCGTTCTGAAAGTGATTTCAATGACACTGTTGCTCTGTCATTATCGTTATAGTATAGCGATATTCTCATAGAGTTAGAAGAATTATTAAAACCTTTTACAGTTATAGTTATTTTCCTTGGTGTAAACAGCCCTTAAGGCCTTGTTCAGAAGCAAAAGAAGCATTTTCTGGCATATCTGACACAAACCAGTTTAGTTTGTGTAGTGTGAACAGAAAACAAACAAACCGGATTCACATCACATTCGTGAACAATTCAAAATCCAATTTAAATCTGAACTCTCAACAGTTATCATATTTCCAAGTAGTTTTTTAGCCTCATTCGGGACGAGATGTAACGGATCTGCATTCATTCAATTTCAATCAGGTGTGAAATCCAAATCAGATTTGTGTGCAGTATGAACAAGGCAATATGACTCTATTTACGTGGTCGCCACCTGTTTCAAGAACAGCATTCCCGGAGGGATCACGATCCATGAGTGAGGGCCCCGTCCTGCTCCCATCCTGCCTTCATCTTCATCATCAACATCCTCCTCTTCCTCAACCCCTCTTTCAGACTGACCTCCACTGAGACCGAATGGCGGCAACAACAAGGGGTGCAAGATAGGTACTTTCCCAAGCCCAAAAGCACCGGAGCTGGGGTACAGCACAGGCCCTGCTCCTAAAAGCGGGCCGAGCCTGGACAGATCCAAGGGGTGACCGCCAAGGGGACCAGGAAAGGAGTGAGCCCCAAATAAGGTTGACGCCGCACCCGGCAAGATGAAATGAGCTGCCCCTGGGTAAGATCGATCCATACGTCGGCCATCAACCGATGATGCACCATCCGATTCCAGCCTGTTGATTCTGGGAGAGGTGGCACGTTCCTGCACCACAGCGTGGCCGTGCGCCTTGATGTGTTTGCGGAGAGAACTGGGGTCGGTGTAGCGCTTCAGACAGCCCACCATTTTACAGCAGTAGGGTTTGTCCACGTAGTGCGTGCGCGTGTGTTTGAAGCGGTCACTGGAGTTCGAGTAGCGCTTGTTGCAGCCTTCGTAAGGACAGATGTACGGCTTCTCTCCTGAGAGGGCAGAAAAGCAAGAGATAATCAAAGGCTGTACTGGAGGAATGCAGGGGTCGAGACAGCTGAGGTCCGTCACTGACAACCAGACGGCACAGGCCTGTAGAGACTTGTCATTTTGTGTGGGAAAATGTTGATGTGTGTGAATGTTAGAGGTTTTTTTTGAGAGTGTGTGCATGAGGAATGTCAAAAATACTGGTATTCTGGTATTAAGTCCACACTTAAATAAAAAACATAAACAATAAAATTCTACAATTAATTAATTCAGACTAAAAAAGTGGTGCCCAGAGCGCTGATTAAAATAGTGGTGCATCTATTAAAAAAATGAAAAATCTGTTGTATGTGATGATAGTCAGATAGCCTAATACATATAAATAAGATACAATTTAATTTAGTTTTTTTTTATAAAATAAAATCATATAGATTTATAAATATAAAAATATATTTTTAAAACTATTTATTAAAATATAAAAATATATATTTATACAAATAATTATTGATTTAATTGTGATTAATTATTACATAATTATTCATTACTGATATTATTATTAATAAGAATAATTACTAAAATCACTTTTATTCAACATAATACTTTTGTATTATAATCTTTAATATTTGAATGTTTTCTTAAGTACTTAATGACTGAAAAACATCAAGCACCATTTAGTTTATTCATTAACATGCTTGACTTCTTATTTGAAGCACTATTTACTTAAGAAATATTTGAAGGCTACATGCCATTGCTTTATTCATTTAATATTTGCATTAATGTGTTACATTTGTAAATAAAGGATTGTCTTGAATATTCAAATTATACTGATAATGGTATCTGAACATTTCTACTGAAATTTCAGTGTTGTGGAAACCCTATTGTGCATATCTTATTTAAATGTGAGCTACTGTTTTTTTTTTTATATGTGTACCATATTATCTGTGTATGCTTTTTTGATGTTTCACACACAGAAGATGGTTCATATTGCAAATGCGTGGGTCTCACCTGTGTGTGAGCGCGTGTGTATTTTCAGGTTTTCCAGGCGTGAGAAGCTCTTGTGGCAGGTAGGGCAGTGATGAGGTTTCTCGTTGGTATGAGTCCGGATATGAATCAGCATCTTGTACCTGCGTTAAACAAATGGATCCCGGATTAGTGCTCACCTACTGTACACACACGGTCCAAGAGCAAACATCCAATTTGCTTTGTTTATTTTTTATAAATTCAGCTATTTTTTGTCTTGTGGATTATATGTAAACATCTTTGAAGTTAAATATCTTATTCAGGACAGTTCTAAGTAAAAAATAACATGCATTTTCTATGATCCCTCTTATTTTGTTAAAATAATTAACATTTTGCAGATTCAGCAAGGGGTTCACAAACTTTCAAGCAGCACTGTATAAACTAATAAATGCAAAAATACATTAACCGATTAAATTTTCCAGTAAAAATGTTAACATCCTTAATATGGGGAAAATACAAAATTGTGTAAGACAACAGATGTTTTTTTCCGAAGAATATATCTTGAATTATTTTTTTTCACACACTACTTTTTTTCTTGTTTTAAGCATAAACTTCACATAATTTTGTTAAGAAAAAATGCTTAAAACCCATGAATACGTGTATGTTGTCTGACCTGGCATTAAAGCCTCTTCCCTTGCGCGCGCAGCCCTCCCAGTGGCAGCAGTATCCGGAATTCTTCTCTGGTTTCACATGCAAGTCATTCACATGGTCCACCAGATCCTGCAGGCTCTCGAACAGCAGATGGCACTACAGAGTAAAGACAGAGAGCGCAGGAGGAGCAGAGAGGAAGATAATGAGCACAGAATGCCTAGAATGTGTGAATCTTTTAATATTTAATTGCACTTAATATGTCAAGCGGGTTTAGGAATACTCAATTTCATTGAAGTCGACATTGTTTACTTATTAATTGATTTATCAGTACATTATATTATAAACAATGTTTGTTTTTAAATTGCATATTTATAAAGAATTTTTATGTATCTTAAAAAATTGTCTTTTGGGTGGCTGTCAGGATGTTTTTATATCTCTTATATATGGCTTGGGTCCTTCCTTCAGTGTAAAGGCCTGTTCAGACCAAGAGCGATAACCATAACAATAACCATATTAGTGCATCACTGTATTTAGCTGGAAAACACTGTTCTGAAAGTGATCCCAACAATATCGTTCCTCTGTGTCCTTATCATTATAGTTGTGGTGTGGACTTCACTATACTCATAGAATTAGGATGATTAAAACTTTATTGTTATTGTTATAGTTATCGTCCTGGGTGTGAATGGCCCTTAAGACTATGGGATGTTTTTTTTAAATTTTATCACATGTCCATCATTTCCTGTTTTATAATATGTTTATATTGTTAATATGTTTCACTTGGAAGCCTATTACGACATTTTATTTATCCTTCAACCTCATGATCATGGATCAAAACAGTAATACCAGCCCTCTGTCACTCACCTTTAGCCAGCGGCAGGCCAGCTGTTCGTCACTAGAGGGCTCAGGGGAGTGCCGACCAATCAGCATCGAGGAAGGCAGGCGCAGGGGACCCTCAGCACCAATTGGCAAAAAGAACTGGAAACCTGGAGGAGGAGAGGCGCTGTCCTCGTGATACATGGTACTCTCGGATTCCTGTGAGTAGAAGAGCGTATGTGTCAGTAATTCATGTGAGTCATGTCCGACTCATCTCGGTTGGGGAGTAGGAGACCACCTCATGCCCGAACAAGCCTGAACATGTTCCCAAAAAAAGGGTTCAGATCAGGACACTGTGTGAGACTGGACTGAAATGAATTAGTGTGTATGTGAATTGAATTATGGGAGTAGTGTATAAGACTTTCTTCCAGCAGAACGCAGAAGAAATACACCGCAGACTTTGATTCTTTCCAGTGATTTGAATCATTAGAATCAGTTTACCACAAAAACTCAAGACAAAATTTTTTGGTTCATTTAATGATTTGAGACTAAATATTGGGACAGCTTTTGTCGCGCCACTGTGACGCAATCTGCCTTTTAAAGGATGCAGCCTCTGAATTGGGACACAGCTATTTTCTTATTATTGGGAAATTGTTGATTCATTAAAAGATAAGCTGTTTCTTCACAAAAGCATTTTATTCAGCGTAGTGAAAAAAAACGGCCTCTTGTCTCCGCAGTGTTAGCAGGCTAAGGTTGCAGGCTTGCCTTCAAGTGGCTTTGTAGAAGGTTACAGGCAGGTGAGTTTTATCAGGGTTGGAGCTAAACTGCAGGACAGTGGCCTTTCAGGATCGAGTTTGCCCATCCCTGCTTTAGAATAATGTATTGTTCACCTAACAGTTTTGTTCAAAAGCAATAAAGCTGTGGGAGAGTTACTCACTGAGGCCAGCAGAGGCGCTCTGGGGCTCCAGCTGGCGCCGCTGTCTATGGGAGAGGGTGGTGAGGGAGAGGAGGATGGAGACAGACTTAGATCCACAGCTGTGGATGATGAAGAGTCTGACATGTCCTTGTCAGCTGAATCTGCAGAGAAGAAGAGAGGTTAGTTTGTTACAGACTTTCTGCAGTTACATTTTTACACCAGTAGGTGGCCAAGAGACTATCTAATCGGCTGTGTCTGAAAACATAGGCAGCTGAATTGTTTCCTCACTGCCCTATTAGGGAGTGACTTTGCAGGCAGCGTTTGCGCACGAAGGTTCCTCACGAAACTGATTTCGGACAGACTTCTAAGGCAGAGAAACGGATTAATGATCTACAGCAAAATAGAGAGAGCTTTGGTGAAAACTAAGTGAATATTTGATTACTACAATAGTGATGTTGGTCAAAAACAGACATTTAATCATTAATCTAATCATTTTGAATTTGCAAAAATAGTTCTTGAATGGAATCAAAAACCTATGAATTGTAAACCGAATCGATTCGCTGTCTACCCAAAGATTTACACCCCTAGTTGCATCTACATAGTCTATTTATGTAGTGGTTTGTGTGTTTGACTAACCAGGGCTTGTGGACTTGTGCAGTGCCCGGGATATTCGGGCACGAGCAAAGTGCAGCGGGGCACAGATGGACGTTCTGAGCGTCCTGTCAGGGCCGGAGGGAATCTTCAAGTCCAGGGGCTCGTCCAGCGACAGCATGGCTTTAATCCTGAGAAAATCAAACCATATTATTATGTTACTAACTTCACAGTGGCACCAACACTGACAGCAGTGATTTTGCAGAAAATACCCTCTCTCTCTCTCTTTCACACACACTCACACACACACACACACATACAGACACACTCCCACACACGTGCAGCTCCACTTCAGCAACTGTAAGTCATTTACATTTCTTTCTGCCAGACAGGTCACGCACACACACACACACACACACACAGTTCATCACACCAGCAGCCCTACTGCAGTCAAAACATGCAGAACGCATTACAGAGATATATAGATCTGAGTTCTTTGCTTTGCTTCATTCTTTTCCCCCGTCTCAGTTTCTTTCTGTGATGCAGAGGAAAAGTTGATGAAGAGTGGGCCTCTGGCTCCATATCCGTGGGCTACGTGTGTACAAGGGGGTCCAAAAGTCCAAGACCACTAGTTAAAATTAGGAATGTGCCGATATTAAAATTGTGGTCGATAATTATTTTCATGTTATGATCGATATTAAAATTCTGTAATATTTTGTGTAAATAAAATAAAATAAAATAAAACAATCATATTTTAAGACCACTAGTTAGTAATAAGGACCACTAGTAAAATAAGGAATGTGCCCATATTTATTAAAATAATTATTTTCATTTTATTTTCAATTATATTTATATATATAATTTAAAACTAAATTTTGACATCACATGGATATTCATTTTTAGATTTGCTAAAAATTAAATCTTAGTTAAAATAGGGTGAGGGATAGAGTAAAAATTAAATATCCAATACTGGACAATACAAATAAAAAAATTATATATAAATATCAATATATTGTGCATCTCTAGGTATTTTTATTATTTTATTTTTTCCATTATAAAATATATGTATAATTTATGTTAGAAGTGAAAAGGTGACTTTCTATTGTTTATTTCCATATGAAATAATAATAAAAAAATCTCAAATTTTTGGACCCTGCTGAATGACTTCTCTCCTGCCTTGATGTGCATTACATAAATATTCATCTAACCATATAATTATTTTCTTCACTTGCACAGGAATGTGGAAATACAGAACCTTTAAAGGTAACCTATTTGTTTGAACACAGATGTATGACCACAGTGTGTGTAAACAATCAGCCTAAAATGGTAAAAATCAATTTTTTTATTCATAAACAGTTTCTCCAAATGAACAGTTACAGATTTCCCCCTACTCCTTTGTAAGAAGCTACACTTGCATGCCCGAGAGGCGTTTCAAAGATGGCCGCCGAGTGAAATGACTTGTCTTAAAGGGACTTTGGCCCCAGCCATGACTGTCGATGATCTGGCCTATTAGCTTAGCTCCTCCCCTGAGTGAGCTGTACAATGTCTGCCTAGTATTTCTCCTCGCCAGAATATTTAACAGCAGCATTCAAGTAAAAAACATTTTTTCATTCAAAGTTAAATCACTAACTTTCATGATGATGAATAACTGCAATGTCACATGAACATGGTCGCGATAGAGATAATAATCAAAACCAAACAGATGTTTTAGTTTTTGGCAGAGTATCTGAGGCACGAGCTGTACAGGCTCCACCCTCTTCTGGAAAGCGGGGTGGGGAGCAGCAGCTCATTTGCATTTAAAGATACATACACGAAAACAACATGTTTTTCCTTTCACTCAAAAATGAGCATTTACAACGTGGTATAATAAATGATCTGTGGGGTGAAACTTCACTGACACATTCTGGGGACAGCTGAGACTTATATTACATCTTGTAAAAAGGTGCATAAAAGTTGTGCATAAAAGTCTGGCTTTTCTTGAACTCTTACATGCTTTCTTTTCCTCATTTCTCTGATTTGCTCACTCTCTGTGATATTACGCAGTATTGCAAAAGGCTTGAGTGCTGAACATTTCCCCTTGTCTCCTCCCTCGCTCACTCTCAGTCACTGGCATGAGGGTTTGTTTTCAATCTAACTTCTTCCTCGAGCTCCACCCTTACTTTCTGGGATTTATATACACACTAACACTGAAACATACTGTACAAACACCACAAATGTTGCATGCAATTCTGAATGTCGACCTCCTGGTAACATTCAGCAGGTTTTAAAATGGATTTTGAGTAGCTGCCTTACAATAGCTATGTTTCCATCCACCTATTTTTTATGCGTATTTTGGGATATTGCATAATAACACTGGATGGAAACGTCAAGATGCGCATAAATTCTAAAAATGTGCATAAAAAACCAGTGCACTCAACTGAGGCAGATACATTTTTTATTTTATCTAATAAGAAGACATGTGCATAAACTACGATAAAGAAACACATTTACAGAATAAATCTCTCAATGTGCAACAAAAAAACCTCACATGACTTCGCCTCAACAGTTGATGTGTTCGGATAACTGGACAAACCAGTGGACTAATTTCATTGCCCAGCATCTCAAATGTTGGTTTGTTCGTTCTAAAATGCCTGAGCCAAAGTCTGCCATCAAAATGATTTGGTTTAATTTCCTCCCAGAAGCATCTCACATGATTGCGTCTCTAAACACCAGGCAACTGAACACGAGAACATGACAGCGTTTATTATGTTTCGTCTCCTCGCTCCAAGTCATTTATGATGTAGGAAAAAAGAGCCACAGTTTCTTCCCCGATTGCAGCAACTTCCATTTTATTTGTAGGAAGTGACGATTTTTTTGATGGAACACATGGAATGGAAATGTTGCTTTATTCGCAAATGTTTTATTTGATATTTTTTCTTTTAATTTTAGGGTCAAATGCCACCCAGAAATGTCTTTTTAAAAGCAACTTTTATGATTGTAATCTCCAGACACATTGAAGGTCTCTCTTTCTCTGTTTCTCATTTCTCCACATCTGCAAGTGTCTGTAATTCTGGCCCTTTCCCTTCTTTTGTTGACTCACACTGAAAAGCAGTGGGTGATCATTCCTTTCCTACTTCTCTTTTTCACTCCCTCCTTCCAAATCTCAGTGATGCAATCCCATTATTTAGCCTGCAATCTCAGTTTCTGGCATGAGGAAGAGCGACAGAAAAAGAAAGAATGAGGTTGGAGTGCTAGTGCCTTTCTAGGAGTGCCTTTTCTTTTTGATCATGGATCCCTATATATATATATATATATATATATATATATATATATATACTACCAGTCATATGTTTGGAATCGGTAAGATTTTTAATGTTTTTAAAAGAAGTTTTGTCTGCTCACCAAGGCTGCATTTATTTAATTAAAAATACAGTAAAAACAGTAATATTGTGAAATATTATTACAATTTAAAATAACTGTTTTCTGTTTGAATATATTTTATAAAGTAATTTATTCCTGTGACGGCAAAGCTGAATTTTCAGCATGATTATTCCAGTCTTCAGTGTCACATGATCCTTCAGAAATCATTCTAATATGCTGATTTGCTGCTCAAGAAACATTTATGATTATTATCAATGTTGAAAACAGTTGTGTACTTTTTTTTTCAGGATTCCTTGATGAATAGAAAGTTCAAAAGAACAGCATTTATCGGAAATACAAAGCTTTTGTAACATTATACATTACCGTTCAAAAGTTTGGGGTCAGTAAGAATTTTTATTTTTATTTTTTTGAAAAGAAATTAAAGAAATTAATACTTTTATTCAGCAAGGATGCATTAAATTGATCAAAAGTGACAGTAAAGATATTTATAATGTTACAAAAGATTATATTTCAAATAAATGCTGTTCTTTTGTACTTTCTATTCATCAAAGAATCCTGAAAAAAAAATATTGTACACAAATATTTTGTACAATTGTACACAATAAATGTTTCTTGAGCAGCAAATCAGCATATTAGAATGATTTCTGAAGGATCATGTGACACTGTAATGATGCTGAAAATTCAGCTTTGCCATCACAGGAATAAATTACTTTATAAAATATATTCAAACAGAAAACAGTTATTTTAAATTGTAATATTTCACAATATTACTGTTTTTCCTGTATTTTTAATTAAATAAATGCAGCCTTGTTGAGCAGACGAAACTTCTTTTAAAAACATTAAAAATCTTACCGATTCCAAACTTTTGACTGGTAGTGTATATATATATTAGGGCTGATGATGTAACACGTTAATTTAATGAATTAAAGAGACCTATAATGCCCTTTTTACAAGATGTAATATAAGTCTCTGGTGTCCCCAGAATGTGTCTGTAAAGGTTTGTTGTAGTCCTTAAACAGCAATTAAAAAAAAAAAAAAAAATTCACCCTTTGCATTTAACTTTGCAGATGTTGTTTATGTTCTAATAGCAACATTACACGCTAACTAAAGTTAAAAAAGTGAAATCATAATCAACCACCCCTTTAATTATGGAAAAAATAATGCTAAAATGATTAACGCATTTAATGCACCCGCCCCACCCCACAACTACGTAGTTCATCTAACATTTCATACAGTTGATTGGTGACAAAAATTAATACAGGTAGAATGCCACTAAATGTAGTATATGCTAAGTTTCGGTTTATTTTTTTGATGCTCTCCAGTTCACAGAGACAGAGACGGCAGAAAGCGCATACTATTTGTTTTCTTTATTTTACAAATCACAATGTTTTGTTGTTATTGTGCGTGTACAAAAAATAACAATAGACAGTTTTGAATGATGCATTACTCTTATCTGTATGACTAAAAATGACGAGTTCTTTCCACTGTTATTAGGACAAAATGCAAGTGATTGCGCTGGCGCCATATGTTAATTTAAACATGACATGCAGTAAGTGCGCGACTAATTTAGCCTAATAATAGCGCACATTCATAGGTTAATGTTGAAGCGGCCATGTAAATTGGCTACTTACATATTTCAAATAAGCCATATCTGCGTGACTTACTGTGGAGCAACTAACTGACTAACGTTTAGTGGACTATTATGGGGCAGCCCTATATGATATATCGACATATTTTTTATAAACAATATAGGATGAGGCAATACCATTTATATCAATATACAGTAGTTTGATATTAAGAGAGCATCTGAAAAATAGCAGAGGACACAGATTGAGCTGATTATGCTGAAGACCCCTGTTTAAAAAAACACTCTCTGCCATTCATCCATAACAGGATAAGGGTGGAGAGCAAAACACAGCTAAATAATGAATCACTGATGAGGAAGAAACAACAACATCCTACAGAAGGCAATGAGCACCACATTGCTCCCTCTCTCTCCTTCTTCATCACTCCTTCTTCACTTTCCACCCCCTGCGTCTGGCAACAGGACAAGGTCAACATAGCCTCCCCTCCTCTAACATTCTCATTCCTTCTTCTCTCCTTCTCTCTCTCTCCCTCCGTATAGTCTATCATCCAGACACACACACACACACACACACATTCCTCTGGCCACAGCAGATTCACCCAATTTGTTTCCACTGCGCTTTTAAGTGTACATTAGAAATGCAAAGAGAGAGCCAAGCTCATAAACAATAACAAGAACCAGCTGCGGACCTAACGCGGCAATCGTGCGCAGCTTCTCCTGCGACTGGAGCAGAGAGGAAGTCTGGGACAGCGACGCGGTTGAGAATCAAATGGACGGTGTGGATTAAGTGCAATTCAAAATTCTTCAGACATCATTTTCTCTCCTCTCGCGCTCTCATATTTCTCTCTCTCTTGCTCGCTCCGATTTTCCATGCCTTTCCTCCTCCCCTTGGATTGCTCATGATTCGTAAAGGCCTCCAGGAACTCTGTCCAACCTCAAACTCAAGCCAAAGGGGGGAGAGATTGAGAAAATAGAATGAGACATAAGGGTTGATGAAGAGAAAAGGGAGGGAGGGAGCTCAGGAATTCTCAGTGTTTCTTTTGGAAATGAACGCATATTGCTCAATAGCTCGAGTTTACTGTGTGTACAATGCGTTCTTGTATAGGTAAAGTATAGGACAATGTCGAGGAACTACTGGAGACAAAGAATTTCAGAAGCAGCCATTAGTGGTTGGCGTTTCACAAGACAAAAATGTGTGGTTTCATCTCTCCTTTCTGGTTTCCTCACCCATTCTCCACTGAACCCAACGAACTCCAATGCAAGTGAAAACCACATTATAAGTCAAAACAGAAGTATTACAAACACATCCCTGAAAAATCACAGTGAACAATGTCTCACGACCCACTGAAACATTCATACACCCCCAGCCACACACATTGAGCCACAATCTGTCCCTCATTCCATTCCTCAGACTCTCTGTTAATGTTGCAGTTTGTTGCATCAGGACTGGGCTTGGCGTTGCACCGAGAGCCTCCCAAAGTACTGCCATATCCACCATAAACACTGAGCTGGACTCAGCAAACACCCACATGTTCGGATTAGCAATCATCAGTATGGGATTTTCAATAACTGATCTGACGCACATTTGGTAGCCCCCATTCTTGAATATTTCCATACATCTGTGATAAATGTAAAAGTTAATGGACCTTAGAAAGGGCAGACACCATATAAACTAGTTTGTGAATGAAAATGCGTATAAATATCTATATATAAAAGCTCTAGTAAACATGGCTTGCAAAAATTAGATATGATATAGGACTTATTGAACTGAATGGACATCTATCCCTCACGTCCTCATTTTCATTTTAACTTGTTAAAATTGCAGCATGTAATTTTTTATGACTACTAAAGCACAAAATACCATAATATGTTTGCAGAGATTTAGGAAACAATGAGACAGCCAGTTATTCTACTTTGAAATGTGCGTTCCATGTCAGAACGTCTGTTTTTGTTTTGGTCTGTGATTACACCCGCTGCCAATTTACCCAATAGTATTTCAACACCCCGGGTTGCCAGTTGGTGGAAAACAACATATAGCCATGGAAGCCAGCAAACAAAGTAGGTCAGAGATTGCAGATTCTACCCGACCTAAAAAGCATCCGCATAAAAGCTCTATGTCCAGAGGCTAATTAAAACGAGGATAAATCAACTCATCAACTTACTGTGAAAGGCTTGTCACCTTCTATTCTCAATTGCACTCATTCCTGTTGCGTGTTCTCAAACTGGCAACCAGCGTGAGCGTCGAGTCTGAGGAGGAGGGGGTGGGGGAAACAACTCTCTCCAATATTTTGAATTTGGCCTGCAGTACCCATTTCAACCACTAGCTGTCAATACTACATACCGCACCTTTAACCACACCTCCCCCCTTTTGAGCATAGGCTTGAAAATGCTCTTAACTTAAATTGTTGTAGTTCATGAAGTGAAAGCACTTCAAAAAGTAAAAGTGTAAAAATTTATAGAAGATTACGTTTACTGTAAAGCAAATGTACTTCCCTAAATATAATTTTTATTGAATATAAAATACAGCCTATATTTTACTAAATAATTTGGACTCTAAAATTTCTAGAAACTCAAAGCCATGTTTAACCAAGCTGTGTTCCAAATTTGAAGTTGATATCACAAATATTGAGCCTTCTAAAAGGTTTTAAATACAGTTTGGTAATGCAACATCCAATTTCAATCTTTTTTTCTAATTTATGATGATTACTAAAATATGTGATAGGGGAAAAGGCGATAAAAAGTGTCCCGCTATACCGGTGAATTTTGATGTTGAGGGGTTTATTTCATAATAATGAACTGAACTGCACTGTAAGATGAATAGGGAAGGCGTAGGATGGCGTAAGCTTTTTAAACTTCAAGAGTTTTACACTTCCTTCATAAGTTAAATACGGAAGACTGAAGCTAGATATTTTACATCATAATTTGTTAAATATGGATTTTTTTAACACAAACGCTATTTTTTAACATAAAGCTTGGATGCATCAGGATATTTATTAATATATCTCCAATTGTGTTCATCAGAAAGAAGAAAGTCATATACACCTAGGAAGGCTTGAGGGTGAGAAAAGCTTGGGGTAATTTTCATTTGAAAGTGAACTAATACTTTAAAATGTGCAAAGAAAGAATACAGGATATAATACAGGGGGAAAAAAAAGTTAAACTAGCTCAGCTAGAATATCATTGCTTGAGACTGTCAAAAACAACAACAACAAAAAACCAACGCATTATACAAAAATATTTGACGTGGAATGTCACGACTGACCAATCAGAATCAAGTATTCTAGAGCGCTGTACAAAGTAACATGATATATTACAGCATCTGGAACACAAATAGACTCCCACCCACGGCTCAGGTGTCCTCCGTTCACACCTGTAGCTGCCCTGACATGATTGTCACAAGTTATATAACACCAGGTGTTCTCTGTTATGACGGAGTCTGTTTACCAAACCCATTTGAGTTTCAATATCTATTCAACATTTAAGAAACTGGGTCACACTGTCTGGATAAAACTTGAGCAAAATAACACACACACACACACACAGACCAACCCTAATCTTTTTCTAGAGGTGTGTCGAAACATATTGTGTCTGTCCAGATGCACGCGACATGCACGCTGGTTTTACCTCAATAATGACGTTCCGTCGGATTCCGAAATACAGTACGTGACCCGCTGAGACGACTTGATGCGCGCGGTCCGTTTAACGCTTAGATTAAAACGCCAGATGTCTTCATCAAAAACACTCCTGGATCCAGTTGACCATTTCTAACTCACGCACAATGTAAGATTGTTTAGACTAAAAAAAACGTAAACTGTTCTTTTAAGAGCAGATAAGTTGTCGGGAAATATTATGTCAAGTTACGATAAATCGTTCCTAAATAAATACATTTCAAAGGAGCATCGCTTGCTTACGACGCCTGTCTACTGTCTCCCTGCTTCTTCCTCAATCTGAAAAAGAGACGGAGGGAGAGGGAGGAGAATAAGACAGAGGGTGGAGGACATAAAATGATGATTCTTTATTTTCCTCCAGATGTGGTCTCTCTCTCTCTCTCTCTTTCTATTTCGCAGATTACCGTATTATTCTCCCTTCATTCCGCCCTGCTGTGTGACCCCGCCCCCCATGGAGACGTACGTGAAGACGCCTGTCTCGCGTCGCGTCGTGAAAAGAAAACTCTCGACTTCGGTCGAGGTGTATTGTCGTATCCTCAGTTCAACTTTCATTTTGCTTGTGTAAAAGAAAAAAAGAAGAGGAAGAAAAACACATCCAGGTTGCTTACTTTAAAGCCATTAATTTTTGCAACATGTGTATAGCTGGATTTCTGCTTCGTCTCCGACAAATGTTAAAATGTTTCTGTGCTAATTATCACACACAGGCTACTACATTCATATACCATAATGTAGGCTATATGAATGCTAGAAACTATAAGAATACCATGCCTTAAACTATTACCATGATAAAAAGTCCAAAAAGATGGCTTTTTGTTAGTGTAAACGTCTGTCCTGCAGAGTTTAACTCCAGCCCTGATAAAACTCACTTAGTAATCCTGAAGACTTTGATTAGCTGGTTGAGGTGTGTTCGATTAGGGTTGGAGCTAAACTCTGCAGGACAGTGGCCCTCCAGGACCAAGTTTGCCCATTCCTAGTCAGTAAAAGCGCCATCTGGTGGTCACGTCTGATACTAAAGTTAAAGTCACCATGAAATCAAAATTGACCATTCTTTTTCTTTTCTTTCTTTTTTTAAATATTGGAGTCTTTATTACCATGAAAAACATGGTAAGACCTTTCATGCTATTTTGTTAGTTTATGTTTAAGTGACCAGTCACTGGATTTGGTCCCTTGAAGTCACATGTGTCAATTACAAGGCCTGCAGGCCAAAGACGGCCCGCCACGACTTTTATTCAGGCCCGCAAACAAATTCTGGTAATCAATTTAATGTGGCCCGTGCGCTACATTGTAGTCGGAGCTACTTCCCTCTGTTTATGTCTATGAAGAGTCACGCAGTTACTGTGCTAATCCGCAGTGGTATGACGCAAACCAGTCTAAAATAGTCTGAATATAAACACTTATTATAGGTGTACCGTAGTGATTCAGGATAAGACAAAAATACTGTTTGGAAAATGGAGTCACAATGTAATTTATTGTCTAATTTTTGTACATTTTGAACACAAAAAAGATACAGTTCGCGAAGACCCACCCACTTTAGTTACTGTTGCTATGTCTGACAAGCCATGCTGCTCTCACGCCACATATCATGTTCTCACGCAGTGAAAAATACATCGCGGAGCAAAGAGGAAGCTGACAACGTGTCGACAGACAAGGCAGAGCAGGTTACTTTTGATATGAAACAGTCTCAAATTTCAAATTTTGTCATTTTTAAAGAAATTTAAACAATAAATACTGTTTTGTGGCTCTTTAATGTGTCGTTACAGATTGCTGTAGCGCCTCAGTTCAAGCAGCTCATGAACAGATCACCTCTTCCGACTAGTTAATTTATACTAACATAAAAAAAAAAACATGAATGAACATCACAAGGAATGTTGTTTCAACCGCAGAAAGACGTAAATACACACCATTTTTCAAGTTCAAGTCCACAACGTTAATCTACTAACTCCCCTGACTGCTTTGTCGGACATAACAGCGGATTCGGCGTTATGATTGGTTAGATCGCCTGTCAATCAAACTCCAAGCGAAGTGGTGCTGTCGCGCTTCACTCAACTCGCTAATTTTATCAGAGAATACAGCAATGACTGTAAACAACGTAAATGCTATCTGACTTTAAATGTGGCTAAAAAAAGAAAAGTGCAGAGTGTCTGGTAAGAGTTTAAAAAAAGCCTAATTTGCTTAGGTTTGGCACTAGCCCGATGCATGAGTCCTTTCAAGTTCAAGTTGTCTTCTCAAAGTAAGAGCTACCAAAATAAGCCAAATAATACAATATCAGATGCTATTTGTTGTCTATATACCATGTGGTATTTATATCTATAATATCTGTTGACTATATTGCTTTATCAAAATTATTTTCTGAAATTGAATTTGCTGTTTTAAAGTACTGTTTTATGCAGTGGTCAAAGACCTTATTTCTTGTTTTGATAAAGATAAAAAAGCCTGCTGTGACACAAATGTGTTCCAAATATGTTACAAATCAAAATTAAAATTGTTGTTTTTATATACTGTTACTAATACACTGATATTTCTTGAAAAAATGAAAAAATCTTCTAAATATATGTCTGACCCCTTATTTTATTCACAACCCTCGGCATGGCCCTTACTGAGTTTGGATTTGACACCCCTGGTCTAAGTGAACAACTGAATCTTCCTTTACAGTTCCAAAGATTATTAGTCTGGTTACCCAGAAAGTAGGCAAAGGTTAAAGGCCATCTGATTGGAGAAGGCAGCTGCTCTCAGTGCTGACGCTTGTGCAAATGCTTCGATGTCTATGTGCGCCGCCCCACCCCCAGAACCTACGCGGACCCTCTTGCCTCTCGCCGGGGGTATATATAGACTGAGAAGAGAACTGGACAGTCCTGGCAGTCAAAATGAGGCCTTTCCTCCCCTTCTGCTGCCTGCTGTCTCTACTGGCACTCACCACTGCAGGTAAGAAGTTTCAAAACTGGAATTGAACAACAGGTGGGCTGCAGAACTATAGCTGCAGTTGACTTCTGTTTAATAAGAGCTGACTGGGTTTTTGTCTGGGAGAAATGGGCCTCAGTTTTAGCGCAAGACAAAAAATGTAATCTGAACTGTAATCCTAGATTAGATTGCTTATCCTTGGTGAAGATGAGAGCTGCATCGGTTGCATGCTCATATTCACATATATAAAGCATTTTACAGAATGTATAGTATAATTTGTGTTTTCTTGGTAGTGTAATTTCTTCTAATTTTTGTCTTTATGAACTTGGATATGTGATTAAAGTAAGTTGATGTAATTAAATTGTTCTGTGATCTCAAGTGTGAGTTATTCACTAAGAATCATCAAGTGCACTCAAGTACAGTACAGTATGTTCAGTGCGAGTGTGTTCTCAGTCCTCAGATTCTGGATGTCATGTACTGTATGTGTAGTGCCGGCAAAAGTGTTTAGTGGACTCTCTGAGTTTAGCCCTGAAAAACAGATTCCTTTTACTATGTTGAATTATGTAACTTATGAAAAAGTGGTGCTATGACACAACATGCACTCAGTCTAAAGGGGAGATGTCATCTGTTGTGAGGCATGACAGCTGATGGAAATGTGAAGAGCGCGAACACACTCTTTCAATTCATACATATTAAATATTGACACACTCTTATGGGTTAATGACAAATCGGAGTGTCCAACTGTCCGTGATAAAGAAAAGTAAAAATCTTTTAAAAATGTAGTTTAAAATGCATACTAAGATGAAATATACACCATTTATGTTGGTTACATATGATTTTAAAAGTTTTTATATATGTGTTTAAAAAGTAAAAATATATATATTATTTATTCATAAATATCCTTAAGTGTTTTGGGAGTTGCACCACATGACAATTTACAACCTGAACTAATCTTGCCTTGTTGTAAAAATATTGGTTGCACTTTATTTTTACAGTACGTGTGCTTACCTAAGAAAGTACTGGTAATATAAGGTATCTACATGGGTTAAGGTTAGGTTATTACCCTAACTAGTTATTATAGGGAACTATATATTTAATTATTAGGGAACAGGTCAACAGGACTGTAAAATAAAGTGTTACCAAAACATTTTTTCAAGAAACGTATTCACGTTGGTTGCACCACATGACTTTTGATCACATGTAACTTTAAACAAATATTTTTCAAATATTAATAAACAGTGAAGCAGAGAAGCTATTGGCACAAAGGCAGTCTGCAGTAACAAAACTAATTCTTATTTCTTATTCTTACAAATGTAAATATTTGGGGCTGTTTACACAACACGGTTTTCAACTAAAAACTGAAAATTTCTTGTACGTTTTAGCTGTTCATGTTTTGGGGGCCTGAAAACGCAAACTTTTTTCAAAGTGTAAGTTTTTAAAAACGATAACGTTATTGTCTCTGTGTAAACTACAAAAACACGAATTTGTGAAAATGGTGACGTTATGCACGTGTATTACGTGTTCAGTCTGTGCGTAGTGTTTCTTTACAAAGTAACATCGCCAACTACTGGCCTGGCATGAATAATACAGCGTTTTTAGTCATTTTCGCGGATCCCTGTGAACATGGATCGTTTTGACAACATTGTCGTCTGTAGACTAAAAACGCAAAGGAAAAACTTTTCCGTTTTTAGTACATTGTTGTTGTGTAAACATACCCTAAATTCTTATGTCTTGTTCTCTAAAAGTCCAATATTGAATTCATGATAGGTGGATGGAATCTGTTGGTCAAAATTGCAATCAACTGTAACAGTTGGCGGCTTTCTTGTCTCTAAGTAGTTTACTGTTGGTCAAATAATTTGAGGCTGTAGCTTCCTCTGGCTTGCTTTTAAGTATTATCCTTGTCTGTCCTTGCATTGTTCTTGTTCTCCTTCTGTGTCTGTACAGTCAGGTGGAAAGGCCTAGATTGCCCTATGAAATCAGACACTCTTCCTCTGGCGGTTGCATGGTCATGCTTCACAGCTCCACTTACACGCCCCCTTGTACTTTATATCCACATATACACTTGCAGTCCACAGCTGCTGTCACAACGGTACTGTCTCAATCAGACTTTATTTCTGTCTTGCAGGCCTTGTAGGGGCAACCATTATGTTAACAGTAGGACTTAAAGCCTCTGTCCTGCCTACTGTATGTGGCCTGTTTTAGCACCTGGGGTTTTCCCTGTACAGTCCACCCACAGCAGCCAAGCATACACAGACATTAGCAGAGTAAACAATGTTGCTATACAAACGCATACAATCAGCAAGCTGTACACTTTAGGTATTTTAAAACACACATCCACACATACAGTATACAAATATATGAAACCAAATCAGCAATTCGTAACTATTTTACGTTTTGGCGAACTGATGGCTAATTCGTGTGAATTTGTACGATCACATTCACACATTTTCTGCTTACACCCTGCTAAGTGTTAGGTTTAGGGGTGGAACTTCAAGCATAATCTTTTTCTAAAACCTTACAAAAACTTCTAAAGCTTACAATGATTTCAGTCATTACTAGGGAGTTACATCATATCATAATACTTGAGTCATTACTAGTGGGTTACCATTACCTTTACTCTAGAATTTATTATACATTATGCATTATTCACATTGATTATGAACCTGTACAGTGGTTCTTAGTAGTGATCTGGGAAGTATGAAAAAATAGTAGTTATTGATTGGCTTACAGTTAAAGGGTTAGTTCACCCAAAAATTATACTCACCCTCATGTCGTTCTACACCCGTTAGACCTTCGTTCATCTTCAGAACACAAATTAAGATATTTTTGATAAAATCCGATGGCTCAGTGAGGCCTCCATTGACAGCAAGATAATTAACACTTTCAGATGCCCAGAAAGCTACTAAAAACACATTTAAAACAGTTCATGTGACTATGGTTCAACCTTAATGTTATACTTTTGAATACTTTTGTGCGCCAAAAAACAAAATAACGACTTTATTCAACAATATCTAGTGATGGGCGATTTCAAAACACTGCTTCATGAAT
This sequence comes from Hypophthalmichthys nobilis, assembly GCA_037950665.1. Classification (NCBI taxonomy): domain Eukaryota; kingdom Metazoa; phylum Chordata; class Actinopteri; order Cypriniformes; family Xenocyprididae; genus Hypophthalmichthys; species Hypophthalmichthys nobilis. The sequence goes on from CM075476.1 coordinate 42,303,882, forward strand.
CTTTTGTTTCAAATCAGTGGTTTGGAGTGTGTATCGAACTGCCAAAAAAAAAAAAATATTTTAGATTATTTAAGAAACTGCTCAACTGCTTGTGATTCACTAAAAAGAACCAGATCATAAGATCTTTCCTTCACTGGTCGTGCTGTATTAATTCACTAAGAAGGACTGGATCATAAGAGTCATTCATTTGTGAATCGGACTTCATTGATTTGTGCTTATTAGTGATGTAGCAAACTCTCAAATTATTTGGTGAAACAAAAGCTATGTTTCCAGCCACCTATTTTTATGCGCATTTTGGAATATTGCAATAAAAAACGCTGGATGGAAATACGATTTATCCGATAAAAAGAAATGCGCATAAATTACAGTGGAAACACATTTACTGAATAAATCCCTTGAGGTGAAACAAACAAACAAACAAAAAAAAAACTCACATGACTTTGCCTCAACATTGGATGTAATTGGATAACTGGACTAACCAGCGGACTAATTTCATTGTACAGCATCTCAAATGTTAGTTTGATCAGTCTGAAATGCCTGAGCCAGAGTCTGTCATCAGAATGAATTGGTATAATGACCTCCCAGAAGTGTCTCACATGATTGCGTTGGGTTTTGCCAAGTGACCACAGCTATCTTTGAAAAATCACTCCTGTAGATACGCCCATCACTGTCTGGATGTAGAGTAGAATAGAGTAGTTTGGCAAGAGGAAGTCAATGGTATAAAAAAGAACTTATAGCTCACATACCAGCTGAACCTCAATGTCATTTTAGCAGAGAATAACAGAGAAACTCTTTCTCAGCGTATAGGCTATTTGTGTCATGTTAAAGACCTGGGACTTGGGATTGAGCACCTGTCCATTCCTGTCCTCACCTCAGAACATGCTGTCGAAGGGGGATGGGCTGTCTCCGTCACTTACAACTTACTGGAAAAATGCAGATGATCTTGTATAAATATATGACTTGGTTTCATATTGGGGTAATTCATGATAGAGCTGCTCTTATTGTTGCTCCCCAGCCATTGTCTAAAAAAACAATACCTGTGTGGATTTAATTAAATCAACAAGGCAGAATATGATACTGAGCTATTCAACTCATATATAGTAGCACACTTCTTCTGTAACAAATAACAACCAGCCTTTCTGTCAGTTTCAGTGACATTTAAATAAACATGACTTAAACATGGTCAAATAAATCATTCCCCTCATCTATTTTCTTATGAGTATTATTCCACATTATGTTAGCATTGCAACAATGATGTAACCATAAATTTGGACTAGTAAAGATAGGAAGCTAGCAGTAAAGTGTAACTCTTACGACATAACATGGCCTCAGGCCTTCAAAATCATTAGCACACACTCATGATTGCGTTGATGACACTCTTACACTATGTCTGTGGCCTAAATACAGCTCTCATGGGTCTGTGAGCATGTGTATAAGTGCACAAAACATATCGCATTTACACTGACCAGAGCCAATTCAATCAATTAGAAACTTCTAAGGAACACGCAAGCCTGTCAAGAGAGCATTTTTTACAAGCAAATGGTCAAATGCCAAAGGTGGAACATGTTTATCTGAACTAACTATAGCCAATCTGGTGCCCTCTGCTGTCAGCAGGATTTTGAAATGTTACTCAAGTGTAGGGCTAAGACACTTTAGATGAATTTGGGGTTTGTCTTTTAAGGGTACACTCTTAGTTCATTGGGTTTCTATAGAGAAACCTAGGGTTCTTCTTGAGTCAGTTGTAAAGTACTCTTTATGCCAAAAAGTTGTAAAGTACTCTTTATGCCAAAAATTAAAACAAAATTAATTAATCAAAACTAAATCCATACAATGATCCCATGATGGGAACCCTTAAAAGGTTCCATATATGAAGCACCTGACGGAACCCTTTAAGGTTCTATACGTAGAACCTTTTCTTCTACAAATGTAATTTAAAAAGTCTTTTGAATATGCATTTTTTACATTTTAATACTCTAAAGCAGTTTTAACGTAGGCAATATAATTTAGCACAATAAAAAATCTTCATGTATTGCATTGTAGGCCACTGAAATGGCTATGGACTGAAAAAAAGTTCAGTCTGCAACAGATTATACCAGAAAACAATATTAATCTACAAATTAAATCACTAATATTTACAATATCATGACTATTTGCACAAAAGCAGAGATGTACTTTTCAGTGAAAGCATTTGACATTAAACCTAGAGGTGGAAATCTTGGTACAAAGCTGCCATGCTAACACCCTTATCAGAGCCCAAGGACAGTATGAAAAATAAACTTTGCTCTGATGATACACATGGACAGAAAAGACTTTGCGTTCTCTTCTCCTGCCAGCTCTGCTCCCTATTTCAGGATGTGATTCACATGAAAAGCATTTAGCTCTCATCGAGAGCATTCATCGCTGCATGAATCACAGACATGGGTCATCACCACAGACTCACATATTCACACCAAAGCAGCTCTGCCACCAAGTCATGTTGTTTAAATCCATAAACCATGGTATTACAGCTATGACATTTTAAGATATCATTTTTTTTTACATGATTTAGAACAGTAACCATGGTTGTGTTTTGTTCACTTGAGTTACTGTGATGTTGTAGATGATGCTGTCTCAAACACAGAATGCTAAATGCTAATGCTAATGTACCTACAGTACAGTGAGAGATATTTCTTTTCAGGGGAAGTGGTGTTATGTGGCGGGCAGTACTGGTGATGCACCAACATTTCAGCAACCAAAACTATTTTGGCGAACACAAAAAATTGGTTTGCACTTCACTGTGACCACTATGTTGCTAGAGCAGCAATCGTGAGGCGACTTGTTGCTAAAGAACTTTACTACAATTAGTTTATGACCTGTAAACACAACACCTTGAACAGAATACGAAATCAATTACCCAATTTTACCCAATTTTAGGTTTTGGTGTATTAGTAAAACTTAATTTCAATGCATCAATAATTTGTAGATAGTAATTTTTGTTGCCATTGTGTTGTAATAATTTGGATTTATGCATTTGGCAGATATTTTTTATCCAATGCGACTTACATTGTATTCAAGGTACTCGTTGCTATCATTTCTTGCTTTTCCCTTCAAATCGAACCCATGCTACTGTTTGAGCAACAGGAAGGCATGTATGCAAATATGATTTATTCTTCATAATGTGTGGATGTTCTGAGTTATATTAAATCACATTTTCGTTAATTTTGTTTTCCTTAGCAGATGCAGTGGGGTCTGAGACTGACCCGCTTGTGCCGCTCCAGCTGAAGTCTGAAGGTGCGCTGTTCAACTGCTGTGATGGCACACAGGATATCAGCCAAAGCTCCTCCAATGACACTCCTGCACCAAACAGACCTGTCTGCCAACCCTGTGGCACTGGTGCACATATTGACACTGCGGCAGAAGATGTCAGCTCTAACGAGGACGAAGAGGATGATGTTTCAGAAGAGAAATCTGAAGAGTTGAGTCAAGAGGAGGCCTCTTCTGAAGAGATATTTGAGGAGGAAGCACATGAAGAGGAGGCAGAAGTTGATTTAGAAGCATCCAATGAAGTGGAGGAGGAGGAAGTTCTTGAGGAGGCACATGAGATCTCAGAGGCAGACAGTGATGTAGATGCACAAATAGTTGTTGAGGAGAATGAGGAGGTGGTTGAGGAAGAGGATGGTCTTCAGACTGAAGATGAAGCAGGTGAAGAAGAGGAACTTTCTCAGACTGAAGAGGAGGTAGTTGAGGAAGAAGAGTCTCTTCATATTCAGGATGAGGGAGGTGAGGAACAGGTGATTGAAGAAGAAGCAGAGGTGGTTCCTCAGCCTGAAGAGCTATTGGAGCAAGTGGAAGAGAGATCAGAAGAGGTAGCAGAGGAAGATGATGTAGAAGAGGAAGGTGTAACAGAGAATGTTGTTGTTGAATTGGTCCACGAGGTAACTGAGGAGCTTGTGGAACCAACTCCGGAACAAATTATGATCCAAGAAGAAATTCCTGCACCAGCTGAAGAAGTAACGGTGGAAGAAGTGTCAGATGATATACCAGCACCCAAGGCATCTGCCAAAGGTACACTATAGTTCAGTCAGTGTTAATAATATTGAACATTTAATGTTAATATGACATAATAAGAGAATGTCTAATTGATGAATTGGAATTAGTTTTCTAAAATGTTCTACAATTTAGAAAATTCAGCAGCTTTGTGTTGGTGAATGAAGCAAATCTGCATGACCAACTTGAACCTGTTGCAAAATCTTTGTGTGGAAATCTTTTGCCCTCATGCTAATTTCTCAATTGCATGGATTCTTGTAGAAATTACTGGATTTTGCCCATGAAAATTCACTGAACATCTGCTGCTGTTTGGCGAAACTAATTAACAAATTTTAGAAAATACTTTGACAATATACAGTGGACCACTTTTGCAAAATTTCACAGAATTGTTACTAATGTTACCTTTACTCTAATTTAAAATCTAATAATAAAGAGCTTCCGAATCATCACAAAGTGTCCGGTTAAACCCCATTATAGTGGAAATAACCCAAGAATGAGCTATGTTGTTGTCCCGCCGTTAGGGGGCACTATTGTAAAAGTCAGTTCCTTGTGCTTCTCCACCTGATACTTTGGTCAAAGGTGGCACAGGAATAAACTCACCACCAAAATAACCTAATAGAAATAACCCTTGGCACAAGTCCATTGCCAATCATAACAATATGTTCTCTGGCCTGCATGGGGGACAGTTTTGTAATGGGGAAGAAATGTTTCAGATGCTTTTAATAGTCCAGTGATTGTGTTTATACAAATAGAGCTGATGTTGAGGCTGCAGTAGATGGACCCAAAATGACAGTTGTATTCTATTTTGGAGCCATGTTATTATTGTCAACTAATATGAAAATAAATAAATCACTTTCACTAGTATATCACTAACCATGGTCTAAACTGGTCTTTTTTAGCTTTTAGCTGTGCACGTAAATCAACAAGCAACTCATTGAGCTGATTGTGATTCTAGTATAAATACAGATGCAGCTTCTTTCCTCAGAGATCTTGTTTACTTCAAATTTAAACTGTGGCAACAATCTGTTGATTCCACAACTGATTCCTTAACTACAAAGAATGCCACTGAAATGAAAATACATAAAAACAAAATAGTCCCTAATATAAAAAAAGTGAAATGTATTTTGAAAATATTTAGAAAAAACTGAAAATGCAAACCAATAATAACCATGTTTTGTGGGAGCCATCCACATGTGATAAAATGTTATGATGATATGAGATTCAGGTTTTATGATGGCTATATTTTTCCTCTGGCAGTGGAGAAAAAAAAACCCTCAGGTCCTGCCGCAAGAGATCGGTCTCACGTTGAAGAGACGCTGCGTCTAGCAACAGCTGAACCTTCACGGGAATTTGTCGGTGAGTCATATCATGAAAATATTATGTAAAAAAGTATTACTTCCTGGGCTGTACAGTATGTACCATATCAGGCCAGTTATTTCTACATTAACCAATCACATTTTAACTTGACCAAAACAATTTTGTGTATATAGGGTGCAAAATCATAAACAATTAATTGTTTGCTCAACAATATCTTCCTTATTACCGTTTCAAGAACTTATTGAACTTTCCACAATGTGGTAAAAACAATAATTAATTTAATATCTTATTTATTAATTTAACTAATTTAATATCTTGAATCTTCATTGGACTGTTTATATAATTTATGTAGCAATGTCTATAATGCAAACTAAAATCAATCCCCAAAATGATAGACAAGCTCATTTTGCTATTATTATTATTTCTTTCTATATACCTTCCTGTCATCATTCAATCAACTCTACCTCTCATAGATGCTCTGAAAAAGCTGCAGCATGTCTACAACTCTGCAATTAATCCCTTGGAGAAGGCCTACAGATACAATGAGCTCAGACAGCATGAAGTGTCAGGTAAATAAATATTTTACAACATCATTCCTTTACTACCACAAAAAAGTGTCAAAATGAAGCCCTATCCTCAGTTAAACTGTCTGCTTTCCTCACTCTGTTCAGAGGCAGAGATCAACTCTAAGCCCATGGTCCTGTTCCTTGGCCCTTGGAGCGTTGGCAAGTCTTCCATGATCAATTATCTTCTGGGTCTCGATGGCACTTCACAACAGCTTTACACTGGTAACAAATCGGTCATTAAATGGATGAATGTATAATGAAAGAACCACAATAAATGAGCTGTTATATAAGAAAATATTAGTTCAACATACATCTCCTTCATCTCACTCTCTTTTGCTTTCTCAGGGGCTGAGCCCACAACCTCAGAATACACTGTCCTAATGCACGGTGAGAAGTTTCGCACCATTGAGGGCATTGTTATGGCTGCAGACAGTTCCCGCTCTTTCTCGCCACTGGAGAAGTTTGGTCAGGGGTTCCTGGAAAAGCTGGTGGGAATCGAGATGCCACACAAACTCTTGGAGCGTGTCACATTTGTGGACACACCTGGAATCATTGAGAACCGCAAACAACAAGAGAGAGGTGAAAAGACAGCACTGACAAACACACAAGAAATATAAAGAGAGATGATAATCAGACACCTCTGAACTGGAATTCAATATTGTTACACAGTCTGGCTTATTAGAAATAGGGATTGTAATCATGAATAATTTAAACATTTCTGTTCCTTAATAATAATAATCTTATTATTTAAAATAATAATCCTGTTCTTTTGAATTTTCTATTCATAAGAATCCTGATTTTTTTTTATCATGGTTTCCACAAAAATATTAAGCAACACAACTGTCAACATTGATAATAATGAGAAATGTTCCTTGAGCTGCAAATCATTATATTAGAATGATTTCTGAAGGATCATGTGACACTAAAGACTGGAATAATGATGCTAAAAGTTCAGCTTTGAATCACAGGAATAAATTATATTTTAAAATATATTAACCTGTAATAACTTTTCAGAGTTTTACTGTTTTTACTGTATTTTTGTTCAGCCTTGGTGAACATAATAGACTTTAAATATCAAAAACATGTCACAGACCCCAAACTTAAATGGAAGTGTATTTCTTTAATTGCACATTGTTATACGAACAACCAGTCAGTAAGTAGTTAGTTGTGCATGTCTGACTCACTAAAAAGAATCGACTCATTAAAGCAATTCTTTTGTGATGGAATGAGATCCAGGCAATCCAGCAATGATTATGTCAGAGATCAAATTTTAATAAGGAATAATAAATGTATTAAGTAAAATGTTGTCTTATAGAGACGAACAAATTAATCAAGTAAATAATCATTTATAATAAAACCCAGAGTATTGTGTCTAACAGATGAAGATTGTGAAGAGAAAGGAAGAACAAAAGAAGTAAGATATTTGCAGAATGAAAAGAGAGGTAGAAGAGAAGAAACAGAAGCAGAAGGAGTAGAAGCAGCCAGAAGTAGAAGTGGAGATCAAAAATAAGAGCAATGAATATATATGCAGGAACTTACACCCTCTGAAACTTTTGTTTTGGTCTAATGAGAAAAGGTCAAACAGACTTATCCATTATGTCATAGTTGGTGTAACGGCTAGGTCAGAGTGACTGGTCAAATGTCAAAGATAGATGACAATAGATATAGAAGGTGTTTTTTAACACCTTTAAGACCTTTAAGAGAATGCTGCAGATCTTGCATTATCACATGTCGGCAGAGATGGAAACGAACATATTTTGATACAAAGGTACATCACTTAATCAATTCTGATGGAAAATTACACCCACTCGATCTTGCAGCACAGAAGAGACACCAAAGATCTTACATTTGGAAATATTCAAACATATCAGAGCATATGGTAGGATTAGGAAATATATAAATGATGAAAGAATTCAATAACATGTAAAAGAATAATAATGTATAAAGAATAATTAATAAAATAAATAATATAAATAAAGACATTATCATAAACATTGACCATTTTGAATACACCATTTGGGGAATTGGACTACACCTCCCAGCAAACATTTGGACGTTTAATGACCGTTGAAAAGACGTCCCTCTGACACGTCCTGTCATGGCTGAAATGAGTTCCAAAATGAAATTTGAACGGACGTCTTAGACGTTATCTTATTAATTAAGTATGTATTAGCTACATGTAGCTAAAAGTCAAAGTAACAATACATGCAACCCCAGAGAATTGTATACATGTACAAACATATCTGAATGCATTTTTAGGAAATGTCTACATAATTTTACCGATTTATGCCGTCCTACTGCGACTATTTTTGGCAAGGGACACGACGTTGCCGTTGGACCAATGTTTGCTGGATTGTTGCGCTGATTGCATTTGATTTAGCCTACTAAAATAACCTGTTCGTATGAATCATTTGCTTGAGGACAACTTCACTGGTTGCGCTTTTAGTTTTCGCGCCATAGAGTCACTAGTGGCCACTGAATACCATGTGGTTTTCCCTCAGCATCTGCAAGACAGTGTGTTTTTTTTTTTTTTTTTGAATAAAAATCAGATTCAAAGATGAAAACATAAGTACAAATAGCCTAGCTACTTTATATTGATAAAGTATTACATTCTGCCTTTTACACGTTTACAAACTCTGTTGTTGTCCTCTAGGGTACCCCTATAGCGAAGTGTGCCAGTGGTTTATTGACCGTGCTGACCTCATCTTCCTGGTGTTTGACCCAACCAAACTGGATGTAGGATTAGAACTGGAAATGCTGTTCAGGCAGATGAAGGGACGCGAGTCGCAGATCCGTATCATTCTCAACAAGGCTGATAGTCTGACAACCCAGGACTTAATGCGCGTATATGGTGCCCTCTTCTGGAGCATGGCACCCCTGATTAACGTGACAGAACCCCCACGTGTCTACGTGAGCTCCTTCTGGCCGCAGGACTACTCTCCTGACACCAATAGAGACCTTTTTAAACGTGAGGAGATCTCCTTGTTGGAGGACCTAAATCAGGTCATTGAGAACCGCCTAGAAAACAAAATCGCCTTCATCCGCCAACACGGTATCCGAGTGCGCATCCACGCCCTCCTGGTCGACCGCTACTTGCAGACATATTATGAGAAGTTGGGATGGTTTAGTGACCCACAGGAGGTTTTCCATGATATCGTCAGTGACCCTGACAAATTCTACATCTTCAAGTCCATTCTGGCCAAAACCAATGTGAGCAAGTTCGACTTGCCAGAACCGGAGGCATACCGGGACTTCTTTGGAGTGAATCCTCCCAGCGGCTTCAAGCTCCTCTCCTCATACTGCAGCTGGACAGGAGGATGCCTGCTGGAGAAGATTGAGAAGGCCATCACAGATGACCTGCCGGCTTTGATCAGCAGTTTGGCAGAGAGAAGGGAAGCCAAGGCAGAGGCAGCTGCAGAAACCAAGGAGAAACCCAAAAACCGTTGGCGGAGACAGTAGAAGAACGGAGTGAGGGTTTATTTTCTACCTGAGGCACAATCAGTCAGTCTGAGGGCACCAAAGCATTGAATGAATGGATGGATGAGAATACAGTTATGAATAAACGGTTATAAATAAAGCAAGGAAGGGAGAGAGTAAAAGAAGATTCACATCATTGGGAAGTTGAATGTGGGTCAATGACGTGACGGGTCATTTTTTTGTCCAAAGGCCTTAATAATAATAAAAAACAAAGATATGACATCCAAAGTATGTAAGGTAGTACAACTAGATTTCTTTTATTGAATCCAAAAGGTTTTAACTACATATAAAGGTATTTTAAGGATTTTGAAGTGTCAAAAGGTAATTCGGTTTAACCATCCAAAGGCCAATACAGCCAATTCATTTGTGATTAAAATATCTAACAATGTAATAAATGTATGTATTTTTTATTCTGGCAAGATTTTATAACATCATACATCAACTTAGTGCAAAATGGTATTAAAATTATGTGTAGAAGTCGTTGCAAAAATGAAACAATGAATATCACTGATGTCATTCGGAGTAACCATTATAAAGGGTTCAAGTCATGCAGTCAATATTATGTGACAGGATGTGATCATTCAGACACCTGCAAAGGACTACATGGTCATGAAATAAAGTAACTAACTCGCTTTAAACTATTTGAAAAATTCATGCTTGCTCATACGCATGTCCGGAAACATCAGGTCATTCGGTACAACCGCTATAAAACATGGAAAATGCTGTAATATTTTAAAAACTTTAAAAAGTACTAAATATAAAATGTTTGATTGTCCTTTTGCTATCTAGCTAGCAAGCTAACTAGCTAGCTAACTAGATATCAGTTTGTTAGCATTGTTTGAAAATATCGTCATTCAGTATAACCAAAAGTGTCATTCTGTAAAACCGAAATTTTGGTTAAACCGAATGACTTTTTTGGTGACAATTTTTTTAAAATTGATTATATATAAAAAAACAAACACTTAATAAAACTAAAAAATTAATTTTTTTTTTTTTTACACTTTTAAAAACCTTATTTGTCAATGACCCACATACAGAGACATAACCACTCTGTAGGCTATAAAACAGACCTGAACGAAGTGTAGTCTTTCTGATATTCTTTTTCTTCCTTGTTCTAATTTAATCAGTTTGCAAAACATTGTTTTACTTATTTATACTATGTTCAGAATAAATAACGTCATAATATTATTTATTTCTGGTTTGAATGTCGTTTTAAAAGTGTGAATATGCTACATGTGGTAGAAAGTTTATCTTGACTGCATTTCTTCAGTTTCACTTGTAAATACTGATCATTTTCCTTTGTACAATTCACTGGTGTATGAGTTGTTGGTAAATGAGAAGAGAAATTCTATTACATGTTGTGTTTGCTCGCATTACTGCATGTTAATACTGTGGTGACATTAAATTGTTTTTTTTTTTTTTTTTGGCTACTGATTTACACAACATTGAAATGAAACTTTAAGATGAATATTTACGTTAATAAAATACCTAAATAAGTGGATGAATTGTGAGACAAATGATAATGATTTTGCAGCTGTAATTGATTCACTTCAAATTGTAGTTCATGAGAGGATCCCAAATGTCCACTAGATGGCGTACCATATCATTAAACTGACTGCAATAAAAATACTGATCACAGTTCAATGCAGGAACCTTTGGTTTCATAAAAAGTACTGTTTTGCTGCAATCTATGCATTTATCTATATAAATATAAAATTTCAAGCAGGAAATTTGTGTAAAACATTTACACACACGAAAGCAAGTATTTATGATTCCAATAAAACGGTTAGAATTGTGAATGTTGAAATATCTGCAATAAAATTGTAGCCTACCTGAGTATACAATTGATAAGAGTTTGACTGAGATTTGCACTAAATACTGTGTTGCTAGTTATATTCTTGTGTGTTTGACAATCTGCAGCTGTGTTTTCTGAGTAAGAGGCCAGAAGTGACCACCAAGAAATAAAAGCTGTACATGCATGACAAGTCCACAGACTAGTGTTGGTCAAATTCCTGAACACACTCTTGTGTCATAAACTTTCCCATCTGACACGACACAGCACGTCTCAGAAACTGGACATGATTAATGTCTGACACAGGAAGTGCGGGATGATTATCACTTGGTTGTAACTTATCTGATGGATCAAAGGTCAAGACACACCCAGAATCTCAGGTATGTTCCTAGGTGATGGAACATACAGACACACACACGTTTATCAAAATGGGAACATACCATTCATATTACTATTGTTTTTAAGTTAAGTGAATTATAAATACTACAGATTAAGACTAAGCCTGAAGAAAACTTTTTTTTTTTTTTTGACAGACAACTTTTTCATGACTTCAACAATCTTTCGTAATTACTGGATAATGATTTTCTTTAAATATAATTGGACACAATTTGCACTTACAAAGAGACATTTCGATTCAATAAAATATTTTAGAGTTTGGAACAATAAAACAGTAGCACTCTAAAAAATGCTGGGTTAAAAGCAACCCAAGTTGGGTTGAAAACGGACAAACCCAGCGGTTGGATAAAATGCTGGGCAGTTTTATTTAACTCAACTATTGATTAAAAATTACTATATGGACGGCTTAAAATGAACCCAAAATTAAAAATCAGACACAATTACTAGAGGCAAAAATAATAATCAAAATGTGAACATTTATTAATAAGCAATTTAATAAATGTTTATTGTTTAATTATTATTCATTAAACATATTAATAAATGTTAATTTCCAACATACTTTGGGTTCATTTTAAGCAAGCAATACAGTAATTTTAAACAATAATTGAGTTAATTAAAACTAACCAGCAGGTTGGGCAAACATTTAACCCAACAGGCCAAAAGCTGGGTTAAAACAACCCAATCGCTGGGTTTGTCCATTTTCAACCCAACTTGGTTTGTTTTTAACCCAGCATTTTTAGAGTTTGGGATATTATAATAGTTTTCATTACTTTTTAAAGATTTCCATTACTTTTCTAGGCCTGTGAATCACATTCATACTCCGTAAAATATCTTTTTTTCTCATACTTGTTTACCACATCGACAATTATGAGTTACTCAAGGAACAGGTCAAAATCAGGTTCCAGCTAATCTAGGCTGTGAGAATAGATAGTGTCATAATTATACTCAACGTACCTGTACTTTTTATGACTTCACATGGGCTTCATGCCAAGAGAGCAGCCAAATTTGAGTATGAAGAGTTCTCGTGCGTGCGCGCCGCCGTTAAAGAGCCCTGCGTGCGCGCTCCCTCGCGACTCGCCCCCTCCCCTGTATTTCAACACTGTAGTTAAGTTGTCCACCCCACTGCACGCCCACAACCATCTTTTCCGAGTGTACTCAGAACATGGTGGTGGAGCTTGTGAACGCAGCGCCCGGGTAAGCGCCAACCAGCGGTGTTCAACTCCTTCCTGAGGCTGTTCGGCTCCCACGACAACGCCGTTCCCTTCAACAGGCTCGTGCAGACGGGGAGGAGAACCGAGAACGAACGGAAGAGGACGCAACGCGACACAGCTGCGGTGCGTTCGGCTGGCATGAGCTTGCCTACGAAAACGGACTTGAACGGAGTTTTGGAGGAACGCTAAACAGACAAAGTGAGGATTAAAGAGACAGATAATGTTGGAGCATTGGCGTGGGATTTTAAGCAATGGGGTGTGAGATCTCATTCTTGGTCTGAACTCCACGAGTGTTGAGCTGCCAGCCCGATCAAACGACTTGAGGCCTGGGGAAAAAACTTTCGTCTTCATTTTGAACACTTTGCATTGAAATTATTTGAGATTACCTCCAAGTAACTGGTTAAAAGGGATTGCACACAAACAAGAACAAACTTTCCCTCAGCACTCTTTTTGACTTGTCAGAGTGCCTCGATGTCATCTGTATTTTCTTCTTCTTGGAAGTTGAAATCATAAGTATTATTCGTCTTCTGGAGTTGGCAGATATGCACAGCGGCGTTGCGCTCTCACGCGAACGGCTGATGTCATTTGAAGTTGTCACGACGTCATCTTGAGCTTGGAAGTATTTTAATGCGCTTTGAAAGCTGGAATATTCACGGTTGACATCCGGAGTTTGTGTTCAGGAAAGGACGGGGCTCCTCCATGGGAATAGGCCGTCTTCTGACCCTCGACAGGGGCATAAGTGGGGCAGTAACAGGATCTGCACCGAGTTTTGACGGAAAAAGACGGACAGCTTTAATGTCTTACCACCAGACGTTTATTTTTCTCCGTTTACGGGAGATATAGGACGATTCTTGCTTCTTCGTGATGTCAGAACATAAGGGAGTACGTTAGAGATTTCTGAATCAATTTTCTGTGATTTTTTTTTTTTTTTTTGACACTATAAAGTGAAAAGCGGCGCGTTTAAAAAAAGTTCTCTCTCAGAAATTGTAGGCTTTTAACCGCTAATAACTCTTTCGACAAATAGCAACCGTTAAGTTTGTTATTTGCTGACTTGAAACTGACATTAGCCCGAAACCGAGTACAAGAAATGTGTAAAATCTGGCATTTGGAAATATGAGATATAAACTTGTATTACCTTTGCATGTAATCTGGAAATGGAAAGTAAATTCAAACATTGTCGAGCATTGGAGAGGGTGTTTGAGGGACAGTGTTGACTGGATTAAAAAACTAATTTGAAAACCGTTTCAGAACACCCTATGTGAACCAACCTCCCACTTTTAAAACGATACTTACTTGCTTTTGTTGTATTGAATGCGAATTAAAAACGATGTGCTCATTAAAGGAGGCTCGAGTGGATGGCAGTGCGTCAGTCTCTCGGAGCAAAAGTACACACATGCGCGTTCACGCGCCCCTGAGCCATAGAATATAATGGAATCCGAGTGCTGACGTAATCCCAGCACGGATAAGGAACTGCTCAAGAGTCCGAGACTGTCCATCCTCATAGTGAATGCTCTTGGAATTTCGTTCCGGCTGGACTCTTTTCAAATACAAACTTTGTTTTTCGTATTCTTAAGAATCCATGTTCAAGTGCCACTTCCTCTGTATTGTCAGCAGTAGGTGATATGTGATAATTTAAAGTCAGTTGTTGTCTCATCACCATGGCATTGCCAGAGCTGCACCAGCCACTACACGAGACGGAGGTTAGGTGTGATAGTGAAGGGGGAGCAGTTACTGTGCGGATAACTGACAACCGCAATCAACAGGTTGGTCCAGACCAAGAGGTTGACCCTGGTGACATGGGCTCCTCCAAACCCTGCAAATATAGTATCTCATCAAGCTGCAGCTCAGGGGAGTTGGGTGTTCCCAGGGCTCTGAAGACTCATCTGAGCAGTCCGAGGAGAGTGCCGCAGCTGTTTGAGAGGTCCGCGGCGCAGTGCTGGGACCCCAAGTTTGACTCACCCATACTAGAGGAGGCATGCAGGGAACGTTGCTTCCCGCAGATGCAGAGAAGATTCCGCTACATCCTGTTTTACCTGGCCACCGCTGCGCTGCTGTGGGGGATTTACTTTGGGATCAATAGCAGCAGGTGTGACCCTACAAACTTCCTGGTCCCCACGATAGGGTTTCTTGTGCTGTGCCTTCTCCTCCTCTGGTTTACGTTCTCAAGGCCGTATGTGCGATTCTACAACCATGCCTCCTTCCTCCTTACAGTGATCATGTTTGGCATCACCCTGGCGCCCCAGATGCAAACTGCTCTCTTTGCTCTTTTTGATAGCCAGAAAGCAGACAATCAGTCACTACCTGCTTCTCAAAATGCTCCTTGTATATCACCAGTTGGGACATTTTCACTTTGTATGGAGGTGCTGCTTTTGCTGTACAGTGTGTTGCATTTGCCCCTGTATGCGTCGGTGCTTCTTGGCCTGCTGTATTCTGTCCTTTATGAGGCTTTAGGTTGGCTGCACCTTGCTCAGTTGGATGGTAGTTACGTAGTGTCGAGGGCGGGAAGTTCGGTCTGGCATACTCTGAGCTGGCTCGGCCCAGGTAAAGTCCTGCTGCACCTGTGCGCACACGTCATTGGCATCCACATATTCATTATGTCCGAAGTGCGCTCTCGGAGTACCTTTCTCAAGGTAGGTCAGGCGATCATGCACGGGAAGGATCTGGAGGTTGAGAAGGCGCTGAAGGAGCGGATGATCCATTCTGTGATGCCGCGGCTGGTGGCGGACGAGCTGATGAAACAGGGAGACGAGGAGAGCGAGAGCTCAGGGAAACGATACAGCGCAGGTACGTGCTCCGCCGCCACTGCAGCTGCCGCAACCACGTCCAGCCCCAAAAGCAACAAACGTAAGAAGAACTCTATTCCTCGTGGACAAATAATCTTCAGGCCCTTCAACATGAAGCGCATGGAGCCGGTCAGCATCCTCTTTGCTGACATTGTTGGCTTCACCAAAATGAGTGCCAACAAGTCCGCCCATGCACTAGTGGGACTGCTAAATGACCTCTTCGGCCGCTTCGACCGACTTTGTGAGTTGACCCGCTGCGAGAAGATCAGCACTCTAGGAGATTGCTACTATTGTGTGGCGGGCTGCCCCGAGCCACGCACCGATCACGCATACTGCTGTGTGGAAATGGGGCTTGGGATGATCCAGGCCATCGAGCAGTTCTGCCAGGAGACGTCGGAGACCGTGGACATGCGTGTCGGCGTGCACACTGGCACCGTGCTCTGTGGTATTCTGGGAATGAAGCGCTTTAAGTTTGACGTCTGGTCTAATGATGTCAACTTGGCCAATCTTATGGAACAGCTGGGCGTGGCAGGAAAGGTGCACTTGTCGGAGGTCACAGCAAGTTTTCTGGATGACTGTTATGAGAGGGAGGATGGACGAGTGGTGGAACGTGTCGGACACGGTGTTACTGATCAGCTGAAAGGTAAGATGCAAGAATAATGTTTTGTTTTGAACACATACATTGGGGTGCAAAAGTCTAGTAAAAATGCTTCTGGTTTGCATTTTCTTTGAGTGAAAAATTTAAGATTAAAGAACATGAATCTCAGAATTTAGTTTGTCCCCTTTTTGCTTTAGTGACAGCAGCACTACAGCTTCATGAGCTCCACAAAACCTGATGATCATGTTATCCAGTGTGATTTGAGAATTATCCAATGAGCATCTTGTGCTTCAGTAAAAACAAAAACATCCAAATTTATTTAAATATCCCAAATATTTCTTTTACATTTTTCCTAAAATCCTAATACTACTTATTTTCCAGGTTTAAATTTCATTTTGAGTCACAGATTTGGAATGTCAGACTTTTGGATTCCAATCTATGTCACTATCTGGTATGTTGTTAAGCTGTGTGTATATGTGCTGTTCTCTAATTTTTTTTTTTTTTTTTTTTATTGACTGCTGTTTCTCAGCTTTGCTGTGGTGGTGATGATGATGATGATTATGAAGATAAAGATGATAGCCTTTTATTGTGCACCTTGTAGTCATGTCCCCTTAGGACTCTGTACAAAGGGCTGCAACTCTTCTCTAGTTTTATTGCACCCTCATATAATCTCTCTTTAGTAACTTAACTGTAGAGTAACTGTGTAAAAAGATGATTGTTTTTGACCGTTTCTGCAGTCTGTAGCCATGTCCTCTGAGGACCCTGTATAAAGGGCTCCAATCACAGTCCAAAATAACCACTTGCCTAGTGCCAAATGCTAAAAAAGCAGCCTTTGGGGCACAATTAAAACCAGTTGTTTGGTAACTTTTTATTAGCAGCCGTTGTGTACTAATTATTATATTAAATTGTAAAAAGGGTAATATGTTTTATTTATTATAATAAAGTATTTTTTTAATTATTATTTAAAATGTAAAAATAATTAAATACAGTTGTTAATTTATTTTTTATTTTTTTTAATCACTCGTCATTGCCAGGTGTGGCAAAAAGCTAATTTTGGCTGCGTATCTTTTTCACTTTTATTGTGCCCTCATATAATCTCTATTGTATCTTAATTGCAGATTCGCTGTCATCGAAGGCTTGTTCATCTGTAGCTCTATTGTATTGCTGTTGTAGCTCTTTTATTGTGGCCTCCCTTTGACACAGTCACCACGCATTCACGGTTCTGCTTTCTCAATAACATCAGTGTCTATATGAAGGCCTGCATCCAGCAGAGCTGTTGATTTAAAGTCGTAGTGACAGACACAAGCAGAGGTCTCTATTTTTTCTTTCTCCTTGTCCTGCACTCGGCCTCTCTCCCAACCCATGTCCTTAATCTGAACCCTGATGTTGTTCCCTAACTGAACCTTTCAGGAGCTCCTCGCTCTTTATCAGCAACCTCCCTTCAGACATCCTCTTGTCAGTCAGAGAAGGATGGTGGCTATAGTGATAGACTCTTGGCAGTGAATCGTGACAGTATACCAACTTTGTAAACCCAGTCTTTATGGTTTAGAAAACCGGTCCTGTATTTCACCAGCAGTGTTGTTGCAGGCTGCAGCATCTTTATTAATTTAGTAAAATCAAATTAGTGATTGGTGGTCCAGGTTCCTATAAGTCATTGAAGAATTAGCGCACTTGTTTAAGTCCATTCAAGCTCAAAGTAGGCTCTTTACTCCCTCTGTAAGATGGAAGAAAGCGAAGCTTACATTTGTGGACGGGGTGGTCTCGCAAATGGCCCTCTGCCTTGGTGCCAGTCATGTCACCCCATGTGACCGTCTGATTCCACTGGGTAGATGGGTGCGAACAATGACACACGCTAGTAACCCAGCTGTGTGAGGGATGCGTCACTGTCTGTCTTGCCGCAAGCGATTCTATTTGCAGTGTTTTCCCTGGACTTTACATGGCTGTGGTCTGACCCTGCTGTACACCTTTAAAGTGTGTGTGTGTGTGTGTGTGTGTTCTGTTTTCAGACAGGCTGGACACAAGCTATAAAACTATATTTATAAAAGTTCATTCTGGGGTTAGATGCCTATGATACCAATAATAGTTACAATTAAATTAATAATTACAAATATTATTACCGTTGTACAAATCTCTGTGTAAATGCGCCTTAAGATGCCAACTTCTGGCCCAAATTTAATAACCTACAAGAAATTATGGAGAATGTTATCTTTGTTATTTTTCTTTTATGTATATGTTTTTGAAAGAGGTCTTTTTATGCTCACTAAGGCTGCATTTATTTGATCAAAATGTTACAATTTAAAATACTGTTTTCTCTTAGAGTATATTTTAAAATGTAATATATTCCTGTGATGTCATGTGATCCTTCAGAAATCATTCTTATATGTTGATTTCTTATTATTATCAATGTTGAAAACAGTATTTTTGAGGAAAACACAATTCAGGATTCTTTGAATAAAGTTCAACAGAACAAAAATAGAAATCTTTTAAAATTTATGCATCCTTGCTAAACAAATGTATTAATTATTATTATTTTTTAAATATATTCCTGACCCCAAACTTTTGAACTGTAGTGCATGTTTGGATTTGTGTGCATGCTTGACAGGTTTGTGTGTAGGTGTACTGGTATATTTGAATGTGCGTAATTCAGATATAATCCGTTCCACCACTGTGCTCACACACTGTGAAACAAACAGACCTGTGAATTATCACTGCAGCACATTGAGTTTAATTAGAAACCAGTTATATCTGTTTATTTCCTCCTGCCCGTTTCACTTTTGTATGAGGATCCTGCGGACTTCGGGCCCGTGCGCACACACTGACCACTGGGACCCAAGGCTACTGTTTTATTTATTTATTTTAAATAATGTTAATGTTAGCCTACCAAATTGTCCCATGGTGGCGGTTGGAGGAGGGCTCCAAAAATGACTCCAGGGGCCTTGTGTGGCTGTGATCCGGCCCTGGTCAACAGATTCATAGTAGGTACTTTTGTAAGCTGCATTGTGAGGGTGCTGATTGAGCCTGGTTTGAAATTGAACTTGAAGTAAACGAATTTGGTTTCCAAATGCACAGTCAGGGCTCTGCAACATTTTGAATAGGCTATTCAGTTTATTCACTTATATTAAATTAAACCTTGTGAATTTTAATGTACTTTTTATTTGGCTATTAATTTAAAGACTATTCATTTAAAATATTTACTACTTTGTTGTCTTGCAAGTATGAAAAATTATGACAGATATTGTTTAGTTTTAAGATATTAACCATGGTAAAGCCTGACATATAAAATAATAGTCAGAAAAATCTAATATTTTGAAATGGAACAATTATTTTATTGAGCAAAATCTAAAATAATAAAAAAAAAAATTTGCATATGTGTTTTGTTTTTTGGCTTTTATGTCTCCTATAGTCTGATATAGTGAGCATATGGAGCTTATAATCAAGGAGGAAAAAATACCTAAATTTATTCAGAGGCTCAAACTGAGCAAAAACAAATTAAGTTACCATTTTAAATATTAGAATGTATATCAAATATCCTGAAAGGCCAATACTGCGATTTGTATATATTTTTGTAAACCTATATGAGCCAGCCATAGTCCCAATGCAAGTTGTTTAGTTGGAGCAGATCGGAGTGTGTTCTTGCAGATAAGGAGCCCAACCCTGTTCAGACACATGGACACACTCGTGCCAGGAGATATAGACAAGCTCTTTATTTGGGAAAGAAATTTCCTTCCTTTATATGTCGTATAGACATGCGTATATGTTTGTGTCATATACATACACATCCAGTAGTATATACATGAAGGGCACCGAGCTTGAGCAGGACACACATGGTGTGGAGAGTCTATGTTGTCTATCCTCATTCCTTTCTTTCTCATATCGTTCCGTCAGTCCAAGGTCATGAGTCTGGCCGAGCTGGACAGGTTTGTCCAGTCTGTCGAGGAACTTCAGCCACAAGACACTTGTATGCAGGTACAAATACACACAGCTGTGAGGCTCTTTCTTTCTTTAGACTTTGTCTTGTTTTTGACGTGAATTTGAAATCACTGAAGAAGCGAACAAGTAAACAGCTGCCTCATCTATCCCAAAATGAGTTTGTTCTATATATAGGAAATGTTTGGAATGGAAAACTTGCTTGCTATATTTTTGGGGGCTTTTTTGCCCATTTAGACAGGGCAGTAAGAGGACTGGATGAAAACCATGGGAAAAGAGAGACGGCAATTGGACTGGGAAAGGACCTTGAGCCGTGACTCAAACTCTGGTCACCTAAAGTGCAATTGCACCATTTATGCACTGCCCAGCCCAAACGGCTCTCTTCAACTACGTGACCTCATTACATTGCATGTTTAATTCAGCGAGTGACATCCCAATGTGATGTCTGTAAACCTTTTACTGCACTTCAAACTGTTGTTGTTGTTGTTATTATAAAAATTTTGTGCAAAAAACAGCTGAATTATGTATTAGCTTTAGTCTTATTTAAATACTATTATAATATTTCTTTTTAAATATTTTGAATTAACATACGTTTTTTAGTTTTAGTAATTTTGTGCTTTTTTTCCCCTATTTTTATTTCCATTTAGCATTAATTTTCAGTTTTAGTAATTTTCAGCTTGCCAATCTAATTTTCATTTTAAGTTTATATTTTATTTTATTGTATTTCAGTTTTTTCAATCAACAAAAACAGTTTTTAATAGTTTTAGCTAAACAGCGTTGTTATTGTTAACTTTTTCCGGTCTGATCAAGTTTCTCAGGGAACGCAAACATTTTGCAAGCGAAAATTTAGGATTTTCCATGCATACAGAAAACTCAAAACACAGTGTTAGTGTTGTTTTTAGCAGCAAATCTGCTCATTCAGCACCTTGTTTCAATGAATGGGTAAATAAATGTTACTCAGAGGGGTTCCTGGAAGTTTTTTTTTTTTTAAATTTTGTTTGATTTAAACATATCAACCACCTTGATTTACGTCCAAAGGAAGTTGTTGCAGTTATGACATGCACAAACACTTTGTAAGTCAATTCCAGCAATCAACATCAAAGAACCAGTTTAAAAGAATGAGTCATTCACAGATAAATCATTATCACAGTGTGGTCTGACTCATTAGCTGTCTTCAAGAAGTAAAATCATTCTTGGATAAAACGATTAATCAAATCGGATGCAGTTTATGCAAAAATTGTATTACGAAATACATAAATTTCACGCTTTGCTTGTTTTGTGAATGAAGACCATTAGGTTTTATTCTGTGATAGTGTTTGTAAGACTAAAGGTACGGCCACATTTACCATTGTTTGGTGAATTTTCGTCAGCCATATCCAATTATTTTAACAGGAATCTACATGATTGTAAATTTTGCCTGAGGGTGAAAGATTTTCCCACACAGGTTTCACAACAGATTCAAGTCTTCTTGTGAATTTGCCGCGTTGACCAGCAGAAAGCTGTTTTGTTTGAAAGTGACTTTTGTGTGAGCTGTTCTTCAAACATCTCTACATTATTGACAATAGACGATGAACCTTTTTTGCTTGCAAATGTCACTAATGCGACCACATCTAAAATCTTCTGTAGAAAATCATTGCTGTGAATTCAGATTCAACTCCATCGTGTCCTGATCTCTCAGCTAGTAAACTTTAAGAGACACACACACACACACACACACACACACACACCCCCACCCACCCACCTCATGCTTTAAGATTCCTCTCTGCCTTGAGCTGAAGCTCTTGACTACAATTTAGAGTAACAGTCTTGTCAGGTGATGTCATGACCTGTTCTTGACTAATCTAAAAAATCTTCCTCTTTTTCTGGAGAAACATGCCACGGCATGTTCCCTAACTCATGCTCTGAAACTGACGGCATATTTAAGCTCCAGAGGTTTTTCATTTTTTCTTTCCTTTTCTCTCTTTCTCTTTACACTCAGCTTTTACATCACCACACCACTGTGCATGTGGTGTTGACACAGCTGGTTGGTTTTGTGTGTTTGCCAGGCTTTGGCCTTGGCGTTGCTTGTGAAGAGGTCAGGGAATTACTTTGATAAGACACCTTCCTGTAGCCAGAGATCAGTCATGTTGTGTGTGTGTGTGTGTGTGTGTGCGTGTGAAAGTGTGCGTTACAGAGCATGCGCTGTGAGAGGCTTTTTGTATCTATGTTAGAGATATTTGGTAATTACAGTTTTTTTTAAATAGATAAAAAAATTTAAATACCTAGAGGTGTGTGTGTGTGTGTGTGTGTGTGTGTGTGTATATGTTTCCATTACTATTTTTGTAATGTGTGCATTACACATTTTCTACTACAAAAGGTCGACTCAGACTACAGGATCAATCCACACACATGCACTGTGACCTTCAGTGCAAGTTGCATGACATACATTGCATGTTTTGCACGTCAACACACCTGCCCACATACGCGGGGCTGTCGCGTCAGATCTGGTATGTCACATTCCCAGTGGTGACACATAAAGCTGTGTGTGTGGATTTTTAAAAGCAACGATGCAAGCGAGTGCTGAGGGATCACGCGCACATACATCTGCTCAGTGAGTGCACCGCCAGCACTTGGGATGGGTTTGTTTTCTGCCACAGATGAGCTATTGTAATGCAAGTTGGAGGGCAGAATTACATGCTGAAATCTGCAATATGCAATTTAAATTTAGTTTATTGTTACTTTTTGTTAGGTGAAATAATGCTTTTTATGGTGTTGAAATAAATGAAGTTTTATTTGCACATAGTCCAGATTTTGTCTGAATTTTTGGGATTCTGCAAAATAATTCAACTAGGGCTGGATATTGGTACAAATTTCATGATTTTGCTCTCCATTCAATTTGATTCCAATCTCGATTTTAATATTGATTCATTTGGAAATATTTTAGGTACATTTCAATTTTTCTCAAGGATAAAAAGTCTCTCTTAGCTAATGCTGTAAGCTAATGCTGTTTAGTTGAGTTTTATTCATGCATCAGACTAAAGGCCAGGACACACCAACCCGACTAGCGGCAATGAAAGCCTACGGTGTTGTCACCTCTCGTCGGCTGCGTCAGGGGAAAAAATATGTGCTTGAACACACCGAAAGAACTTCAGCCGACTGTCAACTAGCACGCGCGTTCTGCGCCTGCGTATAAAGGAGATAACTGTCTATTTAAGCAGATATGTTTGTCTATATTCGTCAGTCAAAAAGAGAAAGCAAACTAAGACTGCACGTATACAAACCATAAACAAAGCAGCGCTTGATTACCGTTTTGAATATCAATCATGCTGATCATGTTCTTTATTCCACTTCGCTCATGTTATTATGAAAATATTCGTGCATTCAAGTGCTCATGGTAAGACGACGTAAAATTAGAATAACCTACTGTCTTGTGCTGTCTTGACTTATTTGCTTGCTTTCATAACTTTTGCTTATATTCATGTGAACTGACTCGTTTGCTATACTGAACAGCCAATCAGAGTTCTCTCTCTCTGTTGAATCGGCCGAAAAAAAGCAGGCGAGGACTAACTTCAGCCAACGGTGCAGAACTCACTGAGAAAACGTAGTTGGCCGACGCACAAAAACTGCCTGATGGCCGACCGTCGGCTTGGTGTGTTCCGGGCTTAAGGGGGTGTTTACACGACACTGTTTTCAACTAAAAACAGAGAACTTTTTATGCGCTTTGGCCATTCATTTACACGACACCAGCGTTTTGGGGACCTGAAAATGCAAACTATTAAAAACAGGTGTCAAAGTGCATGCTTTTGAAAATGATTATCTCCATGACCGTGTAAACTACAAAAATGCAAATTTTTGAAAACTGTGACATCATGTACATGCATATTACATGTTCAGATAGGCATGTAGTTGTGTTTGTTTTTTTTTTGTTTTTTTTATATACAAAGTGACCGCCAACTACTGACCTGGCAGCATAATACAGCGGTTTTGGTTGTTTTTGACTTGTTTTGACAACGTTGTTGTCTTGTGCAAAAAAACTTTTCTGTTTTTTAGTACATCGTTGTTGTGTAAATCTTAGGGATGTGCAACAGCGATCGAGTACTCGACCGTGACGGCGATGATCAATCATGTAAACGAGAGATATAATATATATATATATATATATATATATATATATATATATATATATATATATATATATATATATATATATATATATATATATATATATATATAATTTTTTTTTTTTTTTTTTTTTTTTTTTTTTTTTTTTTTAGCAGCAGCAGCACTTTGGGCAGCGCCCTGAGCTCTGATTGTTTAGCTTGCCACAGCATGCATCAAAAGACATGAGAGAGACTGGCCTCAAGTCACGTAGTGATGTCTGGCTTCACTTTGACAAGATAGATGAAAATACAGTTCATTGCAAGCTGTGCAGCGCCAAGCTTTTATCTTGGGCTGAAAATATCATTTTTAAATTATAGTCATAATTAATTAAGCAATAAGCAGTGATTTTCATATGGTAAAATAACATTTTGGTTGTTCAGAAAGTGCAAATTGAATCCAAAATATTGCTGAAATATTAGAATAAATTAAAAAAAATTACAATAGTGACAGTAATGTAGCCTAATAATAGATTGTGAATTTGTTGTGCTTTCGTTTTGTTGGCTACGTTTTTATAGCGCAATCGGAGTTACACTTTCGGTCAAGCTCACGTTTGCATTTGCCAACTTTTTGCAGATGAAAGTTGTAATAGCTACATCTGATTAATCTAATATAGGATGCGTTGGGATATCAACATTTATTAACATGCTGAATGCGCTGCATATCAGTGTTTAGTTTCATGCTCAAATGCAATGCCTAATATCTGAGTTATTTGAGACGGTCATATTGCTTTTAGATGTTTCTTTTAAAAATAAATAAAAATAGTGCTTTTTTCATCATATTTGTTCAATGGCATAATTCGTCTAATTTGTGTGGCTTCGAAAACGCGCAGGTGATTTATGGAATCATTTAATAATGTAGATGAAAATATAGCACACATATGCCATAAACATAGCATTATAATGAGAACTTTATAGAAAATTCTGTCCTTGCCCGAGTTTCAGCGCGCTGTCATGAAAGCGCATCACGGCGGGAGCTCTCTCTCTCTCTCTCTCTCTCTCTCTCGCTCTCTCGCTCTCGCTCTCGCTCTCTCTCTTGTGCTTTTGTGCAGATACCAGTTGTAATGTTACGTTTATGTTATGTATCCAAGTTATCCGATTAATATCATAGGATATGTCATAGATTGGGCTTCAGTTTATTGGCATAAAGTAACTCTTCACCTCAGGCAGCTATTCCTTTTAGATGCTTCTTTAGTAATAACATTGCTGCATTATAATCATAATCTAACAGTGTTCTAATCACACGTTCATGTTTTCATGTCATATTTTTATTTTTAACATTCATTTTTCATAAGTCTTCAGATATTTTCATTATTTCCATGACAGCCATGCCCCGCCCCCCGAGTACTCGATTACTCGTTTTTGAAACCTATTGATGATCGAAATAAAAAAATTGCCAAAAATGCCCATCCCTAGTAAATCTACCCTAAAAGATTGGTCTTGCAATTTCAAATTTATATCGGTTCGATATCTATTAGGGTTGGGCCGATAGACGATGACATCGTCTATCGCCGATGCTGACAGACATCACGATGTTGAGCCGGCATAGTGATTCCACTGGACCCCTGCAACCGGACCCCGGCATGTTTCCTTCCGGACCGCGAGACAGAATGGTAGCACCATTTTACAGTTTCTAGCTGAAGTGAGCAGCTCTTCAAAACAGCGGTGTGGATCACACCACAAGCACTCAGGATCGTTTGTGGTAATGACATTTCAGCGCTATATCCTCTAGCAGTTTTATCTAAAGCCAAACATGCTTCATTCAAGCCCTTCCAGCTCTGTGCGCATTCTCTCTTTCTCCAGACGCGTGCCACATTAACGGTGCGTGTCCACTGGCACGGAGCAGAGCGAGCGTATTTAATTAATTCCAATGAATTAAATCCACCCACCCATCCATCGCGATGTTTCACTGTAGACATCGTCTGATGCCAATTTGGTAGACATCGCCCAACCCTTAATATCTATATTTAAATTAAAACTAGGGAATTGATATTTAAAACCCAGTCCTAGGATCTATAAAAGTAATTAAAACATGTTAAATAGATCTGCGAGTACTGAACTCTTATTGGCATCTTAAAAAGTATTCAAAATTGCCTACATTTTGGATTAGCGATCATACAAGTGAATCATAGGTGTCTGCAATTTCAGTTTCTTTTTTAGAGTGGCTTCTTGGTGTTTATCAGGTACTGTATAGTTTGTGTGTGTGTCAGAGTGGAAAAGAGACACACAGCAGAATGCTCGATCATGTCATCGGATAATAATGTGCTCTTGGGACAGGATATGGTTTAATGTATCAATGATTCAGCAAATCGTTGTACCTTTGTGTGCTTGTCCGAGGGAGAGAAACTAAGAGAAAAGTATGCTCATCTCATCTATCTTGGTCACTGTTCGACTGAGGGACATTGCTGTAGGTCCATGTGTGTCAGTATGACGCAGCTCACTCACCCTGTGCGTCATCCTGTGTGCTCAAGACCAGAGAGAAATGGAGAGTGTGATTGAGTGAGATGGAGAAGAGAGAGAGACTCCTTTTGCATTCCCTGGCCTCATTTAAGTGTTGTAAGCAACAACAGAGTTTGGAATGGAGGGAGAGAGCAGGATATACCTACACACATTTGACCCCAACAAATTCTATACATCAAATCAACTTGATCTTCACGGCCGACAAAGAATGAAGGCATTGATGTACAGTCTGGGGATGGGTCATGATGGTCAGTTTATTGGCTTTTAATGACACAGACAGCAGCAGTTTTATATTAATACCTTTTATATTAATACATCAGATTTTTCCCCCCAACTGTTTACATTCACTTAAGACATAACTGACTTTGTTTACGTGAATACGTGCTAAGACCGATATTTCTATATAATTCTGTGTATCTGATTTCAATACACAGTGTTGGGTCAGTCAGTGCGAGTAACACTGAGATCTTTTTCGTGGCTTATTGCGCTTAATTTTAACATTAAGTATATCCCACACTTTATTTTCTCATTCATGCATGATGTTTTCGTAGAAAATGAAATTTTCCCAAATATAGGCCTATGCTTTCAAGTAGTCAGGTACGTTATCTGAAGGACATATGCAACTTTTTTTGAATCCTATTTATAATAAAGTACTTTATTTACAATGAAACGGTACATTAATATCGCGATGCATTGTAAAAACGATTATATTCCACATCTCTAAGAATAATAGTTTCCGTAAATTTCTTCATCACAGAATTTAAAGGGTTAGTTAACCCAAAAATGAAACTTCTATCATTAAGCACTCACCCTCATGTCGTCCCAAACCAGTAAGACCTTCGTTCATCTTCAGAACACAAATTAAAATATTTTTACTGATGAAATCCAAGGGTTTCTGAACCACACATAGGCAGCAACATCATTGCACATTTTGAGGTCCAGAAGGGTATTAAAGTCATCGTTAAAATAGTCAACGTGACTGCAGTGGTTCAACCTTAATGTTATGAAGCGATGAGAATACTTTTTGTGCACGAAAACAAAACAAAAATAACAACTTTATTTAACAATTTGAACTGTTGTCATACGCAGTTGATGTAGTGAATGCAGTGCAGGCTTCCAGGTTCTAAGCCAGAACGCCGACTCATTATTGGCCAGCTCCTGCATCAGCATCACACGCATGCTTCGTGCTGCTCATGTTTACAGCGCCGGTCAATACTGAGCTAGCGTTCGGATGTAAGCATGAAAGTGCTGCACTGTGTTCACTACGTCAACTGCGAATGACAGTTCAGATTGTTAAAGTTATTTTTGTTTTGTTTTCGTGCACAAAAAGTATTCTCGTCGCTTCATAACATTAATGTTGAACCATTGTAGTCACATGGACTATTTTAACGATGTCTTTAATACCTTTCTGGACCTCAAAAGGTGTAATGACGTTGCTGACGATGTGTGGTTCAGAAACCCTTGGATTTCATTGGTAAAAATATCTTAATTTGTGTTCCGAAGATGAACGGAGATCTCACAGGTTTTGACATGAGGGCGAGTACTTAATGACAGAAATTTCATTTTTGGGTGAACTAACCCTTTAAATAACCATTTACATTTATAATTAATCATACTAAATTAATGCATTAATTCACCATCCTAGATTAAGTTTTAAATTATTAATTTTATTCTGTACCTTTTATTATGGTTTTCTGTACTTGTTCAGTTTCAAAGATTCTCTTTTGTCACTTATTTAGCAATAAAAAAACATTTTTTCTCATTCCAATGAAGCTTTAAATTGAATTGTGAGAGTGAGTGTGAGTGAGTGTGAGTGAGTGTGAGAGAGTGAGTGAGTGTGAGTGAGTGAGTGTGAGTGAGTGTGAGTGAGTGAGTGTGAGTGTGAGTGAGAGTGAGTGAGTGAGTGTGAGTGAGAGAGAGAGAGTGAGTGAGTGAGTGTATGTCAGGGGTGGGAGTTGTGCGTATCCTAATATGGTGTCATCAGAAAACACACAGGACACACTCTTTTTCTCTGTCCTCTTATACTCATCTCTTTATTCCCCGCCCATCTCTGAGAAAGCAAGAGAAATGGAAACAGAATTATCAGCAAAACAGCAAGGACACAGTTCACACAAAAGACATGTGAAAAGAGAGTTGGAGACAGGAAGTCAGAAAGAAGAAAGAACGAGGCTATTGGACGAGTGGAAAAGACTGAGACATATTCATAAAGAGAAAACCAAAGATGAGCAAACAGGAAGCGGCGTGAAAACATCTGGCCTAGAGCCAACAAGCATCTTTCCATTCAGCTCAAAACGTGACGTGATGAAGTTTGGCAAGACAAACCTCATCTGATTGCACCCCAAACCAATTTCTGACAGAAATTTCTTTAAATTCATTTAATGTTTCACACACTGATTCTAGTCTGTTCAGTTTTATCATTTTATCACCTCTTTGCATCGTTCTTTCATCTTTGCTACCTTTCCCTCTGTTTTTGTCTGTACTACAAAGGTTGGCAAAATGAGTGGAAACATTGTGGTTAGCCAGGAGAGGAAGAGAGAAAGAGTGGGAGTAAGTTACTGCCATCTCTCAGAGGAAGAGACACATCGAAAGTTAGGGACAGGTCGTCCTTGCATCACGCTAATTAGCTTGTTAGATTTCAACTGAATCCTTTTGTCAGCCAAAAGATGTGTTTTGGGATAAACCCAGGAACTAGGTGCATAAAGTTGTCGTCTCTGGAGTTGCAGGGCACGTGACCCAGCAGGGCAAAGGCCACAGTTGCTTGGGTCAAAGGTCATGTGACAGGAAGTGAATGCAGGGCAAGCTTGCTGCGGTCTGTTAACCGTACAGATCTCACTACTAAGATGCTCTGAAGTATTGCAGGAAAACCGCACAACAATGTGACATTTCAAAGGGTGTTTCCTAGGGCAAACTGTTGCTCATACTTAAAGCTTAGGGATTGGAGCAAATCCATAACCCTAATGTATTAAACTTTTGGGTAATCTGAATTGCCAGAAAATCCCGTAAGTTTGTGTTGAATCAGGAACCTCAGTCATATCTAGATACCAAAATATCCTAGAGACTGAACTAATTGGACAAAATGCAGAATTATATTACTTTGACCTGGTAAGTTGAATTTTCTTGCAGGTTCCTGTTCTTCTTTCATTCCTTCACTGCAATGAATGGAGTAATATGAAGGGATTGACTCTGGAGACTTTGGATGCTCATGAGGAATGTCACAGTCAGTCCATGTGAAGAGGCAGTCTCTCAATCTCTTTCACCTGACCTACCGTGGGCATCCTGCCCTGACAAGATGAGGCTTATATTTGGTTTTCTGTACATGGAAAAACATGCCAAAAACAAAGAGTGAGATGATGAAACACTGATTGAATCAGCTTAGAAATTAAAGTACACTTGCAGGGAAACTTTAAACTGATGTGTGAAAATTTTGTCAGAGTTAAAAGGTGTTATATTCTACACTTTTGTAGCATCTTTAGGAACAGGAAGTTGGGGGCCACTGAGGTGAGTAGTTCTCTTTTTTTATGGTAAACCAAGGGTAGCCAACCCTGCTTTTGGAGAGTTTCAACTATACTGTTATTTTTTTTAAGTAATCCTGAACATCTTTATTAGCTGGTTCAGCTGTGCTTGATATAGGTTGGCACTCGACTCGAGGGTTTGATAAACCCTGTTCTTGAAGGGTCACCGTCCTACAGATTTTAGTTCCACCCTGTGCCAACACACCTGCCTGTAATCCTCAAGACCTTGATTATCTGGCTGTGTTTAATTGAGGTTCAAGCTAAACTCTGCAGCATAGTGGCCTTCCAGGAGCAGAGTTTGAAACCCCTGCTCAGGTGGGTGACCAGATTTGGGTTGCGATATCCAATTAGTTTGATCCACAAGAGACACCTCATGTAGGCCTAGCCTAGCTCAGACAGATGTGATGATGAACTCTTGTTAGCTTTCACATTTATTCCCCCAGGTCTCAGGTTGTTCCTCCTTGACCTGTTGTCTAGGTCTTTGCTTTTTTGATTGCCCGTCTATATTAGTTTTAAGAATACCCACCTGTGCCTTCCAGTAGGGTCGAGACGTCACTAGTCAAGACTTTGCCTCATCAACAAGTCCTTGACAGCTCTCGGCCTCTAGCCGTGTGATTTTTAGAGATTGTTGCCGAATTGCAACTGTTGTTATCAACTCTATTTTTACAGAGGCAACATCTGCCTTCAAACTACTCACTGCTGCTTCAGTTTGTGGTTCAGATGCCAGCTTTGTGTTTGCTCGGTCAATCTAAACATGTCTACAGTGACTTCACTTGAACTCACTTGAGCTAGCCTTAATGTGCATAGGTCAAAACCTTTACATGCTTTTACTACTTGATCATTTTGTTTAAAAGCAGGGATGCACCGATTATGAAAATTTTGGCCAATACAGATAACCCATAATTCTTTATATTTGAAAGCTAATAACCAATATTTTGGCCGATAAATCGAAATCCAAATTTTTATATAATTTTGAGAGCCTGATTACAAAAACATCTCACCATTGAAAGCCATGTGCCAAGCACTTCAACATAAATCAAACATGGATAGTACAGTAGCCTAGTTTGAACCAGTGTAAGTTTTGAAATTAAAATTTTACACTCCTATGGCCAACTTTCTTTATCCAAAAAAAAAAAAAAAAAACCTTTTACAAATAAATAAATAACGTAATTCCTAAATAATGCAAACAAGTCTTTAGACATCATTACTTATAAAGAATCAAAATGCATGTCATAGATAAATAAAATGGAATAGCATGGACAATAATGAAATTTTAATTAAACCATATTGTTGAAAATAATACGAGAAAATTAAAAGTGCTATTAATAAGGCATCAGTGTTTTTGAAAAAGAAACATCTACAATTAATATTACTGTTTCAAATAACATTGGTGTTTGGGCTGCATGCGCTGAAGCTAAAGAGTTGAATGAACACTGGAAAACTGAAGTGCTTTGTCAGAATGTGTAATTCCTGTTGTGGATGTGCTCTTCCCATAACAATGCACTGTACTGCAACTAAAGCCAAAGAATTCACAACGTTTTATTATAACAGTGTTCTCTTTATAATGTTATGTATATGAAAGTCCCAATCATAGTTATTAATGTTGTGCATTGGCGTTTGAACTGCCTGCACTGAAGCTAAGATGATCATGGGTAAGCTGAAGCGCTTTATTACCATGTTAATTAACTTAACCAAACGCATCCTATGTGAGAGAAATCAGATTTTTATATATATATATATATATATATATATATATATATATAATTATATAAGTAATATACACACACAAAATAAACATAATATTACAACTCACAATTGCACATAGCAAAAGGCTGCGGATGCACAAGCGAACTTGACTGTCACCAAAATAACCAAAATTTCGGTTTTACCGAATTACACTTTTGGTTATACTGAATGACAATATTTTCAAACAATGCTAACAGGCTGATATCTAGCTAGCTAGCTGGTTAGCTTGCTAGCTAGCAAACTAGCAAAAAGACAATCAAACATTTTATATTCAGTACAAGTTTTTAAAATATTACAACATTTCCCATGTTTTATATTGGTTGTACCGAATGACCTGATGTTTCGGGACATGCGTATGAGCAAGTGAAAACATAAATTTTTCAAATAGTTAAAGGGAGAATAAGTTACTTTGCTTCATGGCCATGTGGTCCTTTGCAGGTGTCTGAATGATGTCACATCTTGTCACATGATATTGACCGCATGACTTCAAAATGGTCCCTTTATATTGGTTACTCCGAATTACATCAATGAAATGTATTTGTCCTGCCATTCTTTCTCATAACAAAGCAACGACTTCTACACATAATTTTAATACCATTTTGCACTATTGATATATGATGTTATAAAATCATGCCAGAATAAATAATATATACATTTATTACATTTTAAGATATTTTAATCACAAATGAAATGGCTGTATTGGCCTTTGGACGGTTAAACCGAATGACCTTTTGACTCTTCAAAATTTTTAAAATACCTTTTATATGTAGCAAAATATAATAAAACCTTTTGGATTGAATAAAATAGATCTAGTTTGTACTACCTTACATACTTTGGATGTCATATCTTTTTTTTATTATTATTATTAAGGCCTTTGGACAAAAAAAGACCTGTCATGTCATTGACCCATATATAGATAGATAAAGATATGGTGGCCGATATATTGTGCATCTCTATTTTTACATCTTTTTGTTTAAGACAGAAAATCCCAAGCTGAACTTTGTGCTGAGGCATGCTGGGCGGATGCTTCACTCTGTTAATGGCAATCAATAAAGCCCATCAGGAGATAATTCGCTCTCTCTATCTCTCGTACATGCAGATGGTCCATCCTCTTCTGATCAATGACCACCAATAGATAAATGTGCTCTAGATGGACACTGACCTGCATTTTAACAGATCTTTTATATTAATATTTAAAGTCTTATTTTCTTATCTTTTTCTTCACCTGCAGTGCACAACTACTGATGACAAATGCTTTCATTTATCTCTTTGAGTCATTTGAGGAATCAAGGTGCCAGTTCTGCTTGATATAACACACACATTTTCTTATCTTATGATACTTTTGTCAGTTGTGATGCTACTTTACAAGGTTCCCAACTGCAGCCATAATAAACAAGTTCTATTGTAAATGCCTGAAGCAGTAGATACTGTTAGAGAGGAAATGGTATATTGCAACTCTCAGAGTCAAAGCACCTGCCTTTTGTTCTGCTTGCTTTCCCCCCCTGAATTCCACTTATGTTTGTCAGTGTTTCTTGTACAAAAAATTACTACAATTCAGAAGCAAGTCAGTCACCTTCTTACAGACCCTTAGAATGAAATATGCTGTTTGTGCTACTGTTTTTTTTTTTTTTATCTACATAAAATTTCTATATGTAAAAGACTTCTTAAAAAAAAAAAAAAAAAAAGCTCAATGTGTCATAACTAGGCATATTGTAAATAAAGCAACAATCACTTAAATCCATTTCCTACAAATAAATACAGCTGGCAAAATATAATGGGGATACTATCATCAAGGGGCAGCAATGTCAGGGAGGTGCCACTTTGTTCCTATACTGTTACCAGAGATGCACCTTCTTGAACCTTTGCATGTGTCAGTATCTATATGGCTACATATGCTAATGTGGGGCAATGGAAATTCTAGTCCGGGGAACCTCACGGTTTAATCCCAGGCTAGGATTCCCAGCTATGTTGAATTATTTTATGGCAGTTCCCTGGAAGAAGGCAGTGCCTCCGGGGTTGTGTGTACTGCAAGAATATCCCCTGATCCCAGCCTGCTTTCAGTTCCCATGTTTGAGAGGTCAAAGGACTATTTGACTTCCTTGAGTCCAGATCTCTTGGGAGGAGCGGGCCCATATGGCCATCCAGCTCAGACAGGTTCTGACCCAGAAGCTCATTAGCTCTGTTCTGAATTGTGGCTCAGGTCTGCATTAATCTGTGTCTCTAGGCACAAAGAGGCTAAAAGGGGCTTGATGTTCGTGAATGGCTCATTGATGTGGCCTCTGCGGCTCCATTGTGTTTGAACGATTGTCAATTTTTTGTGTACTGATCTGTATGTACTTTGGCACCGAGCTTGTTTGAAAGTGGCACTGTGTTTGTAGCTGAGCACGAAACAGTGGCTGAATATCAACTTGTGCTATGTGCTAGTGATGAGAGAGTACATACTTTTCTGAGAGGGACAACTTGCCACATCTTAAAGTTAGATCTTCAGGGTTTTTCCTGGGTCAAAACGGTGATCTTTGGTGGTGGAGGAAAAACATGGTCATCCACACACATAGTAACAAGTTCCCTACCCAAGCCCAGTACTGACAAAAAAATCAAAAAATAAATGTTTGTAATATTAACTTATTCTATTTATTCATGAAATAAAAAAATAACTGTCAGGATCAAAAAACAAGGTGTTTAGAACTATATTTAAAAATCTGTAAATTTATATGTAAAAAGTCGCTGAGTGACTGATTTTAAAAAGGAAGTTGGTGATAAAATGGACAACAAAATAACACATTACATAGTAGGCATGGGCCTATATATACATTTTTGTATGTGTGTATATATATATAATAACGTATATAATGTATATATATATAATATATGACACTTTTTCTTGGACCATTTTAATGCAATTAATAAGCCTTTTATAGGTTGACATTTTAAGAGTATAAACATAAAACACCAGAAAACTGGTCTTGTTGCTTTAGTAGTCTTGTATGTCATTCTGCCTAGGGCTCTCATGATCATTACATTTTGGCTAATGATTAATTGTCAAACAAATAACTGCAATTTGCAATGTTAAAGGGTTAGTTCACCCAAAAATGAAAATTCTGTCATTTATTACTCGCCCTCATGTCGTTCCATACCTGTAAGACCTTCGTTCGTCTTTGGAACACAAATTAAGATATTTTTGATGAAATCCGATGGCTCAGTGAGGGCTGCATTACCAGCAATGTCACTGAACCTCTCAAGACATACTAAAGACATATTTAAAACAGTTCATGTACAGTGGTTCAATCTTAATATTACACTGCTTCATGAAGCTTCGAAGCTTTACGAATCTTTTGTTTCGAATCAGTGGTTCGGATCGTGTATCAAACTGCCAAAGTCACGTGAACTATTGAGATTTCGAAACACTTATGATGTAATGAAGTCTCGTTTACTGAAATCAAGTGACTTTGGCGCTCCGAACCACTGATTCAAAACAAAAGATTCCTAAAGCTTCGAAGCAGTGTTTTGAAATCGGCCATCGCTAGATTTTGTTGAAAAGTCGTTTACTTTTTGTGCGGCAAAAAAAAAAATTCTCGTCACTTTATAATATTAAGGTTGAACCACTGTACTCACATGAACTGTTTTAAATATGTCTTTAGTACCTTTCTGGATCTTGAGAGGTTCAATGACATTACTGGCAATGCAGGACTCACTGAGCAATTGGATTTCATCAAAAATATCTTAATTTGTGTTCCGAAGATGAACGAAGATCTTACGAGTGTGGGACGACATGAGTAATTAATGACATTATTTTCATTTTTGGGTGAACTAACTCTTTAATTGTTTAATAAAAAGTTGAATAAAACTAAATTGTCAATAAAATGTATTTAATATTTACATTTCTTTTTATGTAACCTAGCCAGCATTCAAATAAAATAGAACATTAGAGAAATAATAATATGTAAAAAAAACATTTTTAAAATGTACTTCTTTTTGGCTGGCAACATGTGACTAGCCTTTCAAGTGCACAATAATGGTTATCACAATTACATGAACATATGAAATAATCATGTAGAGTGTTGCATGGTTGTGCTACTGTGTTGATGTGTATGAGAAACAGCAGAGCTGATCTTTATGAGGGTTTGTTAGGCTGGACGCTCACAACTCTAGTGAGTTATAGCCGAGACTACGGACCTGTTTATTCTCAGACGTGTCTTTCATTTCTCACGGAAGCTGCTTGAGGAGCTCTTTTGAGAAAATGTTCCTGGAGGCTACATGTAGTTTATGTACAAATATGCACAGACATTTCCCTGCAGCAGTGTTAGTACTGACACTTAGCCTGTGTGTGTTTTAGGAGATTATATATGAGTGTAACACAGTTAGCTTGTAAGCCTTATGTTTGAACAGGCTGATACTGCCCAGCTGTAATCGCTCTGTTTGCTTTTGCCTGTATTGGTGCAACAGAGCTTCTCCGCCGGACACTGAAGTGTGTGTGTGTGAGTGTTGGTACAACAGAAGCGCTCATCCTCGTGCTTAGTATTGTTTAATGTAAACACCAGTGCTGAAACAGACCTGCTCAGGTGCTTTCAAGCACTTGACGTGTGTCTGCATAGTATCAGCGGGGATCAGGCCTTGTTTGCCCTCATAGGAAAAGTAGATTTGCGAAATGAGATTATCCAATTACAGTTCATTTTACGGTAATAAATCATTACTTGTGTAGCCTAAAGCTAGATGTTTTATAAGAACCAATATTATAATGACATTATGTGAGATTGTTAATGTTAAAAACTATTCAAATCATGCAAGTCAGTGGAAGACTTTTTTTTTTTTTTTTTTTTTTGTAAAATGTTACCTAGAACCCCTACTGTGGATTCTTTTTTAAATATTTAAAAAGAAATAATACTTTTATTCAGCAAGGATGCATTAAATTGATCAAAAGTGACAGTAAAGACATTTATGATGTTAGAAAAGATTTCTATTTCAAATAAATGTTCTTCTGAACTTTCTATTTATCAAAGTATCCTGAAAAATATATCAGTTTCCACAAAAGTATTAAGCAGCACAACTGTTTTCAACATTGATAATAATCATAAATGTTTCTTGAGCAGCAGATCAGCATATTAGAATGATTTCTGAAGGATCATGTGACACTGAGGACTGGAGTAATGATGCTGAAAATTCAGCTTTGAATCACAGGAATAAATTACATTTAACAAAATATTCAAATTAAAAAACTGTTCTTTTAAATGGTAATAATATTTCACAATATTACTGCTTTTATTGTGCTTTGGTCAAATAAAAGCCATGGTGAGCAAGATTTCTTTCAAAATTATTTAAAAATCTTACTGACCCCAAACTGTGGTGTACAAAGAACCATATAGTCTAGGGTTTTATAAATTAGCCTCCAAAGAAAAATTGCATGATTATTTTATTTGCAGCCAATGTTTGGACATTAAGGAATAACAAGTCTGCATATAGATTTGTGAAAAACTTTCTAAGGACTGCTAGGTTATGTAGAGGAAAATGGGATGAGGCATTTCAATACATATTTCTTTTGTTTGTAGGTTTAAAGACGTATCTGATCTCGGGCCGGAAGATGGGCTCACAGTGTGGCTGTTCCCAGCTCAGTTTGGGCCGAGACTTTGGTGAAATGTTAAGCCCATCCTCAAACACACACACTCCAGATCTCACACACAGCGCCATCACAGAACCTCTCTCACACTGCAAGGTACGTCCCTCAACACACACAGAAATGCTGTTTTAATTACACAAATGTGAAATGAATAGTTCTAATAATTGTCATTATTTATTTACCCTTGTGTTGTTTCAAACCTTTATTTCAGTTAATTTTTCTTTTTCTTGTTTGTCTCTTTCTCTCCATAGCCTGTGTGTAGCATCTCCGTAGATGCCGTTGACAATCCAATAGCAGATGAGGCAACTCGAAATGGCTGCCAGGATGAACATAGAGCCAACAGCAACAAGGTGCATAACAAAACTAAACTAACAGTTATCAACAAAAAAACCTCAGTAAAATGCCTCAATGGAAGCACACACCTTGGTGCAACAACCCAACGTACTCAATTTCAGCAGGTGTTCATAAGCAGATAATGAAATGCCAGTATTCACTGGCTCTGGGTAAATAAAATATTGTGCAATGGCACAATAGCAGATTTTATGATGTGGCCAAACGCTGCTCTTTTCCATACACACTACTAAAGTTCAATCATTTAGTCAACATTAGAACCGATTCCTGGACAAATGGTTGTTTTTGATCAGTCAAAAACCTACAGCACGACCAGTGCAGTCTGATTCCTGAACAAATGAATCTTTTAAACTGGTTCTTTTTAGTGAATCATAAACATGCAATGTGGCTGCAATGTAGTCTGATTCCCAAACCAATGACTCTTTTGAGCTAGTTCTTGTTAGTGATCTTCATTTGAACCGATGCCTGAATGAATGGATCTTTTGAACTGGTTCTTTTTGATGAATTAAAAACCTACATCACAACCAGTGCAGTCCAGTTCCTGAACAAAAGAATCTCTGGAGCTGGTTTCTTTTAGTGAATCGAAAGACATACAGCATTGCCAGTGTAATCCAGTTCCCAAATGTATGACTCTTTTGCACTGGTTCTTTTTTACTGACCTGCATTAGAACCGATTCCTGAATGACTAGTCAAAAAAAAAAAAAAAATGGTTCAAAGAAGACAATCAAAAACCTACAGCATAACCATTGCAGTCCAATTCCCAAAGAAATTAATCTTTTGAACTGGTTCCTTTTAGTGAATGTTTTGAGCTGCTACTTTTTATTGATCTGCACTAAGACTGATTTCAGAACGAATGGTTCTTTTTGATGAATCAAACGCCTCAAGTCCAAATTCCTGGATTAATGGCTCTTTTGAACTGGTTGATTTTGATGAATCAAAAGCCTACATAATATGATCAGTGTAGTCCAATTCCTGAACGGATAAATCTTTTGAACCGGTCCAGTGTATTCACAATCCCAAAGAATGATTTTTTTGAGTTATGTTCTGTTCCTTCGCACAGTTTCCTGCAGGCCGCAGCCCTAAAACCCTGAACGGGCTGTTGAGTCCTCTGTGCGAGGAGCGGGTGGGAGTCAGCCAGTCGTCTCTGTGTGACAAACTCCAGGAGAAGGACAGGAGCTGGGCAGGAAGTCTGACCGCAGAAGGAGGCGGCAGCAAGGACCACTCAGCGATCCTCCCGCTACGCTCCAAAAACTTTCGAGAGAAAAGTGACGTACACTTTGTGGAAGTGATAAAGGAAGACAGGTGAGCGAGAGAAGATTTGTTTGTATAGTAGTTTTGTAATTCAGTGTTTCATTTCCATTCCTTCTCATTCTTTCCATATTGTGTTTGTGTTAGTCTAATGAAGGATTACTTCTTCAAGCCACCCATCAACAAGCTGAGTCTGAACTTCTTGGAAAAACCTCTGGAGTCAGCTTACCGCACCAGCTACCGTGAGGAGGTACACGCCAGTGTTATTATAGTTAGCGAAAACCATACAAAACCTGCCATAAAATATATTAAAGAGAACCTATTATGCCCTTTTGCAATGTCTTGTTTTTGGGGTCTACTAGAAGAGGTGCTTGAACATTAAAAAACATATCATTTTTTACATATCTGACATTGTTGTAGCACCTCTCTTCCCAGTCTGTCAGTAACGCTCTGGGGTGCGTTTCCCAAAAGCATCATTAGCCATCTATGGTCGCAAGTTCCGTCATTACCAACAATGATTTGCTGTTTCCCGAAACCATAGTTCCAACGAACATTCGCAAAAAGAAGCTTCTTGTTAAAATGAAATGTGGACTTAAAGATCATGCTCTTGGGCACAATAATCAAGCTAATATTCAGTGCATTCTATATCTTTCATACTATTTAAATATACATACATTTTAATCTATATATTTTAGTGTGTCAACAGTCTGCACGTGTGCGTAAAATGATCAAGGGAACTCCAGAGTATGACCTATGAAGGGAACCTGTGATGAATCAAACATCAGATAAAGCAAAATGACATGAAACAAAAAAAGTGAAGTAATCATTAGGTGCCGTGTTCGTTACAGCAGCATTTCAGAGATCTTGAATGATTAATCAGCAGAAGTTATTACTCCTCTACCTGCGTGTGATTTCATTAATGACAGTCCTATATTGTTGAACCAATGTGGTTAAAATGAAAGAGGTGTGACCATGTTACTACAGTTTTGGGAAACAGTCATGACGAGTTGGTTAGTTTTTCCAATGAAGCATCGTACTGTGGTAGTTAATCAGAGTTGCACTGTTGTTCAGGCAACACACCCCTGTTTAGTTCATGTCTCTATGAAGCCCCTCCTTCCGAAAAAGCACAATGTGCTCTGATTGTTCAGATGCACCAGTGTGTTGTGATTGGTCAACTGCTTTGAGTGTGTTTTGGAAATGTCACACCCTTACATAACCGTGCTTTCAACACACTACTAGTAATTAGTAAATCAATCAGGCCTCACACCCTCATTTTGCGTATGCCTTTCGCTTGAATTATTTAAATGAGGAATGTTGTGATATATTTGTTCCCAGAAGGACACTCACCTTTTTCACGCTTAAGCTGAAACATTACACACTAAAAAAAAAAGATGAACGTGTAAAAAAACATAATAGGTCTACAAAACTATTACCATAAAAAATTTTCATTATTGCTTATTATAAATGTTCTTATAAAATAACTAATAAAACTATAGCGAAAAAACTGCGGAAAATGACAAAAACGACAAAACTACTGAAAATTTAACAAAAATTACAATGAAAACTGGAAATCTAAAAATAAAAACTAATTCAAAATATTAATAAAAATTATAATAGTATCTCAATGATGGTAAAATAAAACACTGGTACACACTCTCCTATCAAAGAAAGTATGTGGATCTTAAAACAATCATGCATAGACCTCTTCTGGATATTCAGAGTACTGCAGTCTCATCCAGTCATTGTCCAAATGTGAATGTCTTCTGCTCTGCGTTTCCACCAGGTGGTGAATCACGTGCCAGTGCAGACATTTGCAAGTCCAGTGTTCAGCTCTCTGCTTGATGTTTTGCTGTCTTGTGCCGTTTTCCTCGCCCTGACCATCGCCTGCTTCCTGTATCCCCTTGTTTCCATGGAGACGCCCCTGGCAACCACGCTTGGACTGGCAATCACTGCTGCTCTGTTGGAACTGGTTTCTCTCGTGTTGTCCATCCGGTAAGTTGGACTGTCTTGTAAAACGACGTGTAGAAAACATTTTAAAGGGGTAGAATTATGGAGTGTTTGAGGTACCGCCCATACAGTTGAAAAGGATAATTCAGAACTCTGTGAGCACTTTTAACATATGACAGCCCGTGCTTATATATATATATATATATATATATATATATATATATATATATATATATATATATATATATATATATATATATATATGGTTATTGGTTTATTTTGGATATAATGGTTCATGCTCATTTATAATTTATTATAATTAAACTGATCATTTAAATAATTTATAAATACACTATTCATGTAAATTATTAACACCAATGAT
Organism: Hypophthalmichthys nobilis; assembly: GCA_037950665.1. Taxonomy (NCBI): domain Eukaryota; kingdom Metazoa; phylum Chordata; class Actinopteri; order Cypriniformes; family Xenocyprididae; genus Hypophthalmichthys; species Hypophthalmichthys nobilis. The sequence continues at coordinate 42,345,368 of CM075476.1, forward strand.
TAATAATTTATTACAGAGCCCTGCATATGTTATGTGGGGGAAGAAATTATATTGTAGCAGCGAATTAAGAACTCATTCCCTCATTTTACTAAATTGTGGCCACTTTGTACCAATTCATTACCTAGTTTTGATTGAATTAATTATTACAATGTGGCCACAATTTGAAAAAAACAAAAACAACAGAACAATTTCTTATTTGTGGCCTCAATAAATATATATATATATATTTTTTTTTTGTCTGCATGTCATATGTGGGGTTCTGTAATTTGTATAATAATTTCATATTAATAAAGTAATATAAATATTATTTATAAAAAAAAATCATACTGTACATTATAATGTTATGATGCCTAAATTAATTTGAAGCATTTGAAACAATTATAGTTTTTAGTGTATAATTTTGAATTAGACAAAATAGTGTAGAACTGCAGTGTTGATCATTTTTTGGTTATCAGGCATATATTGAAAATGATTTACACTTTATCGGTCATAATTTTAATATCAATGTAACTTTTATAATCCCTGTCTTGCAGTATGATCTTTTGCCTGGATGATATACAGAATTGTACCCGGTCTCTGTTGAAGCTGGTTTCTGGCTGGATCCCACGTCATGTGATCGGGGCTGTGCTTGTTTCACTTCCTGCTGTGTCTGTCTTCTCCCACCTGGCTTACAGTCCGCAGTTGCCAATCCAGGTGAGCGAGAGCGAAGGAAAGTGATGTCCTCAACATCCCTCCTGTGCTGCTCTTTTTAACTTTCTATTCATCAAAGTATCCTGGAAAAAATGTATCACACTTTTTATTACTCAAAACATTGATAATAATCAGAAATGTCTATTGACCATCAAATCAGCATATTAGAATGATTTCTGAAGGATCATGTGACACTGAAGACTGGAGTAATGATGCTGAAAATTCAGCTTTGATCACATGAATAAATTACATTTTAAAATATCCAAATAGAAAGTGGTTTTAAATTGTTATAATATTTCAGTGTATTTTCGAACATATAAATGCAGCCTTGGTGAGCAAAAGAGACTTCTTTAAAAAATATTAAAAATCTTATGGTTCAAAATGCTGGAACATCAGAAGATGAAATCATTTACCAAATTAAAACAAAGGAATATAATCTTTAACTTCTGCTTTCTACGGTCTCAACTTGAAGTGAAAGTTCTCAAATATAATGTAAACAGCCTTTTTTTAACAAACATAATACATCTAGAATAGAATATTATGAAATTTATTAAATGTTAAATAAATTAAAACAAACATGGGAATTTATTAAGGGGCTTCTTTATTATTATTTTAGCATCTAATTGGTACTCCTGGCATCCCTAGATCCCTTGGAGAGTTTTATTCTTCAAAAAGATGTATGTAAAACAAAGTAAACATTCTTCTGAACACAAATACACAGTTTACCATCAAAAGTGATCTCACAAGCTTATTACAGTATACTTAATCTTAAAGGGTGATAGTTTTCCCCAGTTTCTTGAAGCCTGTCTGATAAAAGTGTATCCCTGAAGGCCTGGGTAATTAGAGGAAGAGTTTTGAAGCTTTGAGGATGTTGAGAACACTGTTACTCTACACAGGATCAATGCACTGAGGCTTTATATTTGAATGTACTGTATGCCGACAAGCTCATTACAGGTCCAAGTACACAGACATTTGCTCAGCCCTAGTTTGTAAATATGTGCATCTGTGATTGGTTCACTGTTTAAACTTGTGCTCTTTCCTTTTCTGGGTGTGTAGGTGACCATGTTCCTGTGCTGTGCTCTCATTATTGCTATTATCCAGTACTGTAACTTCTGCCAGCTGAGTTTTTGGATGCGCTCTGTTTTGGCCACTGTAGCTGGTCTGTCTTTACTCATCCTGCTCTACAGCGCCACCACCAGGCCCAGGTCAGACATCCTAAGCTTTTGTTACCAGTTCAACTAGCTATTTTATTTTTTAATTATTTATTTTATTATTATTTTATTATAGTTTTAGAACATTGTATAGGTTTCTGTTTTTGGACTCTCATGACTGTTCATGATGGTACATGTCCACCAATGCTGAAGAAATATTCCCAATACTACGCAAACAACATAGGTATGTCTGTAAAATGTACAATGGTATGGGTGTTTTCACTATGATCTATAATTGCTTTCATTACATGGTAAATAAAGTCATTTAATATTGAAAGCAATCATTGAAAGTCCTTTTTCAACTTTTTGATGCTCTCAGTGCTCTGTGGTCAATCCCACAATTCGTTACACACTACTGCCATTCAGCTTCCATAGAGAATGAATGGAAAATGCCCGCTCATCTCCAGTGGCCATGTACTGTCAGGTTGTACAGTTGCTGTAGAAAAATCTGATTTATGATAACTCTTTTCTTTTTGCAGTGCCACTGACATTTTTCCAACATTTGGGTGAGTGTTTCTTTAACTGCTTCCTTTTAACATTTTGGGAGATCTTGAGATTATACTTTCTTATATGAAGGTGTGTTGATATAATACTTGAATACGATGTACTTACCTGTAAAAAAAAAAAAAAAAAAAAAAAAAAAAAGATGAAATGTTTCCTCTGCAGGAAGTCATTTTAATGACATCAATCTATTAATATCACTCAAACTCATACTAAAGGGCCCCATTAACCTTAAAGGATTAGTTTACTTTCATATAAAATTTTCCTGATAATTTACTCACCCCTATGTCATCCAAGATGTCCATGTCTTTCTTTCTTCAGTCGAAAAGAAGTTAAGGTTTTTGATGAAAACATTCCAGGATTATTCTCCTTATAATGGACTTCAGTGGCCTCCAAATGGTTGAAGGTCAAAATTATAGTTTCAATGCAGCTTCAAAGGGCTTTAAACGATACCAGATGAGGAATAAGGGTCTTATCTAGCGAAACGATCTGTCATTTTCTAAAAAAAATGTAAATGTATATGCTTTATATAAACAAATGATCGCCTTCCAAGTGCTTCTGCCAAAACCGCACTTTCGTATTCTTCAAAAAGCTGACGCTGTATGTCCTACGCCTTCCCTATTAAACTTGCGGAAAAAATGTAACTGGCGCTGCGTTTGTTCCGTAAGTTGAATAGGGAAGGCGTAGGAAATTCAGCGTAAGCTTTTTGAAGAATACGAAAGTACGGTTTTGGCGGAAGCACTTGCACTGAAACTATAATTTTGACCTTCAACTGTTTGGAGGCCATTGAAGTCCATTATAAGGAGAATAATCCTGGAATGTTTTCATCAAAAACCTTAATTTCTTTTCGACTGAAGAAAGAAAGACATGAACATCTTGGATGACATGGGGGTGAGTAAATTATCAGGAAAATTTTATATGAAAGTGAACTAATCCTTTAAAGTTGACATGAAATGAGAATTCTTCCTATCAGTTGTCTAAATGCTTGTTATTGATCTTTTACAGAACAATTAATCCATGCATTAATTTTTTTTTAAATGTTTTTGAAACATTTCGTAATTTTTTTTTTTTAATCGTCATAACTAGTGTTTCCTGTGAAAACAACAGACTTCTGCTGAACTTCTCAAATCATTATTCCAGTTAAACCCCTTGCTAGCTCATGTTCATCTGCCTGCACTTTTGAGTGCAAGACTCACATCTCAAAATCCAATCAACAGTCCCCACCCTACTTTTTTTTTCTTTGTCGATAATTTAATCGTTCATTTAATTTAATCGTTAATTTGTTACACTCAGATGGGCATCACAATACAGAAGAAAAGATTTGTCACACTATTTGTCACACAGTTTCATCATGACTTTAAAGGCCTGTTCACAACAAGGATAACTATAATGGTTAATATAACTATAAAGTTTTAATAATGGTTCTAATTCTATGAGAATATGCAAGTCCACATGTCGGCTAGAATGTTAATGATGTAACAAGGAACAATATCATTGGAATCATTTTCAGAATGTTTTTTTTTTTCCCAGCAGATGATTGATAAAAACATTGACCACAATCAGAATCCATCGACCTTAAAGAGCTTGAGCATTTAAAGCAGCAGAAGACAAAACTGCACCTCAGGCTTATAATAAACAGAACGTTATCACGTGTAGGTGCTAATATAGTCAACTTTATAGTTATCATTCTTGGTGTGAACTTGCCTTAAGGCTGGAATATACTACATGACTTTTAAGACCTTAACAGATTTTAAAACACTAGGCATCATACACTTTTCGACTTTATAAATGGAACTGGAAAAGCTGAGAATCATACACTAAATGACTGAGGATCACAGACTAGACTTTGAAGTCGTTCTGAATGCAACAAACTCGTGCAGAAACATGTCTCATTGCTAGGAGACGTGACAAATGAAAACAATGTGCTCTAAAACCGGCTCAAAATATCAAGTTTGATACAAGCGTGCCACACGAGTCCTGAAAAGTGAAGCCAAAGCATCTCGATCGCCTCCAGGTGGTTGGATGCAGTATAGGTCATAAACCCCGCCCTCTTCATGAAATGTATTGGGACATGCGACAAACTAAACAATCAAATTACACTTTAAACATTTTAGGCAGTTTTTATCACACTGGTGTTAGTTCAAGTGCTCGTTCTTTAAATAAGTTTGGGTTTAGTTAGTTGTTTGATGCTATAAAAACGGGTGTGACATCATGATTGACAGCTGAGATTGACAGCTTCTCTGAGTGAAGTAGTCACTGAGGCGCCAACAGACTTTTTTCTGGATCTTCGTGAGGAGATTGGAGCTTTAATTTTAATTTCTACATTTCCATAACTGTTTATTTCACAATGACACAATGAGTTGTTCTGAGTTTGGGCGGGACATTGATATTGCGCCTCCACTTCGTGCTCACTACTGCGTAGACTCGGGCTCCAAGTTCACTATGCGCAGACTCGAGACTCAAAATGTCAGCGCCATATTGGCACACTGGCGGCTTCAGTTACTACAATGGAATAGAGTGAAGGTGCGTCGTGCATCTTTTTTACAGTCTATGTAAATTTTCTAGGTTTGATATCCTCCAGCTACATGGAATCATAGTCTGAAGCTAAAAAAATCTGCCTAACATACACTACACAATTTTCTGTGGAATCTTTCAGCTCTGACTGCCGAAAATCTGCAGACTTGCTCTGACTAAGCGTCGACTCACCCCCAGACTGCAAATTAGGGCAAAAAGTTGTGTGGTGTATTCCATCCTTTAATCTCTGCTTCATGCATTTCCAAAGGTCAGAAGGTTTTTTTAAAATATATGACATTTAAAATGCCATATAAGGAGATGGACAAAAACAAAAAACTCAGGGCTGAAGCCCACCCCTAGCAGCCCATGGCTGAAAAGTAGAATTAAAACATCTTACAATTGAAAGGGCATTTTTGGGCATCTGTTATTGTTAGTGTTGTTATTCTGTAGAACTCGATACACCATGCAATCAAATCTAATATCTTTTTCTTTGGCTCCAGGAACATGAGTAACCAGAGTGCCGAAGTACATCACACAGGTGACTCTGCGCCCACAGCTCTCGACCTGCTCGTCCTAGAGACTGTGCTCTCATTCTTCCTTCTGCTGCTGCTGGTTTGGTTCCTCAATCGGGAATTCGAGGTCAGCTACCGTCTACATTACCATGGTAATGTGGAAGCCGACAAGCATCGCATCAAGATTCAGACCATGCGAGATCAAGCGGACTGGCTGCTGCGTAACATCATCCCCATCCATGTTGCCGAGCAGCTGAAGGTGAACCAGAGTTACTCTAAAAATCACGACAATGTCGGGGTCATCTTCGCAAGTATTGTCAACTTTAGCGAGTTCTACGAAGAGAGCTATGAGGGCGGGAAAGAGTGCTATCGAGTACTTAACGAACTCATTGGAGACTTTGACGAGCTGTTGCGCAAGCCTGCTTTCTCTAATGTAGAGAAGATTAAAACCATTGGTGCCACCTACATGGCAGCGTCTGGATTAAATGGGCAGCAGTGCCAGGAGCAGCTGCACCCGCACGCTCACCTACGTGCCCTCTTTGACTTCGCTCTTGAAATGATGCGCGTGGTGGATGATTTTAACAAGAACATGTTGGGCTTCAAGTTCAAGCTGCGAATTGGTTTTAACCACGGGCCCCTGACTGCCGGCGTCATCGGCACTACTAAGCTGCTTTACGACATATGGGGCGACACGGTCAACATCGCTAGCCGCATGGACAGCACAGGAGTGGAGTGCCGCATACAGGTTAGCGAAGAGAGCCACTGTGTGCTCAGCAGAATGAATTATGCCTTCGATTATCGCGGCACTGTAAACGTAAAAGGGAAAGGGCAGATGAGGACTTACCTGTTTCCCCAAATGAACGAGGGCAGATCGGGATCCACACAAAGCCTGGAACAAGGCCAGGTGGACGGTGCCATTGGGTATTTAGAGCCCAACAAACTCGTCAATACAACATCCGCTGCACCACTAAACCCTACATCCACTTCTCCTAATGTTGCCTCTATCAGTGGCCACGGTGTGCCTCAGGGCCATGTATTAGGCCCGTCTCAGATTACAGAGGAGTTGCACCAAGACACTAAGGACACTTTACCTGTCCCTGAGCTCAAAGAAAAGGATTACGAGAGTCCTTATCAAGCACCATTGCTAAGTGGTACACAACCTCCATCAATAGCACAACTGTATGCTCCATTGGCCAGACCAGAGACACCTTTACAAGGAGAAGATGATGAAGTAGATGAGCATACAAAGCTCAGGGCAGTGGAGTGATTCAGATTTCCTCCTCACTTCGGCTGACCAGCGGTCCTTCCTTAAGAGCCAATCAGCTGTTGATATCGAGGCTCTACTTCCTTGAAGGGGCTTTTCCGACCACAACTGTTGGAGTTCCAATGAGTAGCATTAGCAGTCTGTATAGGGACATATGTGTTGATAATATGACCTAAATAGAAAAATGGGTGCGCTAAGCATCTGCTGTGTGGATCACAGTGTAGCACAGAGGGGAAAATGGATTTAATATTTCTGATGTTCTCGAATTTTTTTGTTTGTTTATAAAGTGCCTTTACGATATGTAATCCGTACAAGATCAGTAAAATGAACAACTCAAAGAGATATTTGAACAAATATAACAGCATGACTTTTTGAAAAATGTGGACCGTGAAAAATGCTGTTTTTCGTAACGTAAAAATGTAATGTATTACACCTCTTATGCCATATTATTATTTTTTTCTTAATTTCAGTGTTTTTCTCTCTCTTTGAGACAAAATAATCGAAAAGTGCCAGTTGCTATTTAGAAACAGGATGACAAGCTAATGTATTATGGTTATTATAATGAATATACAGCGTATTAGTTTCACTACTCATTGGGCAGTCACCTACATCACATTAAAATGAAACCAAGGAAGACAAGGGTGGATAGATAAAGATGGGCTTCCGGCACTTCTGTCCAAGATGCCCTTATTATTATCCAATATATCTGGCAGCAAATAATGTAGCTTTTATCAACAGGAGGTATAAGTGGCTCACGCACAATAGCACCCTGAACTCATGAAATGAGGAAAAACAGCACAATCAGCCTTATTTGTTTGAAATGCAATCAAGAAAGAGGGCAGAAACCGTGCTGTGCGATCTCTCTACTTCATTAGAGGACACAAGGGCCGGTGATTGTAATGCATTCAGAAATTCAGTGTATAATGTTCATTGTAAACATGTTGTTCAATGCATTCTTTTTTTTTGCATACAAAAATGTTGGTCTCATAATTTAATGTTTCTCATTGCCTGACAGGGAGACAAGGGAATGTCCTACAGGATTCAAAGTGAAATTAATAAACTAATTTTTCAAATAAGCATGGCACTTAGAATATTTAGCAGAACGAGTGGCACTGTTTTTCGCTAAATATATCCAGTGAACTCCTGCCAATGAGGCCTTCAATGAAGTATTCATTTGAACAAATTTTGTAGCTGACTTGTTTATCAGTGCATTTTAATTAATTTCATTCAGTGCCTCAAACTTTTTCATATCAGAATCAGTTATTTTTCACTGTGATCATACCAGGAGAGCTTGAGTTGGTTATCGCCATAGTGTTTGATCACTGTGCACTTGTGATACCTGTTCACTCCATAGCCTTGAGGAAGATGGTTTTTGTGTTGCCATCATTGGCAAGCAGCTTGAGTTGCAGTTTTGATATAATACATTTACTTTCTTAGCAGATTTGTATGTTATAGCCGGGTTTTTTAATTTTATTTTTGAGTGTCGATTCTGTGTTGGGATTTGACAGCAGCTTTGGAGGGGTTTTCTTCCAACACAATTGTGCAGAGAAAATTGGATTTTCTTTGCTTCTCTTTACCTGATTTTTGTCTCAAATGCATTCAGAACACTAGAGAATAATCTGCAGTATATCTTTTAATGCGTCTTACATTTCAATCGTCAATCGAGCAAAGCAATTTTTTGTTTTTCACAAGAAGCAGAGATGAGCAGCAAGTCCTCTATTAGTCCAAACCGGTTGGATCAGTATCCTTTGCCATCATGTATAACGAATAAGCTGGCCTCTGAGGTTGAGGAAAGATTTTTTTCTCTTTGTTTTGTTTACAGAGCAATCACTAATTAGTAAAAAAAAAAAATCCTTATTTTTTTTTTTTTCTCCCTTAAATTGCAATCCCAGGTTGCTTCAGTGTCAAAATATCAGCTTGTCTTTTGACACCGCACCTGCAATATTGTTATTGTATCATATTATTTCCTCTTTGATGTGAATTATAATTCCAGCCTTTTTTTTTTTTTTTTTTTTTTTTTTTTTTTTTTTTTTAAAATGTACACTGTGTATCTTTAAATAGAACTTTTCGGGATGGAAAAGGGATTTGTTTTTGCTGTTAATTGTTTTATGGTGCACTGCTTTCCAGCCAACACATTCACCTTTGTGTTATTGTATCACTCCATTGGCTAAAGAAGCCCAGTGCTGACAGTATTGAATTATAATTACTTGTGCATAATGTATGAGGTTTTGTATTAAATGCATTCATATTTATTGGGGCTGTGCATGAATTGGTGTGCAGCCACAGAGCCTAATATCAAAATGGCATATTTATGAAAGGGAGCCACTTAAAGCAGGGAGGGATCATGGGTCTTTGCGACCAGTCCCACCTAACGTAACAAGCACCTACTTTAGTCCTCAAGGCCTGAACTCTAAAAAGTGCCTCAGATTTAATTCTACTAAAGTTTTATGATATTTTGAATGACCTAAAATGGAAAAGTGTGAAGTTAATCTTGATTTATGTGTGATTGTTCCCACTTTCTCACCACTGCCTGCATCCTTGTGGGTTTTCTGTATTTTGGTTTTAAAACGAGGCTTAATTTAATCTTTCAGTTTGGATGAATTATGTTGTTGTTTTTATTATTTTGCCAATTAACATGTCACATGGCTTTCACTGCTTAATTTTTTTTTGTATGAAAATTGAACAAATCTTAATTGATTAGAGTGCAAATCAAATCTAAAGTATTGGTGCTCAAAAGTGTTAAAAAAATTTGCCCTTAAATATGATTTCCCAGGCTTTTAGCAATTGTATTAATTATTTTTGACTTTTTTTTTTTTTTTTTTTTTGGGAATATGTGTAAACCAAAGAATTTTAATAGTGTGGGCAGAAACTGCTAGACAGAGCTGTGCATTTTGGGCAAGATGCAGCACATGTTCTTCAATAATTTGTTCTTATGCACATGAGACACAGCAGGTATTGATTTATTAGCCATTGTATTCAGGCAAAAGCATAATCTGTATACATTTGCACAGTGCACTCACTTTGTATGTACATATCATGTATTGTTTTATTTGATTTTTATTTTTCAAAATTGATGATACATGTGCATGTGCCAGATTTCGAGAGTAGCGAAACAATGAAAAGATATCAGAACTGGTGTGTGTGTGTTTTATGTGTGGGCCAGATGAAAATGAAAATGTGAATATGCATCTGTAATACTTAAATTTAGTCACCAGTGATGGCATATTGAATTTTACATTGATGAAAATGAGGCATTGATGACACTGACAGTGGTATTTACTGTATAAAGGTAATAGATCATGTAATTTCCAAAACTCACAACTTTCAAAACGGCTACTTCTATCCCTCACAGCCTCATTTTCATTCCTGTCAAAAATTAAATCTGGTGCTACATCTGTTTTTAAAATGATTGTTTTATAACGTTAAAAATCACTATTATTAACCATTACATATGAACATGTTTTAAATGGGCATGGCTGATATCAGAAGTGGTATCACTTATGTGGGTCAGAAGACAATATCACAATCTAAGACAAAATATCAATGTTTATTCTTGTGCTATAAATTTAAGTTTTATATATTTAAAAATAATATTATTTCGGCTTTAAGAGTAAGTACAATTTGATTTGTTTTACTGCAAACTATTAGGGCTCTACATTTAAAACTATTAGTTTATTTCAAATTCTTGTTCCCAAATACAGCTTTGTCTACATTATTATTGACGCAATTAAGAATTATTGAGCGAAAAATGACAGTCCAGCACTCATTTGTGATCGTCTGCTGCCTCCAGCGGCCGCTTTGCGCGTTCACAACAGGTTTGACGTAGGGCGTGATTGCGCTCTCGCTCCCCCTCCCCCTCGGCTCCGTCTATCTGGAAAAAGAAAAAAAAAACTTTTTGTATCGAAGGAATCAACAGCCGCCATCTTGTCGCGGCTCGGAATCAGGATTTCGATAGAGCACTATTTTTTATTTTTGAACACGGAGCATCCAAACCGAGGTTTGACGACACCGTTCAGCGGAAAATGACACCTTTATATCGCCGCGAAGGAATTTTTGGCGAAAAATCCTGGATTTAATCGGCGTTCGTCGCCCACAAAACCCTCGTATATCTGATTTCCCCTTCAGAGCGGCGCTTGCGTCCGTATTTCGCTGCGAGCGGTTATTGTTTATCGGACGCTTTTGGAGGACAGACAGCGCCGAGGAGACTATTTTGCAAAAATATCTCATTTTTATGCAACCGTGCATTTTTACACGGAGCCAGGTTGTTTTTGCACGGAAAAAATTGACGTCAGAAAATGGATCGCATTCCGTTGCAAAATTAACGACGCTCGTGCGCGAGGATTCCTGTGGATATTTTTATTGGGATTTTACGTTGAATTCGCGGAAAGGAGGCGTTTTCTCTCGGTAATATAACGATGATAATGTGGGTGTTGGGTGTTGGATTATCATGGGGTGAATGGTGGTGGCGACGCGGGGCGCTGTTGCTGCTTTTTTGAGAAAATCCTCCGCCGAGCCGCTCCACACTCCCCACGTCTTTCAAAAGTAAGGTAACATCTGTTCTTCTGACGAAAGGATCCTTCACTTTGCATTTCCCCCCACAACATTCGGCCAGAAGCAAATCTTAATCGCAATGGCTGAAAATGTGCTCGATGTTGGCCCTTCAAGCGCGAAGCGAGCGAAGCTGACAGCACCTGCTCCAGACGCACCAGGTAAAAGTCCAGCAGGCCTGATCCCAAACCTGCAAAAGACTCTTCATACACTCTTATGAAGCACTATCATACACCTATTCATGCGCCATGTGTTACGCAGCTGTCAAATGAGCGCAGAAACAGTTCAGTCAGCTTCACTGCTCGCTTAAGGCACCACAAAATGAGTTTGTGTCATCATCGTATACTCACCCAGCTAACAAAAATATGTTCTAAGAACATTTTTCTAACGTTTCTATTACGTTATTTATGAATGTTCAAAAAATTCAGTTCAGTAAATGTTTTATTAGCGTTTTTACTTGGTTATCCGAACGTTGCGTTACTGGAAGAATGTTTGCTCATAACTTTGAGAGAACCTTGGCAGAACATTTGCTAAATTTCTGAGAATGTTGTCTGTTAGCTGGGAATCCTCGTGTTGTCCTAAACTCGTATGACACTGAAGGAGACGCGAGCTTTCATCGCGTCGTTTTCCATACAGTGAAAGTGGTGACTGCCACTTTGTGCTATGTATAAGAAAGTTAGTCCTACGTGTTTTGAAATGCAGGAGGGTGAATGTGTTGTACTTGCATAGAGTTGCTTTGCAAATAAAGTTTAGGGAATGAAGTTTGGTCGACATTAGGTTAAGAAATAGTTACCAACCAAACTTGTGTGCATATAGAAAAGTCCAACTGATCCCCAAGTTGCTCATCTAATAGGCCTAGGTGTCACTTTAATAGCGTATTGCATCAGTCTGGCAGGGAAAATCATCACATCCATACTTCAGGCTTCTTTCAGATCTGCACATGGAAAGAGTTCCTGTTGAAAGTGTATGAAGGAAAGGGGCATTTCCATGAGACTGTCCCTGGACAGTTTCAGAAAGTGAGAGTTTTAGTTTGTGGTCGCTTTGATACAGTCATAAAGGTGCACTCAATTATAGCTGCACGATTATGACAAAAATCATAATGGTTGATTATTCCCTTGAAATTGTAATTGCAATCATTAATTACGATTATCACAATTTACAGTGAATGAGGTTTTCGATAGCTTTATGCCATTGTTTGAAGAGACTACATGCCATATAGTTATATCAACATAAACAAGCTCTTTCTGAATATCTTTTATTCCTTTTCTATAGCATCAAGCCTCAAATGTGAAATATACATTGGTTTGGTTTCTTCTTTAAAAAAAAAATAAAAATAAAATTATCTATGGTGTTTTAATGTTATACTTAAATTAAAATTAAAACAATGGAAAAAAAAAACCTTAAGATAACCTGTAGAAAGAAAAAAAAACACATTTAAATACACAGAATAATCTAAGTGGACTTTTGAACGACTACATAAACTGTGGCATCCGTGATTGTAATCACGATTACAAATTTGATTAATTGTGCAGCCCTACACTCAATACATTTTTGCTCACTAGAAAGTAAGTTGCATCATATTTAGTCACTTTTTTCATAAGTGGAATTGCATTATTATTATAATTATTACATGAAGCTGGGATCACATGACTAGCTTTGACTCAAGGTGCTTTACAAAGCTTAATCATAAATGCACATCTAAAGAGAACAAGCAAAACTAAACAAGCGAAAAGCCAAACTTGCTCTCTTGCGAGAAAGCAAAATTATGCTCAACATATGTTCAGAGACGTTGGATCATATCTTGTTAGCCATAATAGTTGATAATTGTGTGCTTAGATTAATTGACATGTGTGGGATTTGTTGTATTGCCCAGTTAGAGCAGTATGTACTCTGTTTCTCCATTACTTTGAAGTGTCTTATGATGCTGTCATTAACCACAAAAATGGCTGTAGTGACCGTCGCAGTGTGCATGCTATAGATTTGCATCATGCATGCAATGACTTGCGCTCAAATGTGTGCTAACTGACAGCTTTTAACACACGGGTGGCATAAAGTTCAGCATCCTCTTGTTTACACTAATCAGCATGTAATGTATCAGATTATCTGTCCGCAGGCAGCTACTGTATTTGTATGTAAACTTGAGCTCTAGCTTTATTAGCCAAGAAGTCTTGTTGCACCTGTAGAGACTTGTTTCTCTGGCTTCTGTGCTTGTTTATTCACAAAGTGGTGCTTGTTGGACACTCTCACGCTTCAGCATCCATTTTGTCTACGTGTGTTCAGACTATACTACTTAATAATCCGATGATTTTTACAGAGGAAGTGTGTAATTTGTTTCAAAAAGTGTTTTTCCACCATCAGTCCGAACTGTTCCAGTTGCATTTGCACTTGAGCAGTGCTAAACCATGAAGGTACAATGCTCAGTCCAAATGAATCCAATCCGATTTCCAGCAGGGTTCCTTCATATGTAGTTTGAAAAAGTATGGAATTTGATTTAAGTAATTTAAGTATGTAAAAAAATTGTGTTTCCAGGCTATTGCTCTTATTCAATTTTCTAATATATAAAATTAAGAATTTCTAAAATTAATTTATCATAGAAACCGAGGCAAAAGTTTAGTGATTGTCAAACACGACTGAATGAATTAAAGGCACACATTTTCATTACGCAAAACTGTTTGTCTTTACTATAAGTGAGTCTCTTTTGAACTTCACTAAATGAATGTGTGTGTGTGCCACTCAAACCAGCAACAGATTGAGCCAACGATCATCTAAATCAGACTGTACTTTGCTGTGTGGTAATCGTGCAACATCAGACCACAATTACACTATTAAACTTATGTATCAGAGGTGAATATATGCAGGTTATAAAGTGTTTTAGGTTTAGGCATGTTATCACTTAGAGAAAACCAAAAAAAAAAAAAATAGAAAATAAAATTGCCTTCAGATGACTGTATTATAAATATAATGCTGTATGATCCATTTATGTTAAATATGGTCTGAAAAATCTACAGAGAGGTTTGAAAATTTGAGTGTGGAAAAGTAAGGAATTTTGAAATGAAAAATGTGTAGGAACCCTGGATTTCATATTCGGAAAGTCACCAAAGCTACTGAGAGTATAATTGCTTTGGTGACATACCAAAATGGAAAACTGACAAATATGTCAGAAGAGCTTCTTTTAAAGCAAATATTTAGTAAATATTCGTTTTCCTCCACTGACTAGTTCGTAAGACATAAACATATGCACTTTCATAAGAAGTAAAATGTAAGCTATTTAAATGGAGATTTTTATAAAAGGACTCTGGTAAACATACACATATACACACACTTGCGTGAGGTATTTTTGAATCTTGACTGAGAAGATAGTCATATTCAAGTAGTATACAGTTTAGTTTTTTCCTACTGATTGGATTATGTCAGATCTATACCCAAATCGAAGTTTCATTTGGAGCGTGCTCAGTCGGATTGATTGAGGTGTTACATGTGGCAGTTTCAATCCGATTACTAAATGCAGATTATTTAAGTGCATGTAAATGTAGCTACTGAGGTAATTTATATAGGGATGTCAATTTACACATTCCCATGATTGATCGTTGTTTAAATTAACGATCAATTGATCATTAGCCTTAATACTGCAATATGCATCTACTGCAGTGGCATATAGTCAACAGCATGACAGGGTGTGCAATGCTGCTCAAAATGCCATGTTCCTCAAATGAATGAGATGGGTTTTTAGTCTAAATAAAAGGCTAGTATGATTTGTAAAATGAGTAGATGTGATTGATCATTTAATTAATTAATTTATTTAATAATCAAATATGTTGACTAATACATGTCACCAACGCCGCCTCAGATGCGTGCTAGTCAGAATTTGTAACTTCTGTTGTGGATGCGTGCTTCCTTTTTCGCACTGAGACATGGCAACTAAACCCAAAAAAATTCACAACATTTTATTACAGTAGGACCTTGCTTAATCGACGATCAATAAGTTTATTAAACGATTATTCGTCAATTAATCACTAGAATCCATCTGGCCCAGAGCTGCACGGTTTTGGATTCAGCATTGAAATATAGCTATTAAATATATAACTATGCATAGCTTTGGATGTTTTTGAAAATGTTCTCTCTCAAATGATGAACTCTACACTCTGACTGTGCATGAAGCGTTCAACATTCCGCACATTATTTATTTATTTATTTATTTTAGTTAATTAAACGCATCATCCAGGTATTTAAAGTGCACTTTTTCTTTTTGGAATTTTCATTAGGTGCGTCCCAATTCGCACTTATACACTATTCTATGACTTTTTTAAGTATAGTGCAAGTAGTGCGTTCACACTGAAAATTCCAAAAAGAAAAAGTACACTTTAAATACCCGGATGATGCACTAAATTAACGGAAAAAACGAAGTGTGGAATGTTGGACACTTAATGCACTCAGCTGTTGCAGCTTTAATTACATAGTGGAGGGGAAGGGGCTGTCAGACTCCGATGTTAAATGACAAAATAACCTTATACAATTCATGCACTACATGGATGAGTACATAGTGCATAAGTGCATAGTGTATAGTGCATCATTTGGGACGCAACTGTTGTGAAATCACTACAAAATGGCATAGAATAGTGCATGAGTTTGCAAATTTGGGATGCACCTATTGTTTTGCAAGGTTATAACTAGACACAGAACCTGTAGAAAGTTTGATGTATTTTCCATCTTTGCATCTTCATTTATGGAACTGGCGCTTTTGACTTTCTGGCTACCAGTACAATTGTAAAGTTCTAAGTTAAATTTTACAGATTTTCCCCACAATCAGTTCAGAGAATGTGGAAAGTGTGTAGATTCCATTTGGATCTTGTTATAATGAAATGGCTAGTGTGCAGAAGAAAATCGCTTCTCAAATGGCTGTCATTTGCGGCTCAGCACACCATTCTGGACCTGTTATGTTTTTTTTGCATGCTCTTGTTGACTGACGTGCAATAGGGCTAGAAGTGAGTTTGTGTTACCTTTTCTTAAATAAAACCCATTCCAAACTGATGTATAACTGGAGTCGGGCATAATCAAGAGGGTAGAAGTCAGTGCTGGAGATATTTTGCTAGAATAATTCTGACAGAGCACAACGGCTGCCCCATTGTGTGGAGTAATTCAGAGGCATTTTAGATCGAGAGCACAGACCTGCTGGATCATCTCAGTAATATCACATCACAGGACTTATTAAATCCACTGTCCTTAGAGAAAACACGAGTAAATCAACCAAACCAAATGTGACACAGGGAAGAGCACACCATGGTTTCTTAAGTGATATTTCTGTGCTTGTTGCATGAAAAAAAGGTTGTGCAAACCTACATGTTCTGGGTTAATTGTCTGATTGACTAGTTGAATAGGTGCTCTTCAAGGGCTGTATTACAGAAAAATCCTAAAGGCCCCGAGATAAGTCAAGCAAAATCGAAGAATGAACTAGTGTGATGTAATTTTGAACAAAATCAGGCCAAAATGAAGTTTGTTTAGAGTTTGTTTTGGGAGTTTGAAACATCTTATAAATAAACATGACATGACTTTACTTCACTGAAGTGTCGAATTGTAGCATGCAAACATCCATCTATTACCAGAAGCTTTCTTTACTGCTGCCTTCTCACCACTGTCATTTTTGTTGCAGCACATATTTACATATTCATCTAAACGTCACTCTCAGCAGCGTGGATGGTGTCGGGATGTTTGCTAACAGTATATCACTGCAAAGGTGTTTCGAACTTCTTTTTACCCCTAAACGAAGAGCAAAAAATAACGTTGCTGTGAGTATATCGGGGCCTTAACTCAGAATCCTAACCTATCATCTTAGTAACCATGGTAATTTCACTTAAGAAATTTTCAAATCTAAAGTCAATACAAAGCCAAATTATTATTTTATAATTACAATTTTATAATGCACCCTTGTACAATTAGGCTAATTTTAGTCAAGTGCACTAAAAGATTTTTTTGTGCCAAAGTTGAATAGTCTTCACAACAGAGCGCAGTGGATTGAAGTCTGTAAAATGTAATTTTTTTTGAAATTTGTTAAAGATGGTCCATTTGTTAATGGGGATTTTGAGACAGCTTCTAGGAGAGGGAGTTGCATGCTAACAGTTACTGCTAAAGCACAACATGCTGCCAGCATGATAAAATGATCAGAGAATGTACTTCTCTAAATTCATCTGTTTTAAAATAATTCACCTAAAGCTAAAAATCATAATAAATCGCAATGCAACAAAATTAAAATACTGAACTCTCTGGGGCGAATATGTTTATTGTAAATGAGCTGTTCTTTTGAATAACTACTAATTCTGTTAATGCTATATTTGCAAACGATAGTAAAATATTTTTATAAATTGGCTGTTATAGAAAAAAGTGTAATTATGCATGTACAGTGATATTTTTTTTTTTTTAATGACTTTAAACAAACTATTTCAGAAATCTTGCTGGACATATATGCTAATTTTGGTAAACTTTCTATTTTAGTTGAAAACGAAACATTTTTCTCCAAACTCCGAAATGTTCTGATTGAGTTGCTAAACCGAGTAACCTAAAGTGAACTTGGTTGGTTCAAACCAAAGCAGGGATTTAGACAGAATGCAGTGTTTGTGAACTGGGATGAAAGAAGGAAACATGACACTTTTACAAGATGCGATTCAGCCCAATAAAAACTTTTAGAGGTAGGCCATGTGACCAAACCAGCCCTGTGTTAACCTTCCACCACGGAGCCAAGAGTCTCCTCGCATCACTCCTTCAACTCCACTGCCGTCTATCAGCGGCAGGTCTGGTCTAAACAGCCTCGTGAAACCTGAACCCGTCTGCTGCTCAGATCCGGCACATGCTTGCAGTCTCTTGTGTGCAAACACTGCTAAACCCGAAAAGGAATTATAGGGATACATCTCTTAGATCTTCAAATCCTGATTCACGCTTTGTTTTTCTGCTCTTCTTAGGCCAAAAAGTAGGGCTGGGTAAAAATATTGATTTAAAAAAATAAAAATTTCAATCTTCTTTTGAACATCTTCATATTGATTCTTAAGATTCTAATATCTTTTACTGTGTGCCAGTGTTTTCTGCACCACATTTCACTATGGCACTGCAGAATTTAAAAGTTAAGTGCTTATGAGTTTATAATTTTATAATGATTTTACACATTGCTCTAATACGTTTTACACAAGAAGTGCAATTCAAAGCTTACTTCAGTTGGTATCCACAAAGCTTTTGGTTATTAATTATGCCTGCCTTGAGCCCTTTTGTTAATTTTAAGTCATATTTCAACCCTCTACAATGCGAGTATAACGCTCGCATACACGACTAAATCTTCACTCTGGGCGACTAAATGATGTCTGTCGTTAGCCATCGGCTAATAAATTCTTAGATTTTACTCGCCAGTGTGTGTGTTACAGGCTAAATATAAGTTTAGCATAAATATATTTTCACTCGCTGAACACACTGACTGAGTGCTGAGAGTTTCGCTCTCTGTCAAGCGACCTGTACTATTTCAATTCAGCTCAATGGACGCGCGGCGTACATGTATTTGACGTACCGCAAACTCTAGTGTGAAGGTGCACCACTTGCTGTCGCTTTGCTGAGAGTGCTGTGTTTCTCACACACATGCAAAGAGAGAGAGAATGAGAGTCTTGCGTACCACGCTGAATCGACGCACTACATGTAAACGATATTCTTTGTGGGATTTTCCTGTCAAAATAATGGCGTTCATTTGGAAAGAATTTCTTCATGTGTACACTATCGTTCAAAGGTTTGGGGTCGGTAAAATTTTGTAACATTTTGAAAGAAGTGTCTTATGCTCTTGTGGCTTAATGCAGCTTTGATAACTATATTATTGAGCACATCCTGCAGTTAAGCTACATTAGACTGCATTTTAAAACAGTCACTTATTTAGCTGATTTTGCCATTAAGTTTGGGTTTTTAGGGTGGAATAAAAGTGCACCGCAGTGAAGAAAAGAAATGTACAAAAATCACACCCCTTTTTCTTGCTGTCATTGCTACAGGGTTGCTGTCTTTGCAATGTCTCTGCAATGACGTTGTGAATTTATTGTCTTTTTGAGAAACCTAGACCGGGTGAATGTAGTGAAGCCATTTTAACTGCACAGAGGAAAAATTGTCTCAAATTTTGCGTTATCTGATCTGCTCTTCTGATCAGTCTTTATAGAGACCACCGATCAAACTATATAAAACAATAATCAGCCGATAACAATTGCCGACCAATTGAACGGAGCACCATTTAATTCTAATATACTGATTTACTGCTCAAGAAACATTTATTATTATTAATATTGAAAGCAGTTGTGTTACTTAAACATTTTGTGGAAACCATGACACTTTTTTTTCAGGATTATTTTTTTAATTAAATATTAAAAAAAGAACACGATTTCTATAAAATAGATTAAATTAAATTATAAATGTCTTTACTGTCACTTTTGATCAATTTAATGAATCCTCTGGAAAAAAAGTAAGACTGACTGACCCCAAACCATTGAATGGTAGTGTAAGCAAAATCAGTATTGTAACTGAAAAATGCCTGAATGATCAGAATCAAATCGGAACAAATTTGGAATGTCAAATTATGACAGATCTCTTTAACATCCCATGGCGTAAACACGCTATGGGATATGATTGCTTATGAAATAAGCAATATAATTGCTTTAAGAAGACTGAGTTGTGGGATTTAGGGAGAGACTGAAATTGATATAGATGGATAGCCCAGCTGAAAGTCTCTGTTCATGTGGATCCGTTGCCATCCTCCCCATCCAAGTGAAATCCCAGGCGCGAAGCACCTGTCCCAGCTAAGACGGCCCACTATCTTTTAGACTCCGTGAACGACAGCTGCGGTCTACTGCCGCACGGAGACACTATTTATAACCCACTGCCGGAGCCACTATAGCGAGCTTCAGGGTGATGATGGAGGAAGAAATCTGGATCCCCATTGGGACTCTAGACCCCAAGGTGCTTCCAAACCCAAACGTTGTTTTGCATTTTGGCTTGGCTTCAAGCTCGTAGAGGGCGGGACGTTGGCACTACACAGCTGAGTGTGTAAGTGAGCATGTGCACGAGTCTGGCTCTGTGATATGGGTCATTAAGCAAAAGAAAAGGGATGATCCCTACTCCTGCCTCCCTCATGTTTAGCACCTGCTGTGTCTGGCAGCGTGTGTATCTGTTTACTCCTGGACCGGTGCAACCTCAGTGCTACCCTTGCTGCATCTCAATCAGAGCCGTGGATAGACTGCACAATGTTGCTCTGGGAAATACCACTCACACATTGACCAAGTTTTTTTCAGGGCTAATGGGTAACTAGTGTATGGCATATCGTGTAGTATGTACTGTGTTCTGCTTACTGTTTTATGCAGGAAAAAGACACGTGAAATGATATGCCATTTGAAAGATTACAAATGCATACGCTACATTTTCATTTGACCTCACTAGTGTGCAGCACTCTATGCAACATGTACTGTATACTGCTTAGGATTTTATAAAAATAGTATATCAAAAAAAGAAGAATTGCTGCACTCAACCATTTTTTGGGTGCGTAGATTAGTGAAATTAGCAATACTTTCAAATGAAAAAACAAAAGATCTGCACTCTCTTGTGTCTTGTGTATTAAATTCCTTTATTCTGCAAAGCACATATACATCAGATGCTTCAATAATTAGCCTTCTTCAGTGAGTCATAAAAATAAAAAATAGTATATGAAACAGTCATTAAACCACACTTGTGTGCAGCAATACTATTCAGTTTGTACATGTACTGCTTAGGATTTTTTAAAAAGGCATGTAAAACAGTCTTTAATGGTAAATGTTACAAACAGTAGAATGCTACATTGTCTCTTGTCCTTATTAGTGTTTGGCACGCTATGCAATATGTACTGTACAGACTACCGACAACTTTTAAAAATAGCATGTAAAACAGTCTTCCATGGTAAACATTAAAAATAGCTGTATACAACGTTGCCGCTTAAACCACATGAGTGTATGGCATACTGTACAGTATGTACTGAATACTGCCAGTGCTTTAATAAGAATAGCATGTAAAATAGTCTTACAAACAGTAATATGCTACGTTGTCGCTTAAACTACACTGGTGTGTGGCATACTATGCAGTATTTGCTGTATACAGCCTACGGTTTTATAAAAGTAGTATATGAAACAGTTTGCAATGGTAAATGTTACAAACATTGTCACTTGACCACACTAGTGTGCGGCACACTATGCATTATGTACTATATGTTGCCTGTGATTTTATAAAAAAAAAAAAAAGCATGTGAAACGCTCCTTCAGCATTAAACTTCACTTGCATTAGTACACCTTATTGTCATTTGACATCACTAGTGTCTATGCACTATAAACGATTAAGTGGGCTCATTCTCAGTGGAATAAATGGAGTGAATCATTATCAAGTCCATTATTTTATAGCCCTCGCACCTGAATCATTGGTGACATCATCTCTTAGCATCTCTCCTGTTGTGTTGGTGGCATTTACTCTGCTAAACATGCAAACAGCTGTCGTTAGTCTCTCACAGTCATGGAGGTGATGGAGAACGTCTCCTTCCTCCCAGCTGTTCTGCTATATCATACACACTCCCGTGTATATAAAGCGTCAGTCGTTCATTAGCAGATTTTAATAGATGAGGTGGATTTATTAGGGTTATTAGCAGGCTCGGTTGCAGATCAAGCCTCATGCAGGCTTATTGATTTAGACTGCTACTCTCTCTGCTGTTTTCCCTCACAACATAGAGCTGCTTAAAAATATTTTCATGGTGTCAAAAGCACAGCTTAGAAAAGAGCCTTTAATAATATGACATTTATTTGACCTTAGAGAAGACAGGATATTTATTTTGCAGGAATGCTGATTCATCTTACGCAAAATTTGTTAAATGAAACATTTGAGATTTCTACAATGCCATGCCAGACGTGGTTGTAGAAACAAGGATGTGTTGTGTTGTTGTCAATGTGCAGGTTGCACAGAAAATTATAATATAATGGAGACATTTCTGTAGTCCAGTGATGAGGTGTCTTCACTTCTTTTGTTGTGCATCGTTGCAGGTCAGCCTGGAAGGCACATATAGGAACAAAACCATTTGAACAAATTGTGTGAAAATGGGAGCAAGAGGGTTCCACTGGTCGTCGAAAATTAAAAACCTTAAAACTTTGAAAACTTTAAAAAAAAGTTTTTCATTAACGTATTTTACAATACAAACAGCAATATGTAACATTTTACCAGTTTTAGTGCTACACTCATTCAATTTTATTTGTTCCCCAATAAATAATGTTTTTCCACTAAATGTTTAGATTTTATACAATTATTGTGCACTCATAATTTTTCTAGAGTAACTTTTGCTGCTAAATTATCCACTAACCTAGTTTATAATAGCATTTTTGTTGTAGATTGATTATATATTTTTTCATTTGTTTTTTTTTTTTTCTTTATAATGTAGTTGTCTGTATTTAGTAGATTGTGTCTAACTCACAAATGAGTGATTATCTGTTCAGTGCACAGAGGTATAGAAATTCTACTTTGATTTAAAAATATAGGCCGATACTCAGAAATTTTGGGATCGGTTCTGAAAAAATGGTATCGGTGCATCCCTAACAATCGGATTTGGACTGACAATTAAATTTCTCCCTCTCTTTCTTTCCTCAGAGTTGGGTTCACTTTCCTGGGATGACTTGGAGAACGATCTTCCAGATGAGCTGATTCCTAACGGAGACCTGGGGCTGATGTCCATGCCCTCTAATGGTGGGGCTGCAGGTACAGGCGGTCATGGCCCCATGGTCCCCGATGCTGCTGCCAAGCACAAGCAGCTCTCTGAGCTCCTACGGCCAGGAAGCAGCGCTGGGATGAACTCGGCCAGTCCGCAGCCTGGCGGTATCGGACCTCAGCTGGGTGGGCTTGGAAAGAGTCCCCTGGGCCAGGGCTCCCCTTCTCACCCGTCTCAAACACAGAAACCAGGTGGTACCCCAGGGACGCAGGGCAATAATGCTGGCTCAGCTGGCATGGGACTCGGCACGGGATTTAACCAAGCCATGCTGAACAGCGGCATGATGGGACAGAATGCGGGCGCTCAGCCCGGTCAGGTGATCAATGGAACTCTTGGGTCTGTAGGCCGCGGTCGAGGTTCGCCGGGGATGCAGTACCAGGGTG
Source organism: Hypophthalmichthys nobilis (assembly GCA_037950665.1). Classification (NCBI taxonomy): domain Eukaryota; kingdom Metazoa; phylum Chordata; class Actinopteri; order Cypriniformes; family Xenocyprididae; genus Hypophthalmichthys; species Hypophthalmichthys nobilis. The sequence continues at coordinate 42,368,764 of CM075476.1, forward strand.
CCGCCATGCAGGTGGCAACTTCTGTAGGAGCGGGAGGAGCAGCGGGGGCGGCAGCACCAGGAGGAGCGGCGAGTGTCCTGGCAGAGACGCTCACACAAGGGGCACAGCAGATGGGCATCAACACCCAGCAATGCAACATCAAGGTGAGATGACCAGTTTCCTTTGCTGTGGTTTCACTTTCACCCATTTAGAGTTCATAGTCATATTAAGACACAAAGAAAAAAATTCTACTTTGCATCCTTATTCTCATTAGCCAGGTTTCCATTCAGTTATTTTTATGCACATTTTGGGATAAATAAACTGATTGGCAAGAATGTAATAAAATTTCCAAAGTGCAAATAAAAAATTGAGGTAGATAAGGTAAGAAGACGTGCACAGTTATCATACAGATTCCTAGATGTGTGTCAAAAAAATCATGTAACTTTACCGCAGGTCATGTCACTAAATAATTTACCCAGATAAATGGCTATTATTACTTTCCAGGACATTCTGACGCAAAAATAAAGCTTCTGCTGCCAAGTGTTTTTTTTTTTTTTTTTTAAAACACACTATAAAGCACGTTATAAACCACACATAATTTAATATATTTAATAAAAATAGCTGTGGTGGCTATAATTTCCATTTCTGTTCTTCTGATTTATCCGTAACTAATGATTTTGTTCCCCATGGGATGGAAGTGCTGATTTATTCACAAACAGTTTTGTGATATTCTGCTTTTTACCATTTCAGTAATTGGCCTATATATAATAATAATTGATTTATTTTATTCTATTAAATCTAAAAAAAAACTTAAACGAAAATTAGAAATGTTTACTTCTAACTGAAATAAAAGTTGAAGTACTAAAATTAACTAAAATAAAGCTAAATAGAAATTAAAAAACAAACAATATACAACGTAATAAAGTTTCTACAGCTTAAACTAAAATTTAAAATGAAAACTAAATATAAATTATGAAAATTAAAGCTAATTCAAAATTTAAAAAAATACTGTAATAGTATATAATAAATACTAAAATAACACTGAATTGTGCAGCTCATTTCCTATTGTTAAATCATGTCACACTCATTCAATGGAAATTAACGATAACAACAATAATAATTTAGTAAGCAGTTCCAATTTCAAAAATCCCCATGGGTACCATCAAGTCCCTGTTTCATTCTGCAATAAGTTATAACCGTTATGTTTGGTGAAATTTGTTTCATGTCTGTTTTTAGAGCAGTAGCATGCTGCTGGAATCTGATCAGTGTGTAAATCAGGCTGTACATCCAGTTTCATCTGCCAGTGTAGCAGACGGACTCACATTATCACTCTTTATCTAGAGCCGCTCTTTGCTGCCTCATTGTTTGATTGCATGACTCATCCCTGCACTTGTGTTTTTTATTAGGCTTAAATGCTTGCGTTACAAGAGCAGTTGCGTGCCAGAACACTCTTAAACTCTGCCATTTTGTTTGAAGGCCTCCGATAAAGGCAGCTGCAGAACTATGCTTGACAGGAAGGCAAATGAAAAGCTCTTGACGTAAAGTGCCATGTTACATGCATACGCATCTCATCCGTGCTCTTTGCAGATTTGATGAATAGAATGTGTCTCTCTATGATAGATGGGTTATTGACTGATGGGGTCTGAAATCAGCACTCGGGTGTCAAAATTGGCAGGTGTGTGCATTTGTATTACAAATTCAAATCCCAATGCGAAAATGGCTAGTGATTTATTGGCGTTAGAGCTGGAATATGCTTTTATTTTGCATTTTTTTTAAATTATTCATTATCACAAGTAAAACAATTGGAGAGAAACTTTGAATTAAAAAATGATCTTGAATTTCAAAAAGCCTTTCAAAGTATCCTCCATTTGATAGCGTGTGTGAATGCAGGCGGTCGACACATGCAGTCTAGAAAGTTTCATCTTTGTCCAGTGTCTGTGCTATTTTTACTCCACAAGAAACTAAAGTTGTGGCTATCTCTTAACCCCCTCACACAAGCACTTGTCAATGCAGGCATCTGTTATTGTTGCAGTCTTCGGTGTTTTGTTGTTCTGTCTCTTAATAGTGTGAAACAACGGCAAAACAAATTCAGTGCGCATGTGCAGCGCATGTAAAGTACGTACAGTTACAAAAATCAGGCAGCGCATGTACAGTACACGTGTACTATTCTGGTGACGAAATTCGTGTCGTGTACTGTATGTGGACCCTTTCATACGTGTAAAAATGAAGTATACTTTGGGTTTTAGGGTGCTTTCACACTAGCACTCTTGGTGCGCACCCGGGTCAGAGATTGGTTCGTTTGGATGATATGAACACTGTTTTCCGAACCATAAACCATACCCAAGTCCGCGTAAAAAGGGTGGTCCAGGTTACAGTTCACTGCTAATATGAACACAGTCATACTAAATTGTGTAAATGAACTGCTATTGATGATGTCTGATTCGATAAATCTGTGTTTGTGTGTGACTGACGCACTGCAAGCATAGAATGTATATCATTTCTGCTGGACTCCCTCACTCTTTATACACTCTTTATATATTTGTGGCAGATAGACACAAGTGCTGACTCTTTGAAAACGAAACCAAAGGTTCAAAAACCATAATATAAAAGTGAGTTGAGCAATGCTATGCATTTTGCCCACTTCAGCATCATTGTTGCCATGCAAACAGGGGTAAACAGCTGCTGCTTGATGACGCACGCGTACCGCGGTTCAGACCTAAATAATATAATGTGATCTAGAGTTGTCAGTACTGACTTCAGTACCTAGTTGGTACTGAAATTTTAAAAATGTGGCACTTTGAGCGCTGTTGAGTGGAATTGTAAACATCTCTGATTGGCTATTGTGTTGAAGTGCTCATCGGATATATCTGTGATTGGCTTCAATGATCAACAATTCAAAAACGTTGTAAATGGACATCAATAACGCCTACACAGATACTAGGGGTGGAACGGTTCTCAGTAAAAAATCGAACCGTTCGGTTCTCCGCCCACGGTTCGGCACGTGCTTGCACCGTGGTTCATCCCAAATCTGACAATGCATATATAATATGGTTTGTTGAAAACAGCGTGTAAAACAGACAGACGGATTCGACTAATGTATGTTTCAGTCGATTGATATGCATTCTGGTTTCCCAATACATTACTACAGCGATGATCAAAAAAACATGGACAAAACAGTCACTCTTTGTACACATTTTCAATGATGTGCCGAATGCTCTATGACCAGTCATTTACGCTGTCATCACCCGGGTGTTGATCAGGTGAGACCTGAACATCTCACGTTGCTATCTGTTTAAATTAAACTCATTTAAACCATGCCAATTTAAACATTCATCCGTGAGATGCGAAAGTGAACTCGCGCGTGCTGTGAGGAGATTTGTGTGTACTCATCCGAAGCGCATACATGGAGAGCCGCGTCACAGCGCTCAAATACACTCGTGCAAATTCTCTTTCAAGTTTTGCACCTGAATGGACATTCACACACAAATTATGTTAACATGCCCATCTTAGCGAGTATCCTAACAATAACCTACTATCCTAACATAGTAGGTTATGTCTTAAGAAAAACGAGACAGACAATGCATGTGTCAGTATCAGTGTACTGGATCTTTGAATTATGTCTTAAAGGGACAGCAGTCTAATATTCCTGCTCTGTGTTTTTAATGTTAATCAAACGACAAAAGATGAAGAAATTACTCTTGACTGAATAGCTTTTGTAACTTCAATAATGTTTCATCTTTATTTAATTATTCAAAGAAGTTTATATGCAGTGTTATTTTATATTTGATTACTTTTCTGTACCTGAAAGCTGTTAGATGGCTGAAAAACCTGTAAAGCATTGTTTATTTTATTTGTATCTTAGCTCTCATCTATTTATTTGTGCTGTTTCTTGTAGTTAGATTATTTGTTTTTATTTTCTTTATCTTTTTTTGACAATTGTCCTATTTTTTACAGAACATAGCACATACCGAACCGTACCGAAACTGTGACCCTAAAACCGTGATATAAATCGAACCGTGAGAAATCTGAACCTTTCCACCCCTAACAGATACACACGGGAGCGTTTGAAAGCACTTCCGTGTGCTTTGAAATGCTCCCATGCATTGATCATCATGGCCAATCACAGACATATCCGATGAGCGCGTCAACACAATGGCCAATCAGAGGTGTTTACAAATCTCCTCAACAGCGCTCAAAGCATCACATTTTTAAATTTAAGTACCGATTGGTACCGAAGTCGGCAACTCTAATGTGATCACAATCCAGTGGGGGCAGGGAGGAGCAGTCGACCAGGCAATCGAACCAAGTGTGGATGCACACTTTGTTTTTCAGTTTGGTCCTAGTGTTGTGTTCTCCAGCATGATTTTGAGCTTCAAAGAAAGACCATTGGACCATCTGTCACATGATCAGTATGACCAATTAAAAATAAAAAATCTGCAAAAATATAGCCATTCATACTCATACTTGGATGCTGGTGGTGTCAGATGGGAGGGAATGTTTTCTGGCCTGTGGTTTCACAGGGTACCACCAGGAAGCTGTTGTACCCTTTCGGTGTCATGCAGGTTGGTTAAATGCTCTCACCGCACAAGAGGCTCATCTGGAGCGGCTTTCGACTGTACAGCTCGCTCTTTTCAGCCACTTTTTATCTTGAGTAAATGGTAAAGCATCAACTGTTCACTTTTATTGTTGCTCTGCTGTTACTGTTTGTAACAGTGTTTCAATGTAACTGTTTGAAACGATGTAGTATTGTGTTCTGTCTGCACTATTGTTGTCTCCAGTTGATAGATAAGGATTCAAGCCAAAGCAGCAAAAGCTTGAGTTGTACAAGCATATCTGCTCAACTTATTTAAGCATCTGTGCTTCCCATTAGACCGTGTGTCATCTTTGGCAGTTACATTGTCATAAGCATTTTTTCAACATCTTGTGCATGTCATTGTTTAAAAATACTTCAGCTTAACGATAACTATATTAGCATCCGCACCAATACGTGATAATGTTCTGTTTTGTTTTATCTTGTCTGCTGGTTTAAATGCTCAAACTCTTTAAAGTCCCCCCACCTCCACTCACTCTCACGAGCTCAGAGATCCACTTGGTCAACTTACTGAGGTAAATGCTGCACAATTGTATCGCTCTTTACTAACTTTTCTTCAGTGTTCGACTGAAAATGAACATGCCGTGTGTCCACCAAAGCATTTATAGTCGGCTAAAAAGCCAGTTGCTCTTCTGAAAACGTCTAGCTGTGGGTGCTTGAAAGCTCTTTGGCAGCTCAGTGGTTTTTTTTTTTTTCCAGTTGTGGCACATCTGAGGAAGTGTTACTTGTATCTGATTTTGCAGATAGTTTGTTTCTGATTATAAAAATGTTGACGCAATGTAAAGTACTTGCTCTGGTTCTTGTTTTGGATGATTTTGTTCAGTTGTTGTCTTGTTGTCAACACAATGCAGGATGTGACTGTTGGTCAATGTGGTATTTGTCCCACCCTCCCCCACTGTGATTGGGTATCTGGTTAAAAAATGACAGTGACGAGTGCTGCGTTTTACCCAAAGTTGAACATTTTTAACTGTAGTCGGCCAGAAAGAAATGGCAAGCGCGCAGTCTTAGGAAAAATGCTTTGATGGACACTCGTCCTTAGAATGACATGAGAGTTAAATTGTTAAATTATTTTGGGTGAGCTATTTGTAGAACTTTGTCACAAAGGGTAAGATTGATTGGTTCAGAGTAGGGATGCACCGATAGGATTGTTTTGGACCGATACCGATTTTAACAAACAATTATTGGTCGATAACGATACCAGTATTTGTCATTTGCTTTCTTATTTGAAGTTTTGTCATTTAAAATACTATAATGACCATGTTTTAAATGATCAAAGTTAAAAACGCATGCATTGTTATACAAGCTGGTTTATTGCTGCATCATCAAATAATTTCTAATGAACATGGATTGGATCCATTTAACATTCAGCAGGCCAACATAAATACATAAACAACATATGTTAACATATGTGAAATAAACAGTGCTTTTTAGGTATAATAATTTTCAGGTACAGAAATAAAGTAAACAAATATAAAATAACATTGCATATTCTTCACTGTATAAATTAAAAGCATATTAATCCTTATTAAAGTTACAATATTTTGCCAAGAGTAGTGAGCGTTTAATTTATTTATTTATTTATTAACATTAAAACGCAGACAGAAGTGCAGCAGGAATATTAGGCTGCTGTCACTTTAAGAGCTGCACGGATCCAATATACTGTTACACAAGTGTTTTATATCTCAGCTGTTTACTTTCATTTAAGACCGACTGCTTACAAGGATACTCACCAAGATGGCCATGTTGATATAATTTTGGGTAAATTAGAAAAAGCGAAAGACAACTCCATTCAGTATTTGCACGCTGTCTTGAGGCGCTGCTTTCCAGGCTCATGCTATGGATGTGTGCAAACTGAGTTCTCTTTTGTGTTTTCTTGCAGTTGAATATTTAAATTCAAGGCTTAAAACCACATGCAAAGGATAAACTTTGCAAAGATGTAGCACTGGCCTGATCGGGACAGTGACTGTGTTGCACAGTTCAATCGTCCCGAACGTTACTCACGCTGCCCCTGGACGATGCTTATTGACGAGCACTGCTGTATTTTGTACTGATTTCATTGTGTTTTGGCAAGTATTTTTTTATTTTACCCAGAGAAAAATGTTGGATTATGCAACAGACCTTATACAGCTCAGTGCCTTCACGCAGTTAGTTAATAAACCATTGGTTTGTTATATCTGTCTTTTTCACACTATAGCCGATGGTTGTAAATTGATCACATGTGGCCGATAAATATCATCAACCAATACATCAGTGCATCTATGGTTCATAGTGAGGAAATCCTGGGGACGATGCAGATCTGCTGGGAAAGAGAATCCTGGCTGCTCAGAGAGAGAGAGAGAGAGATAATGTGTGTGTGGATGAGTAAGCAGAGAGAGTAGCGTGAGAAGTGTGTTGGTGTGCATGAATGAGTGAGCAGAGAGGAGGGGCTGCTGGTGCGTGTGCCACTCCGCTGGCCTCTTTCATCTGGTCTGCTGGAGCGATGTCAACAGAGGAGAGTGGACGGCCGGCACACTGCTGGAGATCAGCACAGAGAAAGACACAGGAAGAGGGAGGGGAGTTTGATGGTGGAAGCCCTTCTCTGCTCAAGATCATAGTGAGCTGCTAAAAATGTAGTAATGCTTAGATCAAAATTATTGTGTGGTGTTTCATTGATATGCGTGTGGGACAGTAATATTTAATTGGCTGTTTGCTGTTGAGCCATGAAGTTTTGCATAATGCAAATGCTCATGTTATATGAATATAATGGCAAAATAAGGTAAATGTTTTTTTTTTCCATAGAAATGTGTATTGTGAGGATTTTTAGTGCCATCACTGAATAAAATGGAAGGTTTACTATAATTAACTAAAACTAAAACATTTTAGTTAATAGAAATAAAATAAATGTTAATTGAAATGAAATAAAATATAAAAAATAAACTTTATTATTTTAAAAATAAACTTTATTATAAAAGTTATATAAAGCCTATTAAACACACACAAACATTACTAGAACTTTAAAATTAAAAATATGAATAATAATAATAAAAACTATAACATCTCAATGATACCTGTCAACATGTATTTCCATACCTCCTCGTGCACAGACATCATGCGTTGTCAGCACGTTCAGTAAGGCTATGCAGAGTTGTATACAGTCACTGAGTGCCTCAAAAAAAACAGTAACTGCCTTTTACAGTTCCTCCTGAACCAAAACAACAAGCTTATGCTGCGTTCATGCCATGTTGTAACCGTAATTACGAGATGGTAACCCGTGATATTCTATGTGCTTTAAACGAGGTAATTTAACGTCGTCTCTCATGACGCTTTGCAGACTCTACTGTGTGCGTTCATGTGTTTTGGAGGAGGCATGGCTTTGGAGATGCTCTGAATGGTGGGTGGGATCTCGTGCTTTCAGAGCTAGCTTGCTATTGCTAGCCTCTCCGAAATTACCTACCCTACCTTTAAGTGAAACATAGCTCACACATAAGTCACTTTCAAACAAACTAGTTTGATGTTGGTTAACGTGGCTTATTTGCGTGACCAACTTGAACTTGAAATGTTTGCGTTCTCTTGCAAAATTCTTGATCGCATTGATTCTTGTTGAAATTACTGGATTTTACCCTTGAAAATGGTAAATTATCCCATAATACAGTTATGAAGATCTTTACAATGTTGGCGGATCTTGCTTAAAGAAATGAAATTTTGTGTTGTTTACCAGGTGTAATTTCAGATGTGAGATTCTGTGTCTGGATCTTCTGATGACTATATATGGAAATAATATTTCCATTTTTCTTCCTCTTGTAGATGGGCATGGCAGGTGGCAACAGCCCATTTGGTCAGTACCAGGGTGGAGGGCAACAAATGGGCACGACTGGCGTGAACGCTCAGAATAAAGGCGGTCTTCCCAACAGCCTGCCCCCATTTCCAACTGACCTAAAGGGTGCAACAGTCACCAGCGTGCCAAACATGGTGAGTTTCCAATCATGCACACAAACTGGATGGAGCTTGCAGGCAAAGTTCATTCTGTGATGCTGTCTTTTGCAGCCCCAGCAGCAGCAGGTGTCGGTGGGGATGGTGGCAGGTCAGGGTGTGTCCACAGGCCCTACGGCCGACCCAGAGAAGCGCAAGCTGATCCAGCAGCAGCTGGTTCTGCTGCTCCACGCCCACAAGTGCCAGCGGCGCGAGCAGGCCAACGGCGAGGTGCGACCCTGTGCCCTGCCCCACTGCAGGACCATGAAGAACGTCCTCAACCATATGACACACTGCCAGGCCGGCAAATCCTGCCAAGGTGAGTTGACATCGAATTTTCTTTTCCACATGACTCTCGTATGGGCTTCAGTGCATCTTCAACAACAGTGTCACACGCTGCTTTGACCACAACATGAAAAGTTGTGCAGATAGTGTTACAGAGAAGGCCAATATTACAAAGCTGATAAACAGAAGGTGGCAAGAATGGACAGGTGCACACACTTTTTTTTTTTTTTTTAAGAATGAATATTATTAATGTTATGTTAACTTTGCTAATAATTTGCTAATTAATATTAATTTCAGTAGAAAATATATTAAGTAACAGGAATTTATGAGTTAACTTATATATATTATAGGTTATTTTTTTTTTATATAAATAAATTAATAACAAAAATACGTACAGTGCTCAGCGTAAATGAGTAACACCCCCTTTGAAAAGTAACATTTTAAACAATATTTCAATGAACACAAAAACAATTTCCAAAATGTTGACAAGACTAAGTTTTATATAACATCTGTTTAACTTATAACATGAAAGTAAGGTTAATAATAATACATTTTCAGTTTTACTCAAATTAGGGTGATGCAAAAATGAGTACACCCCACTGAAAGTCTCTGGAGCAAAGCTAAATTTTAGACTACAAATGTCTAATTTAACAAGAATTCAACCACAGGTGAGTCTAATTATGCATTACACAGGTGTCCAGCAGACAGTTGACTATAAAAGGGTGTTAAAACCCCTTCCCATTTCATGCTGTCAGCAATGGCACCACATGGAAGAGAAATGTCACAAGACCTGAGAAAGAAAATAATTTCTTTACACCAGAAAGATGAAGGCTACAAGAAGATCAGCAAAGCTTTACTTATCAGTCAGAATACTGTAGCAAAAGTGGTACAAAATTTTTTTTTAAAAAGATGGAACTGCAACCATCTCACAGAGAAGTCCAGGTCGTCCACAGAAGTTAACACCTCGACAGGACCGTCTTCTGATGAGAAGAGTGATGCTCAACTTGTCTCTTCAGAATTCCCCATAGGTGTTCAGTTGGGTTCAGATCAGGAGCCACTGAATCACTTTCACCCTGTTCTTCTTCAGAAATCCAACAGTGGCCTTATATGTGTGTTTAAGATCATTGTCATGTTGGAAAAGTGCACGACAACCAAGGGCACGGAGTGATGGTAGCATCTTCTCTTTCAGTATAGAGCAGTACATCTGTGAATTCATGATGCTATCAATGAAATGCAGAAAGAGAAGATGCTACCATCACTCTGTGCCCTTGGTCGTCGTGCACTTTTCCAACATGACAATGATCCTAAACACACATCTATGGCCACTGTTGGATTTCTGAAGAAGAACAGGGTGAAAGTGATTCAGTGGCTCCTGATCTGAACCCAATTGAACATCTATGGGGAATTCTGAAGAGACAAGTTGAGCATCACTCTCCATCCAGCATCCAGTCTCTAAAAGAGGTCATTCTTGAAGAATGGAAATAGATAGATGTTGCAAGATGTAACTGATGTAAGATGTATATATGTAATACAATATAATTTTCATACAATATGTAATGTTTATTAAAACATGTCTGCAAAAGTTTGGAACAAGTTGGGTTTTGGATTTGGGTTTGGAACAAGGGTTGCATGAAGAATGTTTTTGGTGCATAGAGTGTGTGTGTGTGTGTGTGTGTGTGAATCCATTGAGGTGTGTCAGCTGTATTTTGTGGGGTGAGGCATGTGGTAGCAGACCTGTTTAGTCTCAGGGAGAGCGGTAATGAGACGCTTTTGTCCTGATTTGGGGTTTAGAGCATTGTGTTCGTCACACAACTGCAGCACTACACTCAAGTTTACCACTAATTTATATACTTAGCTATTTGAATAACATCCGATGTAATGGCACGTTTGAAAGTTGCCCAATTGAGGTTTGTTGCCACCCCAATAATGGATGTCAAATGTCACGTTTTTGCACTTGCATAGAGTATATTTCTGGCCTAACACCTTTCGGTTCACAACCAGTAACGTTTCGTTCGCAAACACGGGGAATTTCCCGAGCAAATGCTTTGCTCTGTCTCAAGTATAACAGTCCATTTATAGAGAAAATCATGCCTTTATGGTATAATGCAGTATTAAGGAGTTGGCAAGCGGCAGAAGAGGGCTTGCGGCGGCCCGATGCTGCCCGGCTGCTTTGCTCTCAGTGCTGTAGTTGTTGTTGGACCCGGAGCACAGGGCTTCATTTCAGCTGAAACACAAGCGTGGTGCCAAGCGAGCCCTCCACGCTGCCAGCTCATTTCCTGTTGTTCCCTGCCCGCGGTGACACGCGTATCTCTCTCTCTTGTACTCCTGTGGAAAGGCATGAACATTTAGAGATCATTCTTAAAGTGTCATGTTCTTGCAGACTTTGATTCCTCCTGAAGGCTCTTTTGGCAGAACTCGCTTCCTTCTTGAACCATCAACATCAACCTCATTCAAATCAGGAGCAACACACAGAGCAGCAATAAATCATAATTGTGTCGAAACTGGAACCGAGCAGTGTGACTGTTTGATCGCTGTGTATGATAAAATGGATACTTAAGTACAGTAACTAATTATATTTACCCAAACACTTGACACTACTGTCAAAATACATAAGGAATAACTATAAATAAAGATGATTATTTTCCAAGCTGTCGCTGGAATTTCCTTGGTAATTGAGGTGTAGGTTGGTCTTCTGATTTGGGATCAGACTGTTGCTCAAACATGTATGGCGAACATCGGAAGTTTTCAGAACAATTCCATGTGTGTAGAGAGGATGTTGAAAATTATTTTGATATGCAAAACTATTACCCAATCATAGCAGTGGGCGTTTAAATGCAGTTCATGACCCCTTTAAACATCAATTATGATCTATTTGGCTGTAATATTTGTCATTTGTGGTTGTTTTTCACTTCCTGTGAGGACAAAAAAAATGACTTGTCGCAGTAAAGACGGGGTTCTTGGCCCTGAGTTTAGCAGATGTGTGTGCATCTGCTCACAGTTCCTTGAAGACCTGCTTTCCCACAGGACCTTTTTGCTCCCAGTTTTGCAGCGTTTGTACTTTGGCTCAGGCTTTGTTCTCTCTGTCTCTGCAGTGGCTCACTGTGCTTCATCGAGGCAGATCATCTCGCACTGGAAGAACTGCACGAGGCATGACTGTCCTGTCTGCCTCCCGCTGAAGAACGCCAGTGACAAGCGCAACCAGCAACGTGAGTCTTTCCTGCGTCAAACATCCCCTTCTTCTTTACTTCACAACAATACATTTTTATAATAATGAAAATAATATAAAATAATAATGCAAATTTTATATTTCTGTATTTTATATTAATAATTATTTATTAAATATATTTATTTATATTACATCTAAAATTATAACACTAATCATGTATTATAATTTTATGTAATTAATAAAAATGAAGCGTCTATAAAATAACAAATGGAAGCATGAGAATCATAAATGATGAAATATACACTGATGAAAACAATTCAAAACTGCCTTACATTTGAGTTTCTTTAAATTAGATTTGTCTAGATTCCAGCTTTGCCTTCTTTGGATGTTCTCTCAAAAAACTTGATGAGCATCCTGTGATGCCCATGTGAAAAAGAAGGACAGTTTAGCATATTTTTAAAAATAGTATTTATTACAGATGTGGTGTACTTAAAAAGAATATAAAAGGTTTAGTTCACCCAAAAGTGAAAATTCTGTCATCATTTACTCACCCTCATGTCGTTCCAAACCCGCAAGACATTCGTTCATCTTTGGAACACAAATGAAAATCTTTTTAATAATCTGAGAGATTTCTGTCCCTCCACTGACGGCCTACACAACTACCACTTTCAAGACCCAGAAAGGTAGTAAAGACATCATTAAAGTACTCCATGTGACTCCCAGTGGTTTAATCTCAATTTTATGAAATGACGCGAGTTCTTTGTTTGCACAAAAAACATAATTTACCACTTTATTTACAAAATATGAATCTCCAAAGTGCGTTCACGCAACATTGTCCGCTCTCGCATCAACACAACACTCATGTGTCGTGGTGCTCTCATGAACATGCATTGGAGATTAATATTTAGTAAATAAAATGTTTTTTACACATAAAATTGAGGTTAAACCACTGGAGTCACATGGATTACTTTAATGATGTCTTTACTACCTTTCTGGGGCTTGAAAATGGTAGTTGCGTAGGCTGTCTATGGAGGGATAAAAGCTCTCAGATTTCATCAAAAAGATTTTAATTTGTGTTCCGAAGATGAACAAATGTCTTACGGGTTTGGAACGACATGAGGGTGAGTAATTAATGAAAGAATTTATTTTTGGATAAACTAATCCTTTAAGAGCAGATTTTTTAAAAAAATAGTCTTTTAAGATTTGAAGTACACTACAAGAGCACATTCAATACAATTAAGTGCACTTCTTTTAAACAGTATCATTGAAAATAGAGTAACGTTTTATTTTAGTGTACTTGTTACATGTTACATGTAGTTACCATAGTAGTAGCTATATATTATCATAATTACATGCAACTAATCCTATCCCTAACCCTATAGTAAGTACGTGTAGTTAATTAATGTTACTCAGTACTTAAATGTGTAGTTGCACTGTAACATGGACACCTTAAAATAAACTAACCAAAAAAGTTAATATGTAATCACTGTTTATATTTGTCCACAAATCAGGCATTTAGGCATAAACCTTTAGATCAAAATGTTTTTAAAGTAAGAAACAAATTCAGTTGCATGTTATTTTCTGGATATGTAGTTATTCAGTTGGATTCTGTAAGAAAAAAGGCGTCATTGTAGTTCAGTAGCTGCAAGTGTATGAATGTTTTATGCGACCCGTGTATGTTTGCGGAGTCGTGCAGCTGAGGAGGAGGGGCTCGAAAGATGAGGAGAATCTTGCCGCCCCGCTGGCTGAGCGGTGACTCATTAAAATCTCACGCTGTTACAGCTCCAGCAAACCTGCAAACTGCCTCTCCCTCTGCCAAGCGTCTCTCATCATGACTCTGAGAGTGCGAGGCAGCTAAAGTGTTTGTTTTTGCGATGGGGGATTTACATGTTAGAGACTCCGTGCTGTGATATTTCTTCCTCATGCAAATGGCGTCTCAGACCCCCTCCCCTTCCTTTCTTCTTCCCCCGTTTTTTTTTTTTTTTTTTCCACAAATAATGTTTTCTTCCAGATGGCTGTTTGGCAGGTTTTGAACTTTTTTGCTTTTTGTTTTGATGGACAGATTCTGCCAAATGTTTAAGCAGAATCAGACACAAAATCTCACGCATATCTTATGCAAATGTCGTCTTCCCTGCATTACAGCAATGTTGAGTCCCCCCAACACTGGTCTGCAAACCCCCATCGGGTCGGTCGGCACGGGGCAGCAGACAGCGTCCACGCTACCCAGCTCCACGCCCTTTGACCCCAGCTCCATGAAGCGGGCATACGATGCCCTCGGCCTCCCCTACAGCAACCAGACCCCCACACAGACCCAGTCCCCTGCACAGACACAGGGCCCCGGGCAGCCGACTGCGCAGACCCAGCACCAGCAGCAGATGAGACCCATCAATGCACTCGGTAAAAACTTAATATAATCATAATAATAATAATAATTGATATTTTAAATGATATTTATTTATTTATTAAACTATTAAATAAATGTTTTATATATATATATATATATATATATATATATATATATATATATATATATATATATATGTGTGTAGTAAAAAATATCATTGAATATTTTTATTAAATAAATGTTATGTTTTGTATATATATGTATAAAGAATAAAAATAAACATGTATTTAATAATAAATACATTTTGTTTATATAAATTATGTATATAAGCTATGTATATGTTAGTATGAGTTTATAATTTATGTATATTTATTTGTGTGTGTATAAACATGAAATTTTACAATAAATAAAAACAAGTAAATGTACATTATGTATGAATTTTGTTTATAAAATATATATAAACTATATATAGTGTGTTTATATTTTATTTATTTATTTATTTATATTCATTTTTATTGTTTAATGTTTATTTATATTTTTATTTATGTATTTTTATTTGTTTTGTTTTGTTTTTTGTCCAGGTGGTCAGATGAACCCAATCGGCGTACCGACATCAGAACAGGCTAAGCTGCTCCCAGATGGCACCATGTCGTCAACCCTTAACCCTAACAAGTATGACACGGACACACACCAATCAAAACACATGCCCAGCTCTTAATTGCTAAAATTGCTAAAATTTTAAATCTGTTTGCTAACTAAGTTTCTCTCGATTCCCCTCATGCAGTCAGCTGATGCCGGACGGCTCTACGGTAAGCAACATGGGTAACCTGCCCACAGCGGCCCCTCTGTCAGCCACCGGTGTGAGGAAAGCCTGGCACGAGCATGTCACTCAGGACCTCCGCAACCACCTTGTACACAAACTGTTAGTAATACCTGCTCTTAAACTATATATATTTTATAAATATTTTAGGTTGTTTTGCTCATCAAGGCTGCATTTGTTTGATTAAAAATGCAGTAAAATTTTCAATTCAAAATAACTGTTTATTTTAATATATTTTAAGATGTAATTTATTTCTGTGATCAAAGCTGAATTTTCAGCATCATTACTTCAGTCTTCAGTGTCACATGATCAAAATAACAATAATAACCAGAAAAAATAGGTACTTTGTAATATGGGACTTTTACACTGGGACTCTTATTTTCAAATGTTTATTACTTCCAATTGCTCCTTCAAACATGATGATGGAGAATAAAATATGCACTCTTACAACCATCTAAAACATATTACAATACAAACACCATAAAGTAAACAATGTCATAATTCATCAACAGTAGATCATAAGTGTGTTCTCTGAAACCTCTAGCCTGTAGAACGTGCAGCAGCACCGCATTTTTTAAGTTTGAAATGTGCAGCACTCACATTTATTTAATAAAATCCTCACCTTTTGAAGTTTAATAATCACATTGAGCCATATTGCGATTCCTGCTTTTTGGCACCAAATTTAAGACCTCTTAAAGTTAAAATAAAATTAAAGGGTTAGTTCACCCAAAAATGAAAATAATATAATTTATTACTCACCCTCATGCCGTTCCACACCCGTAAGACCTTCGTTAATCTTCGGAACACAAATTAAGATATTTTTGTTGAAATCCGATGACTCAGTGAGGCCTCCATAGCCAGCAATGACATTTCCTCTCTCAAGATCCATTAATGTACTAAAAACATATTTAAATTAGTTCATGTGAGTACAGTGGTTCAATATTAATATTATAAAGCGACGAGAATATTTTTGGTGTGCCAAAAAAAACCAAAATAACGACTTCTATAGTGATGGCCGATTTCAAAACACTGCTTCAGGAAGCTTCGGAGCATAATGAATCAGCGTGTCGAATCATGATTCGGATTGTGTCTCAAACCGCCAAACTGCTGAAATCACGTGACTTTGGCGCTCCGAACCGCTGATTCAACACGCTGATTCATTGTGCTCCGAAGCTTCCTGAAGCAGTGTTTTGAAATCGGCCATCACTATATAAGTCGTTATTCTGTTTTTTTTTGGCGCACCAAAAATATTCTCGTCGCTTTATAATATTAATATTGAACCACTGTACTCACATGAACTGATTTAAATATGTTTTTAGTACCTTTATGGATCTTGAGAGAGGAAATGTCATTGTTCCCTATGCAGGCCTCACGGAGCCATCGGATTTCAACAAAAATATCTCAATTTGCGTTCCAAAGATTAACGAAGGTCTTACGGGTGTGGAACGGCATGAGGGTGAGTAATAAATGACAGAATTTTCATTTGTGGGTGAACTAACCCTTTAAGACTTCTTTTATATCAGGGGTGTCCAAACTCTGTCCTGGAGGGCCACTGTCCTACAGAGTTTAGCTCCAATTTGCTTCAAAACGCCTGTCTGGAAGTTTCTGGCATGCCTAGTAAGACCTTGATTAACTGGTTCAGGTGTTTAATTGGGGTTGGAGCTGAATTCTGCAGGACAGTGGCCCTCCAGGAACAGGATTGGACACCCCTGTATATTTAATTCATGTCCAGTTGATCCAGGGAGATTGTTCTTTGTAATAAGTAGCTTAAACTTAGTTTTGCTCTCTGTGTGTTTTAGTGTGCAGGCCATCTTCCCTACGCCAGACCCTGCTGCCTTGAAGGACCGCCGTATGGAGAACCTGGTGGCGTATGCACGAAAAGTGGAAGGGGATATGTACGAGTCTGCCAACAGCAGGGTGAGCACAAACCACAGTCAAGCTTACACCTCAACCTAAAGGCCGATAAAGTGTGTAAACTGAAATTCTTCAGTGCCGATTATGTTGATTTTAATAATGTAGTCTGTGTGTGTTGTATAGGACGAGTACTATCACTTTCTGGCAGAGAAGATCTATAAGATCCAGAAAGAACTGGAGGAGAAGAGAAGGTCTCGATTACAGAAGCAGATTATTAACCAGACACCCATGACTGCAGCGGGACAACAGCCACCTGCCCTCAACCAGCCTAATGTCATGGGACCTCGGCCACAGAGTGAGTCCTGTAACCCTAAATCTCTCATTATGCTGTACTGACACCAAATATTGGATGGGATCTTTTTATCAGCTTGTTTTCTTTCAATTAGCAGTTTTTTTCATATTTCTTTTTGGAACTGATTGATTTGAGCTTATAGAGTGCAACAGTTCCCCCCCACTTTTTCAGCAGCGCTGGTTTCGGAAGTATTTTTTCCATTAATTTCTCCCATAGGGATTTCAAAAAAGTCTTCATTATAGCAATATAAGCCATGAACCAAGTCAACCAGCTACGAGGTGAATCCTAACATTACAAACTTTGATTTGAAGCAAAAGAGAATTTAAAAATCTGACAAAAATACAAAGGTACAAGACTGTGTACTTTAGTGATGGAAAGAGCTACAATGTGACAAAGCATTAAGAACAAAATCATATTAAAAACAATGGAGAAATATAAAACTTATGATTTAAAAATGTTGATTTATATAAAAATATATTTTAAGTTTATTGCAAAATATGCACATATATTCAAATTTTTAAGTATTATTAAGTATGAGAGCATTGGGAGACCAACATGATTACGTCATTCGCAGTGATTCATGGGAGTGGGCGGAACTAACTACATTTTGGTGCATTTTGTATTGTTTCGACTCTATGATTGGTGGAATTTTCAGTAACACTTTACAATAAGGTTCCATTAGTCAAGGTTAGTTAACGAATTAACTAATATTACCTAACAGTGAGCAATACATTAGTTGCAGTACTTATTCATCTTTGTTAACATTAGTTATTAAAAATATGAAAAAAAAATGAAGGTTCATTAACTAATGTTATCTGATAAAACTTTTGATATTAATAATGTATTAATAAATGTTAAGATTAACATAAACTAAAATTAATGAATACTTTAGAAATATTTTTCATTGTTAATTCATGTTAACTAATATATTTAACTAATGTTAACAAATGAAACTTTTTAGGGAACACTAAATGTTACCTAATTTGTTTTCATCATGAGTAATGTTGTTTTTCACCACAAATTCTGCTGTTAAAAAAAGTTGATTTAATACAGACTGATGGCTTCAACAGAAGCAAATGCCATCGATTACAACCTCGTAGCTCACAGTAAGGCTGTCTTTAAAGGTTTATAAGTTATTGTTTAAAATCAATTTCTCTGGAAAAATTGAATGGAGTTTTTACTTCCTGAACCGACTGTTTGACTGTTTATTGATCTGAGCTTACGCGCCTCCGTGTTTGAGAGATACAAGTTCACTCAAGCTTATTCACCTCAAGAAAACTAAGGTGCATAAGCTCAGATTAATGAGGCCTATGATCAAAAACTTCCAAAGTTAAAAAAGTACAAACAATTATTTGGGAAGTCATTATACCCTATGTGATCAAAGTCATTAAGTTTTAGTCCAATATGATGACATTAATTAGTATTGTCAGGAGAAAAAAAAACTCTTTGGGTCAAAATAACCTGAACACAACATGAACACAAGTTAAAAACACACACAAAACACTGATTTTGTCTCATCCCTTTCTTCAGATGGACCTGTGCCTATGCCTAATGTGCCAAATCAGATCATCAATCGCATGCAGGTGCCTCAAGGTAATTCGCCAGTCCCCTCGCCGCAAATCACGTCTGGGAAACACATTTTTCTCAACTTTAAACAAAAATTTCTGTGTAATCAATCTTGTGTGATGTATTTTCTAATCCATTCAGTGAATCCATTCAGTGCAATGCCCAATGTGCCGATGTCTCAGGCTCCCATGGCAGCACGTGCCGCTTCTCCGATAAACCATCAACAGATCAACATGAACCAAGTCCCTACGGTCAGTCTTCATTTCTTGTTTTTCATTCCTTCTTCAATAAGTTAATTTTTATTTATATGTCACAAACAAAATGCAGTTCAAAGTATTTTACAGGCTAGAACAAGCAATTGACACTAGGATTAAAATAACAAATTAAAAATAAGACCCAAAAATAGATTATAACACTAATATTAAAAGTATAAAATGGAAAATCAGTGATGATAAAAATGATTTAAACTTTTGATATTATCTGCACATCTTCCTCCAGAAGGTTGCTCCAAAAGTGTGTTGTTTCTACTGACTGGACACACATCTCATTGTATCTTTCTCACGTTTTTTACAGATGAATATGTCTCCAACGCGAATGCCCCCAACGCAAGGCATGCTGGGAGCTCACGGTGGAAACATGGTGTCGCAGACGGCCAACCAGACGCCGTTCATGGCTCAACCGCAGTTCCCTGCCAACACCAATGCCATGAACGCTAACATGGGTCAGCCCAACTCGCAGGCGGCCGTTTCGCAGGTGCGCGCATGCTCTCACGTTCCTAAAGTAATCTCATTTTGCATGACGAGGTCCCCTCTAAACATGTTTTGTCCCTGCTTGTGTGCGTGCGATCTCTCCTTCCCCAGCAGCAGCCGAACGCTAACCTCCCCCTGAATGCACTTGGCCCCTTGGGCCCCTCACTAGGCTGCCCCGCGCCCCCTCAGGCTCCACTCCGCGCCACACCACCCCCCAATGCCACCGCCAGCACCACTAACCTGCCAGCAGCACTGCAGCCCAGTCAGGCCTCCACACCCACCCCTGCCCCTGCTCAGGGCACCCCGCCTCACATGCAGCCCCAGACGGAGCTGCCCCTCCCTGCTCAGCAGCACCCTGGAACACCGGTGAGACCCCGCAGATCCATCTTCCAACCACTGTTCCAAAACCTAGTGAGCTGCCCAAGCAGCATCCTGACCCAAATGAAACCTTATAACCTACTCATTCACGACATGGACAGCAATCTTTGGGCACCACACAAATTGTACCTCATAAGAAACTAGGGCTACATGATTTGGGGGGAAAAATTAAATTGCAATTTTTTTTTTTTTTTTTTTTTCTTTCTTTCTTTCTTTTTTAAATTTAAATGGCAATTTAAAATGTGTTTTGTTTCAGAGAGGCCAGGTTTGCAGGGCTGCACAATTTGGCAAAAAAAAAAGTGATTATATATCAATATAAAACATTAATATATTGTTAATTATAATAATAATTGTTAATAAATTAAATATTAAAACAAAAGTAATATTACTATAATATTTTTAAGTAAAAATTTACTAAATTCATTTACAAATATAATTTTTAAGTAATTTTATTTTACTGTGTAACTGTAAAATTATAATATTTATGATTTATGTCTTCATTTTTAAAGCCATCAAGCTTAAATTTTGGCGGAAAACCGCAGGGAACCCTCAAAGCTTCTCTTTTGTTGAAAACAGCTGGTTTATTTAAGCTGCGTTTCCACCGAAATTACCTGGAAAAATTTGTGCCAGGAAATTTTTCCCAGGAACTTTTTTCCCTCAGACCTGTAGCTGTCTGGGTTTCCATCGCGGCCTAAAGTATTGTGAAGATAAGGCAAATTAGTCTAATGACTTAGGACTGCGTGACTTTCTAGTTCCTGCTGGATTTTGTCCTCAGCATATAAGCTTAAAAAAGCCTGAACCTCGTCGTCGGTCCATCGATTCTATTTTTTAAACTCCATTGTTGATTTTAATAGCAAACAAGTCTTACTGCACACACCGCAACACTTTTAAAAATGGTGGTTGAAATGAAATGCTGCTTGGAGTCAAACAGTCAAAATGCTGTGTGAATTCAACCAGTCAAGCACGTTCAGCGCCCACGTCCCACCCCCAAAAGTTCCTGAACTTTGAAAAAGTACTGCCTTGTGAGCAGGGACTTTCTGAGGAGGAAATTTTTACATGGAACTTAATTTAGACCCTGGTCCCTGCGGTCGAAACACACCCCAAAGTCCCTAGAAAGTTCTTGCGGTGGAAACTCTGCTTTAGCTTCACATTACAAGTTTGGGAAGATGATGGGTAAGTTTTTGTGTTCCCAAATGCACGTTATAAGCAACCAAAAGACACTGAAAATACAATGAGCTTGTCATGAGCTCCTTACGTGTAAATGAACACTTTGCCACGTTTAACTCTGACACATTTAAGCACATTTATTTAATTAAATAGCAGCCATTGTGATTTGATAAAACTGAAATCACAATATGGCTAAGTAGGCTTATTTCAGTTGATCATGCAGCCCTACAAGAAACGCACAGGAGACTCAAATCACAATTGATTCCAATAGTGTTTGAAATCAGCATGTTGCTAAGCTAATAGCATAATGCTCTAACAAGTAACTACATATTACATAAAGCCGTTCTGGTTTACCTCTTGAGTTCATCGTTTGCTTGCTTCGTAAATTCTGTTTTTTTTTTTTTTTTTTTTTTTGGTGTGTGTACTAGTTCACTAAACCAGTCAGAAAAGCCAGTCAGAGTGATCACTGTTACCGGCAGGCTTCACTACAGATTCAACATGCACAGTTGGCCAAAAAGCTGCCGACAGCTGTCTGACTAGTGCTGATGATGCAGAACATGTTGCACAAACTATGCCGACAGACACTCAACGAAAGCCTGGCTTGGTGTGTAACGGCCTTTATTGTGTGCTAACATTTGCAGTTAATCAGTGAATTTTTGGGGCTGCAGTCATTTTAATAGTTATTCATGAAAACAAGATGGCAAAAGATTTCCCCATGTAAATTTCGCAACAGGTTCAAGTCGTTCACACAGATTCGCCATGTAGACCAACAGAAAGATGCTTTGTACATCATATTGACAATTGACCATGGGCCTTTTTGCCCGTGAAATTTTGCTACCTTTATGGAAAAAGGCGCACCTTTGACCTCAGTTGGCCACTCACTAGGTTTTGGAACATGGTATTGTTATCAAACTAAATGGTGCCATCTGCCAAATGTGTAAGTAAATTTTCAGTTTTAAGACCGTAAATCGGATACTCTCTCTTTCAGAGTGGTGAAAACCGTGTTCCCACCCCAGCATCAGCAGCCAGTGCCGAGCTGCACTCCCAGCATGCCGTGCCTGATGCACCACCCAGTGACACTAAAACAGAAGAACAGGAATACGACATAAGCGTCAAAACAGAGCCCAAGATGGAGGTGTGTTTATATATATTGTATGTATTGTATTGTATATTCAGATTTCTGAAGGATCATGTGACACTGATGACTGAAGTAAAGATGTTGAAAATTCAGCTTTGACATCACAGGAATAAATTATATTTGAAAATATATTAAAATACAAAACTTACAGAACACAGAAACTCTTTGAAAACCCCCAAACTTGGCTTTGAATGTGTGAGATTCTGATGATTGTTCTGGCCTCTGTTAGACGGAGGATGACACAGGCTCCCTATTGGTCAAAAAGGAGGAGCAAGAGGGGTTGGAGGCCAAGCAGGAGCCAATGGAGACAGAAGACAAGAAGATGGACATGAAGACAGAGACCAAAGAGGAGGATGAAAGCAGAACAAATGGCACAACGTCCTCTTCACCGTCCCAGTCTCGCAGGAAAAGTATGAACCAATATTTCTTTTTTTCTCTTCTCTGGCTTTTTTTTTTTTTGTTTTTTTGTTGTTTTCATTAAAGAGGCTGTATAATGCCCTTTTTCAAAGTCTTGATTTTGTTTTTGTGGTCTGCTAGAAGAATAGGTTTTCATGCTTGAATGTTCAATTGAATGTTTATTTCATTATTTTTCACATATTTGACATTGTTGCAGTTCCTCTCTTCCCAGTCTGTCATTAACGCTCTTAGTTCTTTGATTTAGTTCCTGTCTCTATGAAGCCCCTCCTTCTGAAATGCGCAGTGTGCTCTGATTGGTCAACTGGAACAATGTGTTGTGATTAATTAACCGCTTCGAGTGTTTTTTGGAAATGTCACACCCATTACCATAACCGCAAGTTTCAACACACTACTATCTAACTCAACCAGGCCCTTTATTTTGCATATGCCTTGGGCAAGAATTATTTGAACGAGGAATATTGTGACGTGTTCGTTCCTGGAAGAAAACTTAGGGAGTTCAGTGCTTACTGATATAGAGAATCACTCCCAAATAGGTCCTCATTAAACTTTTGTCTGTCCCTGTCTTTTGTGATTCCTGCTCTCTCTTCTCAGTCTTTAAGCCAGAGGAGTTGCGGCAGGCATTGATGCCCACTCTGGAGTCTCTGTACAGACAGGATCCAGAGTCTCTACCCTTCCGACAGCCTGTGGACCCAGTACTTCTTGGCATCCCTGTGAGTCTCACATACATGCTTACATCATTGTAAAATTATGGAAATGACTGGAAAATATATTTAATACCCAAGTGTGAAAACTACATTTTTGACTGAACTATGAAGGTGTTTTCTTTCCTGCTTTAAGGACTACTTCGATATCGTAAAGAACCCCATAGACCTGTCCACTATCAAACGCAAACTGGACACGGGTCAGTATCAGGAGCCTTGGCAGTACGTAGACGACGTGTGGCTGATGTTCAACAACGCGTGGCTGTACAACAGGAAGACATCGCGCGTGTACAAGTACTGCTCCAAACTGGCTGAGGTGTTCGAGCAGGAGATTGACCCGGTCATGCAGGGCCTCGGTTACTGCTGCGGTAGGAAGGTGAGATGATCACTGATTTTCAGTTCAGATTCTCTTGTCATATTAATTCCACAAAGATAATAACAACAATAATGAGTATTAATAATGTGCACATAAATGTTTTATTGAATACTGAACTGACTTCAGCTGAACAATAACACTGTTGTCTTGTTAGAGCTGCTTTACGGCAGAATTGAACTCTGTTTGCATGATTGATTCTGTTATTTTCCTGTTTATCACTGTAAATCTGCTATGAAACAATCTGTATTGTATAAAGTGCTATATAAATAAAGGTGACTTTGCTTGATGTTTTTTTTAATAAATGGTACAGTTATATTGCTCCACTATTATTATTATTAATAATAATAATAATAATAATAAATGTGCTAATAAATATATGTAATGTGTGTATATTATTGTATAATAAATGTTTATACAGTAATAACTCTCCACAAAAGTAATAATAATGTGTGAAAAAATGTATATGAAATATATTGTTTAATAAATGGTTGCTGTATAATAAAAAAATAGATTCATAAAAATGGTTATAAAATACCTTTCCACAAAATAATGTGTAAGTAAATGTGTATTAAATATATCATTGTTTAATAAATGGTTATACAATAATATTGCACCACAATAATAATAAATGTGCAGGCAAATGTGTATTAGATATTATTGTATAAATTGCATAATAAATGGTTATACAGTACATCTTCACAAAAATACATTTGTATTAAATATATTATCATATAGTAAATAATACAACAATCTCTCCACAAAGATTATAACAATAATAATAATAATCAGTAATAATGTGGAAAAAAAAAAAAAATATTGAACAATAACTGCAAAAATGTCAAAAGGCAAAATATTTGGATTTATGGAAGCGTAAAGATCAAGTGAATATCTAACACATCCCATTTTTTGACATGCCCTGGTTTTTTTAAGCATGTTATTCACATTACACATTATGCAGTTGTCATTTTTGACATTGGTTTATAATTTATGAATTAATTATTTTTCACCAACCTACTTTGGTTCAGTTTTTGTGGTGCAAGTAATATTAAGTAGTAGTGAAAATTGTCGTATTTTCACTACTACTGTTGAAGAACCTCCAGTATTTTGATATTAGCTAGTCGACTGACTCCTGGTCATCATTACTCAAACTTGACATGAACAGCATTTTCCAGTCATGTTTCTAAACTCTCCTTTCCTTTCCTCCCACAGTACGAGTTTTCTCCTCAGACGCTGTGCTGTTACGGCAAGCAACTTTGTACGATACCCCGAGATGGCACTTACTACAGTTATCAGAACAGGTGAGATGACACACTTCTTTGAGGTAACATTCATGTAGTCAACACCCTTGGGAAACGTTTAAGAGGACACTTGGGTTGAAGCAAACGTGCTCCCTTTCATGTGGCGTGGTTTGGTTTGGTTTTAGTTCTGTGTGTGGTTTGGCACGGAGCAATAGCTGCATTTGAGATTCTGCAGAACAGACACTGGAATTAAAACTCTGTGTGGATATGTGTACGCTAGCATAGTTTACTCTCAGGCCTGTTCATATGTATTTGCTAAACATCAGACTGCATACACACTCTCAACCCCCTCCCCCTTTTCTTTTTCTTCAAGGTTTCTCAGCTTGAAGTCTCCAGCCAGTCCTAATTTATTGGCAGTTGTAATATTTGCACTGGCACATTTATTAGGTTTTTTTTTAAGCAAATTACTCATAACAGGCTCCCTTGTGCCCCCTGCAGCACAGAGCATGTCACTGCAGCACCTCTAAATAAGCTGATTGGCAAACAGACACAGCCGCGCTCGCTCGCTTTTGCACTCACGTCTCTTTTCTGTGTCAGCATTTGGCAGAATTTCTCCTTATTCTTAGTTATAAACATCCTGGTATTAACGTTTCTCTTTTAACTCTTTGAAGCATTCACGTTACATTTAATATTCTATCCATGTTAATAAATAAATAAATCACTCGTGTGTGCTGGTGCACCTCCATTTAATTCCTGAAGTAATTCATGACCCAACTTGTGTTTGTGACTGTATAGGTATCATTTCTGCGAAAAGTGCTTCAATGAGATTCAGGGTGACAGCGTGACGCTAGGAGATGATCCTGCTCAGCCACAGACGTAAGTGATTGTTCGCAAAGATTTTATGGATTATTAAATCACTTGAGTTCAAAATCATACAGAATTTTTTTCCATTCCATAATATACTTAAACCTTTGAAATATGTTTTAAATGTTCAACAAATCTGATATTTGATCTTCTTTGTATGCAGCATGATCTCTAAAGACCAGTTTGAAAGGAAGAAGAATGACACGTTAGATCCTGAGCCGTAAGTAAATGCTAAACTTTGTTTCCCAGAATTCCTCGTGGCAGCAATCAACGCACTATCAAGTAGCACATGCTCTAATAGTATGGCCATACTGGTCAGTATCGCCTCATACAGTTGTCCGCTCTGGACTCATTACACCACATGGTTTCTGCTGAGTGGCGCCCCCTGCAGTAACCAACATAGGGCATACAGACACTCCCACCACACAAACATAAGTGTCAGTATTAGTATTATCCTAAAGTTGTCCAAGTCCACACCTCCTACAAAGGCGCAGTTGCATTGGCCTGCTTGCAAATGCGTAAGTACTGGAGGAAAAGTAGCTGAATGATGTTTCATCTTAACGACCTGCTCTTGCAGTTAGTGACTACACGTTCAGACAAGTAAAACCTGCCAGTATACAGAACTTATGATCATGTTATATCTCCCATTAATCAATTTTCCTCTTCTCAGGTTTGTTGAATGTAAAGATTGTGGGCGGAAGATGCATCAGATATGTGTCCTGCATTATGATGTTATCTGGCCCTCTGGGTGAGTTTGAAAGCACCTCAGGGTGAACAGTGTTGCTTTGATATCGATTCTGGACACGATGCGGGAAATCGGCACTAATGAGCGTTTCTCTCTGCAGTTTCATCTGTGATAACTGTTTGAAAAAGAGTGGAAAGTCGAGAAAAGAGAACAAGTTTTCTGCAAAAAGTAAGTAATGTGTCTGTTCATGTGATGCATTAATGTTAAATGAATGGTTCACCCCACGAAAAATGAAAATTCTGTCATCAATTACTCACCATTTTCGTTCCAAATCATAAGGCTTTCGTTCATCTTTGAAGTACAAATATAGATATTTTTAATGAAACTTGAGATATTACTATCCCTCCTTTTAAAGTCCATGCAACCAAAACTTTGACCATTTAAAAAGTTTATAAAGACATTGTAAAAGTAATCCAAATAAATTGATTGGTTTAATCTTAAGTCTTCTGAGGATGAAATCTTTCAGGTATCATTAAAAACTATCCCTTTAAAATTGTTTTTGTGCTAAATGTTGCCATCTTTGATTCAGGGTTGCAGACAACGCGGTTAGGCACGTATATAGAGGATCGGGTGAACAAGTACTTGAAGAGACAGAACCATCCAGAAGCTGGAGAGGTGTTTGTGCGAGTTGTAGCCAGTTCAGACAAAACGGTGGAGGTCAAACCTGGCATGAAGGCCAGGTAAACTTAACCTTTGCTTACCTTTTATTTTCCTGTTAGCCAATCTCATAATATGGTGTTTTAGCCTTCAGATGACCTTTCAGAGGGCAAGTTTGGATGCCTAACCAAAACTTTAGCTGGTCTGGTTGCTGTGTGTATATGCCATGCTGTGTAAAGAAAAAAACCTTGTGAAAGGCTTATTTGCCTGATCAAAGTTTCACCTATTTCAATATTGGTTCATTAATCAAAATCTTGATGCTATAGTGGCGTGTTAATGTTTGTTCTTTGAAAAGGTAAAGGTGGTTTTATCCCCTGCTCCGTTTCAGGTTTGTAGACACAGCAGAGATGAGCGAAAGCTTCCCCTACAGAACCAAAGCACTTTTTGCCTTTGAGGAGATTGACGGAGTGGACGTGTGTTTCTTCGGCATGCACGTTCAAGAGTACAGCTCTGATTGCCCTTTCCCTAACACCAGGTAAACTCTTACCTGAGTTCTTTAGTAAAAAACAGATGCTTACGGTGATGTTTATAGTGCTCAGCATGCAGTGAAGTTAAGTCTCTCTTTGTCTTCTTTTTTTTTATCTACCTAGACGGGTATACATATCGTACCTTGATAGTATTCACTTCTTCAGACCTCGCATGCTGAGAACAGCAGTCTATCACGAAATTCTCATTGGCTATTTGGAATACGTCAAGAAGCTTGGGTAGGTTTCAGCATATACTTTTTCCTCAAATCCCAGCAAATACAGTTGCTATTCATACCCTGAACTTTGAACATTTCCACTCTAGATACGTTACAGCGCACATCTGGGCATGTCCGCCTAGTGAAGGTGATGACTATATCTTCCACTGTCACCCTGCCGACCAGAAAATCCCAAAACCCAAGCGCTTGCAAGAGTGGTACCGCAAAATGCTGGACAAGGCCTTTGCTGAGCGGATACTGCACGACTACAAGGTATAGCAGAGACCATATGATCTTTTAAAAACTTTTAAAATCTTTTTCTATTTTACAAATCAGTGTTTGATTGTGTATATGCCATCAAGTACCGGAGTGTATGTTATAAATAAAAGGTGTTTGTATTTGATAGGACATCTTTAAGCAAGCTACAGAGGATCGTTTGACAAGTGCAAACGAACTTCCATATTTTGAGGGTGATTTTTGGCCCAATGTGCTGGAGGAGAGCATCAAGGAGTTGGAACAAGAGGAAGAGGAGAGGAAAAAAGAAGAAAACACGGCTGCTTGTGAAACTCCGGAGGTGAATGAGAGAAGCCTTTTTTTTTTTAGTATTTTGATACCATGTAGATGTTTAAGTTATTCCTGTTGTTTTATAAACCCGAAACATTCTATTTAGATATCCTGGCGTTTTCATCCTTTCTAACAGGGCACGCCAGGGGACAGTAAGAATGCGAAGAAGAAGAACAATAAAAAAACAAATAAGAATAAAAGCAGTGTGAGCAGAGCTAATAAAAAGAAACCTGGGATGCCGAATGTAGCCAATGACCTTTCTCAGAAACTCTACGCCACAATGGAGAAACACAAAGAGGTCTACTATATGTTCTTCATCTGAATGTTAACCTGCTCTCTGAGGCATTGCATAATTCATCTGCTCTGTTAAACTTCAAGTTCTTCACTGTTTTGAATGTCAGCTTTTGATATGCATGTAAGCCTTTTTCTTAGAAATAACTTGAAGAAACCTCTTACCTGTTCCTACTTGTTCTCGCAGGTGTTTTTTGTAATCCATCTGCACTCTGGGCCCATGGTCAACTCATTACTACCCATCATTGACCCCGATCCCCCGCTGGCCTGCGACTTAATGGACGGAAGGGACGCCTTCTTGACGTTAGCACGGGATAAGCACTGGGAGTTCAGCTCTTTGCGGCGCTGCAAGTGGAGCACCATGTGCATGCTGGTGGAATTGCACAACCAGGGCCAGGACCGCTTTGTCTACACCTGCAATGAATGTAAACACCATGTTGAGACACGTTGGCACTGTACTGTCTGTGAGGTAAGATCCAGAGGCTTCTTTACCACACTACAACTGTCCTTGATTATCAGTTGGATAGTGTGTTTATTGGATGGGTGTGTTTATCGGTTTTATTTTGATTGGAGCGCAAAAGAAAGAAACCTCGTGGGAGTATGATATCTGAAAGCTACTATTCTGTATCTTTTTTGTCCATTTGTTGTTAATGCATCTTAACTATTATTTGACTTCTTATAATGAAAAGACTTTTTATATTCCTGTCATCCCATTTATATTCCTGTCATCTTTCCTCAGGACTTTGACCTGTGCATTAGTTGCTACAACACTAAGGGCCATGAGCACCAGATGGTTAAGTGGGGTCTGGGTCTGGACGATGACAGCAACAGCCAAAGCGGCGAGGCATCCAAGAGTCCTCAGGAGAGTCGGCGTCTGAGCATCCAGCGTTGCATCCAGTCTCTGGTGCATGCCTGCCAGTGCCGCAATGCCAACTGCTCTCTGCCATCTTGCCAGAAGATGAAGCGTGTGGTGCAGCACACTAAGGGCTGCAAGCGCAAGACAAATGGTGGTTGTCCGGTGTGTAAGCAGCTCATTGCACTCTGCTGCTATCATGCCAAGCACTGCCAGGAGAACAAGTGCCCCGTGCCCTTCTGCCTCAATATCAAGCACAAACTGCGTCAGCAGCAGCTGCAACACAGGCTGCAGCAGGCGCAGATGATGCGGAGACGCATGGCCACTATGCAGGGCCGAGCCATGCCTCAGAGCCTGCCGTCACCACCTGCATCAACAGCCCCCAGCACACCCACCTCACATCAGCAACCCAACACCCCTCAAACACCGCAGCCGCTGTCCAACCAGCCAGCTACGCCCAATGCAGGCGTCATGTCTCCGACCTATCCCAGTGCACCCCGCAATGGACAACCCCCTCCTCCAGCTTCACAAGGCAAACCTGGCCCACAGGCTTCCCCACTACACCAGCAGCAGTCTCCGCTCCCGCAACCTCCCCAGCAGCAGCCACCTCCGCAACAGTCTCCTCAGCAGCCGCCACCGCCTATGGCGGTCAAAATGGCACGCCATATAGAGATGGTCGCACAGGCTCAACACAACCAGAACTATCGCATGACCATGAACGGCCTTCCCATGAACCACCAGCAGCCACGCATGCCAGGCCCCATGCAGCCGCCCATGCAGCTTGTCGGACCACGCGGACAGCAGGTCATGCAGCCCATGCCGCAAGGACAGTGGACTGGAGGCCCTCAGCCAGGCATGCAAGTGGCTCAGCCGCAGGTTGCTACGCAACAGACTACACAGCAGACTATGCCTATGCAGAGACCCACGATGCCCCAACCAACGCAACAGCCGCGCATGATGGTACCCACACAGGGTCCACGACCGCAAGCACCCCAGAGACCCGGAGCCATCGCCCCCAATGCCTTGCAGGACCTGCTACGCACCCTCAAATCACCCAGCTCGCCCCAACAACAGCAGCAGGTGTTGAACATCCTCAAATCGAACCCGCAACTCATGGCCGCCTTCATCAAACAGAGGACTGCGAAGTACCATGCCAACCAGCCGCAGCAGCAACAACCGCAACAGGGCATGCATGCAGCACAGCCAACGATGCAGAACATGGCAGCCATGCAGGGAGTGCCGCGACCTAGCATGGCACCCCAGCAGCAACAGCAGCAGCCTGCACCACAAGGCATGGCAGCTCTTGGACCGCAGAGTCAGCTTATGAACCCTGCGCACGCCAACAACCCGCAGCTGCAGGAAATGTACCGCCGCCAGCTTTTGCGACACCAGCAGCAGCAGCAACAACAACAGCAGCAGCAGCAGCAGGGAGTGATGCCGCAGGCACATGGCCAGTTCTCGCAGGCACAAGGGACTGCTACCAACTACACGCAACTTCGAATGCAGCAGCAGCAGTTGGTCATGCAGGGAGCAGGTGGACCCATGGGCCAGCTGCCCCCCATGGCCCAGATGGGGCAGGCGGGTCTGGGAATGGACGGCACACCCAACCTCCTGCACCAACGCATGCTCCAGCAACAGCAGCAGCAACAGCTTCCGCAGCAGCAGGTTGTCCTCAAGCCTCCAATGGGCTCACCAGCGCAACCAAGTCCCATGAGCCCACAAGCTCACCTGCTTTCCGGTCAGCCGCAAGGTGCGCACCTACCCGGCCAGCCCATGGCTAATGCACTCAGTAATCAGGTGTGCTCACCGGCTCCCGTACAGTCGCCTAGACCTCCATCGCGGCAACTTCCTCCACATTCCAGTCCTTCCCCACAGGTTCAGCCACAGCCATCACCGCAGCATGTGCCGCCTCACACAGGATCACCACACCCTGGTCTGACGACACCCATGCCTGGCTCCATGGAGCAGGGACACCTGGGCACACCTGAGCAGAGTGCAATGCTCCCACAGCTTAACACGCCCAACCGCGGAGGGCTGCCCAGTGACTTGGGTATGGTGGGAGACACAACGGGAGACACGCTGGAGAAATTTGTGGAGGGATTGTAGCGTTTAATGGGAGACTCCACCCACCATAGTCTCCCCATTCCTCTTTTTTGTGGCTCTGTTGGTTTTTCTCTAATTTTCTCAATTTTTTTTGTACTGACATGTAAAAAGTTTGAAGAAATGTATGAAAAAAAATAAATTTATGTCGACAAGGATAGGGAATGTTGATGTTTCCTAAAAACAAAAGACTGATTTCTTCCTTTTAAGAGGGATTTCAAAATTGTTGTTTAAAAGAAATATAAATCACAAAGAATATATTTTTTGTTCAGTTTAGACCCATGTGTGGTCAATGTTTTGTTTTACAGGTTAATTTTTTTGTTTTGGGGCAGGGGTCTGGTTTCATGCCTTTTCTTTTTTTTTTTTTTTTAAGAAAATTACGAAACTTCATTATAATATTCATACCTTTTGTTTTGTACCTTATCTAACTTTACAGCATTTTTGTGTTGGAAGACTGTAAAATAATTTGTCTGGGAGTTTAGGTCAGGGTTTCTCCGCTCTGTCTGTCATCCTTCCTGGCGATTGTATTCTAGTGTTGTACCATTTTTTATTTTTATTATTATTTTTTTTTTTCAGACATGCATTCGGAGGCGTTTCCTCCTTTCCTCATTGTGAAGTTTGTATGAGGAGAACTATTTGTTTGTATTGATAGGAACTGTGCATACGCATGTATGCAGACACACATGTGCATCGCTCAGACAATACAACACCGAATCCAAGAGGACATGTACACATTTACAACATCTCACTGGCCTGGATCCAGAGGTTCTGTCTTGCAGATGTAGAAAATTGTTGCTTTTTGTCCTAATTTTGTTATACAGATATATAAATGTAAAGAGAGATAGAAAGAAAGAGAGAGAGAGAGAGGAGGGAGAGAGAGGGGCCCCTTAGCTGAGCGGGAGGGAATGGGCGATCAAGCGCTTGATCAAGAGCAGTATGGATTTTGGTATTGACCCTCATTCCTCTCACACAAACTTGAACAGGGGCTCTACTTTTTCCCTTAATGTAAATCAAGCAAGTTATTAAGCAAAGTACTATAAATATAAGGAAGAGAGAATGAAATCACTGTATAAACTGGTTGAAAAACTTATTTCTTACTTATATACCATATTGTTAAATAAACTGTGTGCAACAGATCAAACCCATGTGTCTTTAATGTTGTTTTTATAAATTATATTATAAAGATACTTTGAAAAAGTCGACGTTGATTTCTTGAGAAAGACTTGCGTCCGTGGGCTTATTTAACTCCTATCAGATTTAAAAGTATACAGTACATGAATACTTAATGTAATATTGATTAAATCAGTTATTTGCCATATTTAGTGTTATTTACAATCTTTTTAGCAATTTCATCATTTCGTAAGTAATATCACATGATTGTTTCGCAATCGACGCAGTCACTGCGTCACCGCGTACTTTACGTCACCGGAAGTAGACGGCGGCGGTTGCGGGACAGTATTTTGAACAATGTAAACCTCCACTGCAGCATATTTTACAAGAAAATCGTCGTTTTACGACATAAAATCATCTGTATTAAAGACATAAAATGAAGCGCGTCTCGCCAACGGTCTGTATTTAAATTGTTATGAAATAAATCGTGATAAAAGTACGTTAACTGACATAACTAGCCTATAAGGTTCGAATAGTGGCAAAGTAAAATGTAAACATGATGTATTTAATTACGTACAGCTATTCCTTGGACTTTTTCAAACCAAAGTTCTCATAAACGGACAAACCTGATATACATTTCGTCCACAATATTACGATTCAAATGATGTTTAACAATCCATAAATATGGATCCATATAGCAACTGATGTGACAGATCATGTGTGTGATTGGCTCATCATGGACGACTCGGATCAGGACTTCACCGACCTCTGCTCTCGTCTCCTTAAAAGAGTGAGGAGGAAAGGAGCAGGAGGATCTGGAGATGAGAAAAGATCAGCAATCAAGGATGAGGAGCCATCCTCCCCCTCTTCTAGAAGAAATCCTCCTAAGAGGAGAAAGAAGAAGGATGCTGCTAAGACTGACATAAAGAGTAACATTAACAGGACTCAGGCTGTAGTGTCTGGTGATGTTTCCCAGCCCGTCGCTGGTGTATCTGGCACAGGGAAGGTCAAAGATGCCGTGATCCGCAGAATGCAACAGTTTAAGAGAGCCATTCCAGAGAAACTCCTACATGCAGAGACCAACCAACCCACATCCACAGACTCTGAGGGAAACTATCCCACCACTGCCGGGATCCAGCACACAGGTATGGTGTCGAGCAGGGATTTTCAATCTTTATAGACCCAGAGCTCACCCACCCAAGCCTCTCAATTTTCATAAACACATGAACTTATTTTGACGCATCATATTATGTTGTGCAGCGTCATAGTAAGTTAGAGGTCAGTTAATAACTAAATTTCTGTGTGTTTTACAGGCCTCAGCAATAAGTATTTTTTATATATTTAATTAAAAGTCCATAACAGCTATAAAGTCATAATTCTACTGGAAAATAATGGCATATGGTGCAAAACATGACTAATTGCTTTATGACTTTAAACCAGAATTGACACAATTTGTAAAATATTGTTCAAATTGTAATCAAAATTAGTTTTTATTGTTTGAAATGTTTTAATGTGACCCTGGACCACAAAACCAGTCATAAGGTTCAATTTTGAGAAATTGAGATGTATACATGATCTAAAAGCTGAATAAATAAGCCTTCCATTGATGTATGGTTTGTTATGATAGGACAATATTTGGAGATACAACTGTTTAAGAAAACTGGAATCTGAGGGTGCAAAAAAATCAAAGTATTGAGAAAATCGTCTTTAAGGTTGTCCAAATGAAGTCTTTAGCAATGCATATCCACTCACAAAAATAAATTTTTTATATATTTATGGTAGGAAATTTACAAAATATCTTGATCTTTATTAAATATCCTAATTATTTTTGGTATACAAGAAAAATCAATAATTTTGACCCATACAATGTATTGTTGGCTATTGCTACAAATATACCCGTGCGACTTATGACTGGTCCAGGGTCACATGATCATAAAAGACATTTTTTCAAAAGTGTGTGTGCATGTTGTCTTACACAAGATGTGAGTGGAGATGAAGCCCTGGCTCTTCAGCTCCAGCAGGAGATGGATCGTGAGGCTCGGGCTGCTGGGGACGTGGAAGAGGCGGGATTGTTCTTCTGCCAGCTCTGTCAGAAAGATCTGTCAAGCATGAGTCCCCCTCTACGCACTCAGCACATCAACAGGTGCATTGCCACCACAAAATACACTAGATTATGTGGCATCGTTCATATCTGTTTCACAAACAATTTAGGGTGAGTTTCACATTTGGCTTCTGCCTTTTCCTCCTGTTCTGCAGATGTCTGGATGCCAATGAGAGCAGCGCTCCCTCGGCATCCCATCATTCCCACCCTAGACCACGGGTCCCAGAGTGTCCCATTTGCGGAAAGAGTTTTAAATCAGAAAAAAGCCGGTCTGTCCACCTAAAGCGTTGCTCGACTGATATGGGTGTGAAGCCCAATGATCTCCTTCAGGCTCTGAGGAGACAAGCTGCTGAGACAGTGAGCCACAACACCACCGACCAATCGTAAGTCAGCTGCTGTCCGCTTGTTGACTTTGCAACATATTCTTAACCTTTTTTCTTTATTGTGGGATTTTATTTTTAAAAATAATGTTTACAAAACAAAATTAATTTAAAAATAAAATGAAAAATAACAAAATTAATCTTTGTTAACGTTAGTTAATAAAAATACAACTGTTAATTGTTAGTCAGGTCCATTAAATAATATTTACAGATACAACTTTTGATTTTAATAACGCATTAGTTAATGTTGAAATTAACTAAGATTAATAAATGCTGTAGATTTGTTTTTCATTGTTAGTTCATGTTAACTAATGTCGTTAACTAATGAATCCTTTTTATAAAAAGTGTTACCAATTTTTCTCTGTGTATTTATATATATATACTGGTTAAAAGTTTGGACACATTACTATTTTTAATGTTTTTGAAAGAAGTCTCTTCTGCTCACCAAGGCTGCATTTATTTGATCAAAAATACAGAAAAAAACACTAAAATTGTGACATATTATTACAATTTAAAATAATGGTTTTCTATTTTAATATACTTTAAAATATAATTTATTTCTGTGATGCAAAACTGAATTTTCAGCATCATTATTCCAGTCTTCAGTGTCACATGATCCTTCAGAAATCATTCTAATATGCTGATTTGTTATCAATGTTGGAAACAGTTGTGCTGCTTAATATTCTTTTATAACCTGTGATACTTTTTTCAGGATTATCTGATGAATGAAAAGTTAAAAATGAACAGCATTTATTTAAAATAGAAATCTTTTTTTAACAAAATATACTACCATTCAAAAGTTTGGGGCCAGTAATATTTTTTTCTTTCTTTTTTTGAAAGAAATTAATACTTTTATTCAGCAAGGATGCATTAAACTGATAAAAAAAGTGATAGTAAAGAAAAGATTTCTATTTTGAATAAATGCTGTTCTTTTTAACTTTTTTATTCATCAGTGAATCCTGAAAAAAGTATCATAGATTCCAAAAAAATATTAAGCAGCACAGCTGTTTCCAACATTGATGATAACTGAGTATCAAATCATCATATTAGAATGATTTCTGAAGGATCATGTGACACTGAAGACTGGAGTAATGATGCTGAAAATTCAGCTTTGATCACAGGAACAAATTATATTTGAAAGCATATTAAAATAGAAAACTATTATTTTAAATTGTACTAATAATACACATTACAATTTTTTTTTTCTGTATTTTTGATCAAATAAATGCATATTTATATTACATGTTCTGTGTTCTTCAGACAACAAGTAAGTGGCACAACAAGGAGGGATGGTGTGCCTGTGAAAAAGAGGACCAGAAGGAAAGCCCAGAAGATGGACGAGGACACCATGGTGGCGCTGGCTCTGTCCCGCTCTCTACTTGAGCAGGAAATGGAAAAGGTGCGAGAGGTGGAGGAGGAGAGGGAGATACTGGCTCAGCTCTCCAGCCCTCCTGCAACGACGGCTCCTGTATTACAGTGGAGACCTGGTGCAGGTAAACTCATTTTTTCAGTTAAACATATGCAATAAAATTGCATGTTATTACAAATAACATAATCATTCATGTTCTCTTTCAGGTAAGGGCCGTGGAAAGAGAAGGAAGGGAGCTTCTCCTGTCCACCCACCCCTACTCCTTATTCAGGACCCTCAGACAGCACTGAATCGTCTACAGGAGCGGGTTTCGTCTCTCCTGCTCCGTTCCAGACCCCCCTCTCCACCCACACCCACCCTATCCCCCTCCACACTGCCTCTCCATCCTCACGCCCCCCTCTGGGACAAAAGTGCTCTTCACGGAGGAGGACCAGACTCAGTTTCAGAGTTTTACACATCAGAATTAAGCAACTTCATACAGCCATGGGTTGCATCAGAGGTCAGATATTTACCCTGAGAAGAAATTCCCCTTGTCTTATTGTGCACAATTTTTTTGTGTGCATTATTCCAAAGAAAAATGTTTGTTCATAAAAAGTTTTTTTTTTTTTTATCAAAATGTAGTAACTATAAAAATTGCATTTTTATAAACATGAATCAACATTTTATATATATATATATATATATATATATATACATATATATATATATATATATATATATATAATATACACTACCAGTCAAAAGTTTGGACACGGTAAGATTTTAAATGTTTTTAAAAGAAGTTTTGTCTGCTCAACAAGGCTACATTTATTTAATTAAAAATACAGTAAAAACAGTAATGTTGTGAAATATTATTACAATTTAAAATAACTGTTTTCTGTTTGAATATATTTCATAAAGTAATTTATTCCTGTGATCAAAGCTGAATTTTCAGCATCATTACTCCAGTCTTCAGTGTCACATGATCCTTCAGAAATCATTCTGATATGCTGATCTGCTGCTCAAGAAACATTTATTGTGTACAATTGTACAAAATATTTGTGTACAATATTTTTTTTTCAGGATTATTTGATGAATAGAAAGTTCAAAAGAATAAAAGTATTAATTTCTTTAATTTCTTTTCAAAAAAATAAAAATTCTTACTGACCCCAGACTTTTGAACGGTAGTGTATAATGTTACAAAAGCTTTGTATTTCAGATAAACGCTGTTCTTTTGAACTTTCTATTCATCAAGGAATCCTGAAAAAAAAAAAAAGTACACAACTGTTTTCAACATTGATAATAATCATAAATGTTTCTTGAGCAGCAAATCAGCATATTAGAATGATTTCTGAAGGATCATGTGACACTGAAGACTGGAGTAATGATGCTGAAAATTCAGCTTTGCATCACAGGAATAAATTACTTTATAAAATATATTCAAACAGAAAACAGTTATTTTAAATTGTAATAATATTTCACAATATTATTGTTTTTACTGTATTTTTAATTAAATAAATGCAGCCTTGGTGAGCAGACAAAACTTCTTTTAAAAACTTTAAAAATCTTACCGATTCCAAACTTTTGACTGGTAGTATATATATATATATATATATATATATATATATATATATATATATATATATATATATATATATATATATATATATATATATATATATATATATATACACACACACATATATATATATATATATATAATGTGTGTGTACATATATGTGTGTGTGTTTCAGTACAACTAATTTATGTAATTATAATTTACAATAATAGCCTTAAATTTAAAAGCATAACTTCATGACAGCTATACATTCATATTTTTACTGGAAAATTTATTTCAAATTCCCTTTGTCTTATTGTGCACAGTTCACCAGTGCGCAGTAGGTCAAAGGAAAAATTATTAAAAACTTGAACATTACTACATTATGAAATATAGTACAGATCATTAGTTAGGAATTTAGAAACTAATTTATTTTTAGAGATTTTGTGATGTTTTACAGGCCCCAATAGTCAGGATTTTTTTATGCTGGTCAGATAGGGCCAGTAGTTCAGATTTTTCATTTCTTACTAACATTTTCATTTTTCATTCAAATCCCAGTGGATAAAATCACATTCTACATTATTTCTCACTGAATATTTTGTTTGTTAAATATGTGGATGCTATTTCTTAAAGTTTCTTTATAATACTTCAGAGGGAAAAAGTCAAGTCTCTTGAAGTTACTCCAGTCAAGAAACCACCAGTTGTGACCACAGAAGCCGATTTGGTCCAGGAAAAGCCTTCGGATCAGAGCCCAGCACAGCACAGGACTACCTGTCCTCTCACTCCTTGTTCGGGTACACCAGGCACCCAGGCTCTGCAGGACCTGATGGAGCTTGCAGAGGAAGGCATGACCCTCACCCAGTATGGATACACCAAGCACACAGCTGCAGGGGACAAGTCAGGTAATACAGGTACTGTGTCATGAAAAGGCAAAATTAATTACACTTGGCTCACACTGTCCCATGTTCTTTAGAAAAAGACAACGCCAAGAATGAACTTCCCTCAAGTGGGTTTGTTCCAGAGACAAATAACAAGAAGACACCCAAAAAAGTCTCAGTAAGAATTTCCTTCAATTTTAACCTCCTAATACTACTCTATCATGATAGGCTCGATATTAAATGTTCTATAGTACTTTTCTATGTCTGTTTTTCAGGTGTACGTTTCAAAGTTAACATCAGATCTGAGCAGTATGGTCAACAACCCTCAACTCAGTGATGTGCAGTTACAGGTGGACAGTGGGGACGTCTTCTTTACGCACTCGTTTATGCTGTACACACGATGCCCCCTGCTGGCCAACATGGTTAGTGCATCTCTACTCTGACGCCATAAACATTAACCATTAAGAAGTGCAGATGAATAACCAAGCTGTTACCATGTTTTTGTAGGTTCATGACTCGGGTTTTGGTGTTCAGGAGGAGGGTATGCCTGTTACTCAGAGGGTGTTGTTGGGTGATGTGCTTGCAGAGGCAGTACTGGCCCTCCTGCAGTATCTTTACACAGCCCACTGTCCTCTGACACATACACTGCTACCACATGTACAGGAGCTTGCTAATAGGTCAGCAAGACAACCCCAATCATGTGGTTCAATTATTTGAGCATATAAATTGCTTCTAGATAACAATATATTGTGGATGGTAAATCTGTGTGGTTTGTTTCAGGTTTGGTTTGACTGAGCTGCAACAGCAGTGTGAGGAATATTCCGGAAGTGCAGAGGAAAACCTAAGAGAAGAGTCTAAAATGTTTCCAGCACCTGAGCCTCATCTCAGGGACCAAGAAGACCAAAACTTGGCAGAAAGCAACTTCTTGGAGCTCCTCCAATCAATGTGGCAGCATGGGGACAGCGAAGAAGAGGATGATTTTAAAGAGACTGGTGGAGAGGAAAGAAACATGGAAGAGGAGCGAGAGAGAGGAGAGGGAGAGAAAGAGGACCAGGTGGATGAGGAAGAGCTTGACGAGATATATGAGTTTGCAGCGACACAAAGGAGGATGGAGACGATGTTGGAGACTGCAACAGAGGCTGAGGAAGAGGAGGGAGATGCAAATGCATCCCTCGAAAATGAAAAAAGGATGAAGGGATAGAGAAAAATGAGTCAGAATCCCTCTTAGAGAAGTCTGCCAGCAGTTGCCATAGTAACAAACAAGGCGTGGATGGGACAGAGGCTGCCATGGTAACAAGTCCAACAGAAACCCTTAAAAAGCCCAGTCCGGAGACTGAGAGAGTTAGTTTGATTCCAGAATTAGATGCTGGCACAAATGAAAACAGAGACCCAGATGCCTGTCTAGACAAGAGCTATGACCGTTTATTCTCCCAGTCTGAAGGTGAATACGTGGAACCATTACAGACTCCAGCATCCTGCTCTCAGCAACAACATTACAAGCCATCATGCGCACTACAGCGAAACACACCTGCCCCATTTCGGCCTTCATGTGTCCATGAGGTGATTGACCTGTCTATAAGCCCTCCGCTAAGCTTAAGTGTGTCAGGTGAGACTTCCTTTCCCATGCCTGGTGTGTCTCCTTTTCCACATAAGAGTGAAGATGCAGTAGGTGAAGGTAAGTCTCACCTAAGAAAAGACAATTCAAGCTGGCAAGGAATAGAAAACCCTCCTTCCCCTCCAAATTCACACAACAAAGAAGTTGAGCTCATTGTACTCTCAGATGATTCCGGTGAGGAAATGGACGTGGATGGTGACAACAATAATGCAGCTACCACTAAATGTGCTTTGTCCCCTCAGTCTCCTTTCAAATCTCCCTCAGAACCTCCTCAAATATTCACAAGCTATGCTTGCAAAGTTAAACTCACAGAGAACAGTCT
Organism: Hypophthalmichthys nobilis; assembly: GCA_037950665.1. Lineage (NCBI taxonomy): Eukaryota > Metazoa > Chordata > Actinopteri > Cypriniformes > Xenocyprididae > Hypophthalmichthys > Hypophthalmichthys nobilis. The sequence continues at coordinate 42,409,901 of CM075476.1, forward strand.
CAAAGAATCAGGATCCCAAGGCCATGCCGGAAAACAGGTAAATGCTTCCAAGCAGGTGACGACTGATACAGAAGCCAAGTCTGACCGATCAGAGCAATATAGTCCTGGGGTTGCAAATGAAAGTGTGATTGATGGCTCTGCCGAGGTTTCCTGGCTGATTCCAGCTACTCCAGTACCATCCACACGCTGTAGCTCTGCCCAGACCTGCGTTAGCATGCGCCGAACCCAACTCTTCCCCAAATCTTGCTCTACATCATCCTCTTCTTCCTCTTCCTCTGTCTCAGACAGTTTGAAACCTGCTAGCTCTGCTTCTTCAAACAGTAACTGCTTTAAAGAGAAGCCGGTAGCCTTGTCCAATCTCTTCAAATCAGATCAGAGTCTCCTTAAAGAACGCCCTAGCACTGATACAGATCAATCTCCAGGTTACCAGAGACCACTTCAACTTCTAAGACTGTCTCGAGCATCTGATGGCTCCCACACTGGCACCATCATGGGACGTCCAACCCAGGGTATCCCACAGCCCTCAAGTAGCACTCCTCTCCATTCAGACTCTTCTTTACAACGTCAGATCCTGTTTGGCTCCCCTATGGCTGGTGACTGTGAGGTTCAGCCCGATGATAGCAGAGGTAATAGTGGATCTTTCGGTAGTCAGGGGAAAGTTGGCCTAGTGTCTCTACAACTGAGTTCTCCTTCCCCTAGTAAATCACCTGAGAAGAAGCAGAGTAGCTCTCTTCAGCATGGATGCTCCAGTCCGTCCTCAAACTCTTTGAGATACAGTTATTCTGAAAGAGCGAGAGAGAGCGAGAATGATGGCATAGAACAAATGGAAGTGGGAGAAGCACATCCAAATCAAAGTGTTGAAGAAGTGGTGGATATTGCAGGAAACTCATTCTGTGACAAGGATGAGCTTGGAAGAAGTGTGGGAGAAGAGCATGCAAATCAAAGTATTGAAGTGGTAGATATTGCGGGAAGCTCATTCTGTGACATGGATGAGCCTCCTATAGCGTTTGACGACTCCTGGGGCTTGGATGGAGCGGTTGGAAGCCAGAAGCCCCACTTTAGTCTAAGACTTGACAGCAGTGAAGGTACGGTCAGTCCACCAGGTCTCAAGGGTAAGGGACAAATGACAAGTCTACATGCCACGTCTCCTCTTGCATCTGGAGCTTGTAACAAAACTCCTGATCCAAGTCCAGGTCCGTTCAATCACAGTCTACCTGACCCTGACATGTGGGATGATTGGGAGGAGGAAGAGGTTGCTCCCCTTCCTCTTTCTCAGAGACTGGCAGCTCCCTCTGCCAAGAGAGTTGCTGAATTAAAGACTCCAGGTAAAACATGTTGTCCTCCTTTTTGTCATGTTAATTATGTTTCCCTGGAGCTCTTATTTTTTTTCTGACACGGCTGCACAGACCTGTTAATTATGCATTCAGAAAGCCCAGTAAGATTGATTTTGTTTTTAGAAAACCTTAAAATCAATTTTAACTTTCTGCACAGTTGCTTGCAGAAAGAAGAATAAAGGACCGCTGGTACCCATCACCCCCATGCCAGGCTTCTCTGATATGGACACACCTGAGCTCAAAAACAGACTCAATAGGTGAGCATAAAAGGAGTATTTAGACACTGTCACGCTTAAAAATGTATTCATGTCTTTGCAATAGTTAGCAAAATATCAAACCAGGTGGAAAACATTACTCTGAAACTTTTTATTTTCAGAACTTTAGGAACTTTTAAAATAGACTGGTTCCAGGGTCATTTTTAGTCCAAGTATGAAGTCAGTTCCCCTCAGGGTGTTCACACAGGTGTCCAAGTAGAGTAATTCATCACAGAAGCAATGGACGTGATTTTTTTTTTTTTTATCCAAGTACTTTGTCTTCATTTTGAATAGTGTGTTTATTGTTTTATAATGTAAAAACAAACAAACATTCTTACATGCCATTTCTAAAAGGGTTAGTTCACCCAAAACTGAAAATTCTGTCATTAATTATTCACTCTCATGTTGTTCCAAACTTGTAAGATTTTCGTTCATCTTCAGAGCACAAATGAAGATATTTTTGATCAGCGAACATAAACAGAAGCTCAACCGAACCTGCTTGACACGTGAGAAAAAGCTCTTCTGGAAGCTCAAACGTGCTGTGTAACACGAGAATGAACCTTATTGGTTCTCACACATCAAGCGAACATGCTTGAGCTTCTGTTTACCACAACTGATGTGTGCATTGATGAATGTGAATAAAAGCCTAAATTCAATCTGTTCATCATATAAAGCGATAGAGTCTCTTCAGAAAATGTGGACTAAACCACTCAGTTCATATGGATTAGTTTTACGATCTCTTTATGAACTTTTTGAAGCGTCAAAGTGGTAGTCGTGTAGCTGTCTATGGAGGGACAGAAAGCTCTCAGATTTCATCAAAAAGATCTTCATTTGTGTTCTGAAGATGAACGAAAGTCTTACGGGTTTGGAACAACATGAGGGTGAGTAATTAATGACAGAATTTTAATTTTTGGGTGAACTAACCCTTTAATTGACAGTGGTAGTCACATTAGGAAACCAGTTTAGACCAAATCAACATTATGTACATCCTAAGAATTGTTTTTTAAAGTATTAAAATATTCAACATTCAAATGAGAATCAAATGCAGATGTTGTGGAACTTTGCCCTCACAAAGCCAAAGCAACATGTTTTTTTTCTAGGTTCGGTGTGCGTCCGCTGCCAAAGAAACAGATGGTTCTGAAGCTGAAAGAGATCCATCAGTACACCCACCAGCTGCAGAGCTCCGAGTCTGAGGAGGAGACCTCTGGACCCCAACGCCCCCCAAATGCCTCCAACTCCCAGTCTGCGCTGCTCTCCTTTAAGCATCCAACAGCGCACCCTGCTGTCTCCCCTATGAAACTGCCACCAAGTGAAGAAGATGAGCTTTTATCAGCCTCTCAAAACTCAAACACGTCCTCCACTGCGGAGTCCGAGAGGTACAGCTCCTATATGGCTATAGACACAATACTACAAAGAAACTTAGTTCAACTCTTTTCTTCTATCCAGGTCGAACCCAGAACTATGTGTGTCTGAAGACGATGACTCGGACAGCGAGGGCATCACAGCGTCTCAGGCTGTTGTGCGTGAGAAGGACAAACTCCTCGCAGTTCATCAGTTCATCCTATCCGACCCAAAACTGTACGGACGCGTGCTGCAGTACCAGCCTCTCTCCCTGGCGGAGCTGCGGTCCAGCTTGAAAGCAGCAGGCATCAGGTTAGGTGCTGCTAAGCTACTAGACTTCCTGGACTCCCAGTGCATCACTTTCAGTACGGCCAAACAAGGCCAGAATGCTTCTTCCCGCAGGAAGCGAGGTGGGAAAACGAAAACTAATGGTGTTGCAGCCGGAAGAGGGAGAAAAAAAGCAGCTAAGCCCAATGGAGGAGTTGCATGAGGGCTGAAATAAAATAATGTGGTAAAACTACATCATTGTCAGAATAAATTGTTAAATGACAATAATGTTCATCTTTTCAACAAAACAGTAGCTGATAAACACATCTAATGCACACTCAGGGACTCAAGCCTTCCAGTGAAGGGATTTAAATTTAAATAAATTTAAAAGTTTTTGTATTTTTTTTTTTTTAAATCAGCTTTATATTGATGTTTATTTTGTACAATGTATGAAGTGAAAATATTATTTTTAAATGAATTTAATTTAATGTCTGGATAATGTAATTAAAATACATTTCTTTGTGTCATGTTTTTATACAATAATTGGTTCATTTCAACTATGTTGTTGTAATTAAATTTCATTCAGCAGCTTTATATATTCTTTCAATATATATATATTCTTTTTATATATTCATTCCAAATGTGCCTCTCTCAATCAAACTCCTAGCCAAAAACAAGTCACGAAAACAGTCATGAAATGTGCGGGTCATATTTTAACAAATTTTGCATTGACACAATATTTTAATTAGGCTTTACCCTGTAATGTAAAGAAAAAATTGTAAACTACATATGTAAGTATATGTAATATATTGTGTCCAGAAATTGTGATTTTCATTATTGTATCACAATTTTTGTTTTTCACGTATAATTATAAAAAATAATGCAAAAAATAGAAATTAAAAGAAATAATTATATTTAAAAATATGACCCATAAATTTCTTTGCATAATTCATCCCATGATTTCAGATTGTAACCAACAGTGAGAGAAAAAAAAAAAAAAAAATCATCACAGAACTAAGATGTCTTGAAAAAATTTTACTGGACTTTTTTTGTTTGTTTTATAACATCACTTTTTTTTGCAAAGATCTGTGGAGAAAAACAGACATCTCACATTCTAACAAAGAAAGAAAAGCAGAAGAAAAATCTCTGATCATCTTCCGTGTGCACGAGAGAGAATCTGTGTCCGGCTGGGCAAACAGTTCCACAGGAAGTGCTGAATTCACACAGCGTGCGAATCTCTCACATTATCCCCTGAGCTCATCAGGAGAGTCAGGCTGCACTGCCTCAGTCAGGACCACTCAGCCACATCTCCTCATGCCCCATCATGCGCCGGTCACGACAGGTTGACAATGTTGGCCAGGAAACGCTGGGCCCACCACTCCTCAAGATCAATAGGCACAAAATCTGTCAAAAGAGAAACTAGGTAAGTTCTTTGAGATTGCACCCTATTTGAATTAAACAATTCCACACAAAATAGACATTTTTTTTTCTTTCATAGTGTGAAAGCAACATGAACATTCTTCAAAATAAATCCTTTTGAGTTCCTGAAAGGAAGTCATGCAAGTTTGGAATGACATAAGGTGAGTAAATAATTTTTATTTTTACTTGAACAATGTGAATATATCCTACTGACAGTGAAGGCCTTCACAAGGGGCTGAGCAGAGAGAACAAGTCAGCAGAGTAGAGACTATTTAAAGAAAGTAAATAGGACAGAAGCCATAGACTGACTTTTCATGCCGGGATTGGGGCTTCTTTCCGCGTACTGCACCGGGCCTTTCCCGTTCTCCGGCTGGGATCCCTCTCCAAGCTTCTGTTCCACCTCCTGCCAAGCTGCAATAAAAAAAGAAATAAATATTTAGGGTGGGGGGTATTTTTTTACTTAAAAAATTATATACAGTCAAACCAAAATTTATTCAGACACCTTGAACATTTAATTCATTATTACAGTTTATTCACTATAGTTTAAAAAATGGTAATAAAATATGACCAGATCTCAGAGTTAAACTGTGTCAGAAAAAATTAATCTTAATTATGTCAGATAATACTTAAGCAAAACATGGTCAGGTCAAAGTGTCTGAATAATTTTTGGTTCCAAATTTTTTATCAATTTTAGTGGTAGTCCACTGTATGAAGAATTTTTGGGTATAATATGTCACAGTTTACTTTCTTTTGCTATCCTCACTTACATAAATGAACTACAGTGTCCTGCACCCACTAGTGAAAATATATCAAAATTATATCTATATTGTATCTATATTTAGACATCAATATGGTTTGCCAGCAAACTTGTCAAATTATATTATATGTTATATGTATATATAAAATCTCAAGTCATATACTGCTAAAATATTTAATCGGCTATATATTGCTCTTATGCAGCGTAAAACTTTCCAGCAAACCATACTGATGTCTAAATTAGAAGTCAGTTATTGTTTTTAGTGGATTCTTTTCAATAAATTTTGAAACAAATTCACAAAATGAACTGATTCAATGATTCATTGATGGATTCATTTGTCAATCAGTCTGAATCTGAATGGCTTTTAAAATCCTTTATTCAGTAAACAAAAACCAAAGTACGGGGTCACTGTGAATAGCATTTCATTTAGGAATACATGTTTTATGTCACAACACAGTAGTCCTGAAAACAGTGCCATGTACTCCACCAGAGAACAATTTACAGCTGGAAAAGCATGCTCTTCTTGTTGGGAACTCGGCTGAAAAGTAGGTGGACACATTTGACCAATTCTGATCACTTCCTTTACACTCCCTAAACCGTTGTGAGATTTTCCCAGATTATACAACTCTCTTCTATTGACTGTAAAGCAGTTTTAGAAAACATTAAGCCTCAGTTAAGTAGCCTGTCATGGTACAAAAGAGCATAAAACCTGCCCTTGAGGGGCTGTTGCATCAGCCTGTGGAGGTGGAGTCTGGCCTCCAGACAAAAACCCTCCTCTTGAAGATAACAACTGCCCTTCTTCACACAAACTCTAGTGAACTTACCTCTCAAAGTACAATCCTAGTCATTCAGAATTGTGGTAATAGCTCAACATCTAAAATACACCATTAGACTCTTGTGACAAGCCGCAAATTTGTGACAAAAGCCTTGAATCCAGTTGGTCTCTCTTCAAAGTTCGTTATGGTCTTGGGCAAATACTACCCAACCTTGGCCCTCCTCAAGGTCTTCAACATCAAGGTAACCAAAATACTGGTGTTCTGGAAAATTCACTCACCCTCATAAACAAATCGAACATTCTCCTCATGTGCTGGGGTGAATCCTTCAGTAGTACTGGCAGCTTTTGGAGAGGTGGATCTGTGGTACCGCTTTCCGTTCAGCCGGTGAAATACAATCTTCGGTGCTGGTGAACTACACAAAGGGAAATTAAAAGATATACAATAATTACATTGATTAATATGGGATCATCCTTGATCCTTTTTATTTATTTATTTTTTTACATTGCATTAATTTATCATACTTTCCATTTAAATAAAGGAATTGTTTATTAATTAAAAAAGCCTACCCAATGATTTTCATTATGAGAGCATGTACATTCTTCAACATATATAAAGACTTGAGGGTGAGAAAACGAAGAAGAATTTTGGGGTGACCTGTTCCTTTAAGGCTAAATACTTCCTTCCTTACACAATGTCGTTTCTATAGTGACAGCCACACGTTATGAAACCCAATTGCTGATTATATCATCAAAACCACCAACATAAATTGATCGTTATTGAAATATCAAACACACAAATGACAGACACAAACGCGAATGTGTGTCGTAAAATTTGCTGCGACTCACTTAAGCCTCATAAAGCAGCACGCGGAGCTGGACAACGTCCTTGTGGGAATAAAAGGGGTGTGTGACAAGCATGTGTTCGCATTATAAAAACTCCAAAAGATTAGTTATTAAACCTTCTACAGAAATGAAGACGAATAGTATCGCGACAGACTCTTCAAACACGCCGTCTTTCCACGCGCTCAGGCGCACGCGCTACACTTGCAAGGTCACACGGCGTAAGAAAAAAACAAGGGACTTTGGGAAAGGCGTCCTGATTTATAAATGAGGGCAACTTGCTTGGTACGGATACTTTTAAGTATTTTAAGCTTATAAACGAAACATGGACGCTGGGGCATTTTTAGAGGTGCAGTTAAACCATTCTTAAGTTCCCCTCAGCGACTAAACTCACGTGAAGGAGAGCATCGCAAGCTCAGGTATTACATATACATTTTATTACTCACTCCGATGCAAGCCAGTGGCTTTGCTTCTGTTTCAGGTCGTTGGCTTTGCTCTCAATCTGTTGCGTAGGGCCTGCAAGAAATAATATCTGTTAATACGTCTCTCAAATAATATCAGCAACCAGAATAAAGGGTCACTCGTGGTTTATTCTTAAAATATCAACTATAATGGCGTTAAATTACCTTTCAATGATGGCGATTGCGCTGATATGTATTATAGACTGTGCATGCTGTTCAAAACTATACCTGTTCTCCGTTGTGTAACAAGTTTGCTGGGACCTCTGGTTATTGTGTACATCATGTGAGAGACGGTTTCTGAAGAACCCCTGCGGCACGATAGATCCACGCGAGGTCTACGGATCGGTCAGTGCGAATGTCACGATTATATGCACGCCAGAAAACGTCACGCGATCCCCCTTCAGGACGGAGCTCTCTTGACGCAGCCACCTTGGAAATAAGCAGCGTCGATCCGGTTCGCAAATCTGTCGTTCAGTCGCCTGCAGCCAACATATGCGACTGGACTTAAGCGCCGTGTGTTTACTTACAGCAGGCGTAAGGTCAGTCAAGGTTAAGAGCGTTTATCACCCTAATTACGCGTCGGGTTAATTCGCTGAGTGTCCGGTGTGCGATGTCTCGCTGCTGAGAAACTTTCTGAGTTCTGGTTCAGTCTGGACTCTACTGTAAAATTCGGACTTTCAGATCGCAACCTTCCTCCGTGACGTCACGACACGCCCCCGCGACGTACAACCGGGGTCACCTTTCACCTACTCACCTTGTGGACCATCAAGCGGGCGCTGTGTTCAGTCTAAACACGGGTTTCATCATGCCGACACATGTACTACTGATAAACGCGCATAAAAAGCGCCTGCGTGATGATAACTTCAGGCCGCGCACATGTACGCTGCAATGAGGCGCTTCACGCACCACGTGGGAACCATGCAAGCAACGGGCTCTTGTGTAAAATCTAAACATTAGTTTCTTCATGCCTTCAAACATGCAACTGATTAAACTGTGCAATATGACGAGCGCGTAATTAAGGCAAGGGTTTGCGCAAATGTGCGCAGCTATGAGGCGCTCCACGCACCATGTGGTAGCCAGACAGGCTTTACCTGATACACCTAGTCCTGAACCTTGCCGTTTGTGTTAATTAAACTATATCGTTAATCTCACTAATCTGCGATGCAGGTACTGAAGTTACACTCATTAAACACTTACGATTGAATATAAGAGAGGAAAACCGTCTGATGCAACTGTTACACAACTGTTGTACAACAGTCCTTGAAAAGCAACTTGTGGGACAAAATGACTCCCTAATTAAGAATTGAATCATTTTATTTTTATTGTAATCACCAGAGAAAACAGATAAACATGCCACTTTCAAATAATCCTGAATTAGTATTTACGCTTCCAACATAAGGTTGGCATTTAGTAGCTGCCTGAGAACTGACCTCAGATCAAGACCACTGTTATTGCTTACAAATTTCTTGCCCCCTATTTGGAATATATAATTTTATATGTTATTTTAAATGTATCCTGTTCCATTAGCTATTAATACCAAACATGAAACAAACCTAAATACCAAGGTATTCACAACTAATGTCATGAATGAGCGAGAAGCCGTACATTAGACTGAATATTCTGTAGCGCAGAAATATTTTTCAATGCTGTTTCCACACGAATTAAAAGAAAAGCAGGCTTATTAAATTCATTTCCTTGACTTTCTTCAAAAAATGACCTTCTTCAGTGAATACTGGCAATTGTAATTGTATCAAATTAATTATGTAAGAAAATCTATATAGTCATAATTTGGCTCACCTGAGTGGGTGTGTACAGTACATTCGAACTCTGATATTTACATCTCCCATATTGTAAATTGCACACAAAGAAAACACTTTGTTACCCTGTAAATTTAAGTCTCTAATGCATGCTGCCTAAATCATAGCAATTCAATACAGATACACATTGTGATATTTTGAGTAAAGGACAACAGAGATTAGTTGGTCGAATTATAAAAGGCCTAATTTTATGATTGTACAGTGTTGTTTCAGTAGTGAGGTTCACAGTCTTCTACGAGACTGTCGGTAATGTAGTTGATATTCAGTAGCTGCTGGTAGTACTGCTTCTCTACAGCCGTGTTCACCGTCCAGCTCACCACCTCCACACCTCGGGCTGCCCAGTATTGCACATAGTCCCTGATGACAGAAAACACAGTGACCATCTCAAAGCGCAATACACACTCAGACACTGTAGACGGCGCTGATGTTTAGATAAACTTGAATGTTCCTTCTTACACAGATTCATTTTCAGATTTACTTCCATGTTCTTGACTGTTTTTTGGTTAAATGCCTGACATGAGGGCTGTGGTGAACTTTTCATATACTCGGCAATGAGTATTTACTCATTTACTTGCATTTGGCGCTTGGCAAGTGTTAATTTTAGGCCCTGATCATAATACTTGCCTGCCGAAGCCATACGTTAAATTTTAATATATCCCGCTCACTTTACGACTTAAAAAAAAGTCTAGAAAATCTGAAAAATATTTGTTGCAGAAATCCTAAGACATTTACAATTTATTATTGGTTCAGTTTATATAGAGGTCTATGTTTTGGATGAATATTTTGGTGGGGCTCTGCCACACCTGCCCTCACAGACGAGCCACGGCTGGGTTATATACAGTGGTTGCTTTACTGTGAATGGTGCAATTTATTTTAGGACTTGTGGTAGGTGTGTTAAAGACCTTACAGTAATGTAATGCACATAATGATATGGCTTCACAATAATTATATAAAATGAAATGACCAGTTTTGGAAATGAGATAATGACTCACGGCGAGATGAAGTTCTTCTGCACCAGGAAGGCAGAGACTCCGCACAGGTTCCACAGTAGGTGATGATGGGCCCAGTCGAGGAGCACGTCCAACACCTGCATCCAGTGTTGTTTCCAGGCAGATGAGAACCGTGGCGTCCCGTCGCCAAAATAACTCAGACTCCACGGCCGATGGGTCAATGCAGTCACCACATTAGGATCTGCCTGCCGCATCTGGAAAAGAGGAGATCTCGGTCTAAGAAATGCTCTAAGAGGAAAGTCAAGTCCCATCAGCAGCAAATAAACTAAATTATGTTACCCTATAGATGACTTTGGGCTCAAATGAGCAGACGATACTTGTGTTGTAGAGCACTGGATACTTCCGAAATAATTCTTTCAGTGATGCAGCTGCCTATGGACAACAGATAACACACATGAAAGCATTACCATTCTGGTCTCCTGATGCAGGAATCATTAAATCAATAAGCTCCACCAATGGTCTCATGCAGAGCAATGTAAGTAGCGACAGTACCTCATCTGGATGACCTTTGACATCAAAGTAGATGGTCAACTGGCGCTTGATGCATTCCTCTACAGCCTCCTGCAGCGATGGAACTTTCTCACCTCGGAAACGGTCACTGCTCGGCAACCAACAAAAACATACCACCTGCTGTCTTCAAGTTGGTCTTGCTCATTTATACTCTATGTTTGAAACAAGTCTGTCGTTCTTCCTAGCTAACCTGAATCGGTGTTTGGCGGCTGCGTCTAGTTTGCGCAGTTCAGAGAACAGCAGCTTGCTCAATGGTCCCGATCCGTTTGTGGTTCGGTCCACAGTGTCGTCGTGCATCAGTATGGGAACCCCATCAGCGGTGAACTCCAGGTCCAGCTCCACACCCGTGGCTCCATTCTCACTTGCCTTTCAGTTACAAATTAGAGTCATTTAAAAAGGAAGAAACCAGTGCTTAGATCTGTAGATTGAGGAAAACCACAGTTAACGCAATGCTTTCACAATGTGTAATACAAGAAATGAGCTTCTGAGGTTGAGCCTGTGATGCTGATCACATGTGCATGCATCTCTAAAAGTGATATGAAAGCAGACATTTATATAATAGTCAAAGTGCAGTAAAAGAATATAAAAATACTAACAATTGGTTAACCCCGCCCCCTGATGCATTCATTAGCAGAGAGTCAACTTCAAGTTATCTGATTGGCTAAGGGACCATTCACATAGAAAGATGGTAAATATTTAACTGATGAGTTGTCAACACAATATATAACAATACAATATAAAAGGTATGATTTTACCCCAAATCCAACAGTTTGACACAAAATGATAACTGCAAATCCACGTTTCTCTGCCTGAAGTTAAGTTGCTTCTGTGAATTGCAGCGATCCCTTTGCTTTTTTTTTCTGTAGCTTTCAGCAGTCTGTAAAAATATACCTCAGATTTCATGTCTAAACTATTTGTAAAGTCAATTGCAAAGCTCTCTCCCATTTTGGATGTTTTTCGCAGCATTCATGCAGAAAACCAATGCTGCCACTCAGTCTTTTTGCCACTCAGTGGGCATAACCGTAGTCAGGACTGCAGTGTTGCCACGTCCGCGGAATTGGGCTACTTTTACACTGTTGCCACGGGTTGTTTTTACATGTCCGCGGGTTGAATCGACCCAAAATAATGTGATATTTAGTCCATGAAATGCAAATTTTACCAGGGGATTCCTGACAAAAATGCTAATTTAACCCCCCGAACGTGATTTTTACCGTAGGACCCCCCCTGAAGTGCCATTGGGCTAGTTTTGAGGAGTAATTGGGTGGGTTTTGTAGTGAAAAACCTGGCAACCCTGGCCGACAGTGACGTCACGTGCATACCCTCTAATGCTAGCCTCTCCGAAAATGCCTACCCTACCTTTAATTAATTCAAACAAAAAACATTTGCATTAAAGCATAAGCATTAAACAGAAATTAATGTGCTCACCGTACGTATAGCAGCTATGGTGTTCTCGGGAGCGTCGTGTCCACCACCGCGGTGAGCCACCGCTGACACGCCGTTCGACGACACTCTAGCCCCGGGCCGCAGCACCTGTCTGGCCCGGCTGGAGGGCACCTGGGGAAACCGAAACATCACCAGAAAGAGGTAGAGTGAGGCCGTGAGCACCGTGGGCCAGACGGCGCTTCTGGTTCCCACCAGAACCACGATGAAGACAGTAGAGAATAGTGTGAGCCCATCTCCTAACTGAAGCATGATGAGGAAACGAACCTACAAACCCCAAAACAAGAGCTATTTCTGCAACTAATCAATCTGTGTTCAATAAACATAAGACTCAGCTCGATCGATAAGATAAAATCCGCATAGCGAGTGTCTTCAAAATGTTGACACAGTCTTCAGTCATTCATTGCCACACAACTGTGTGTCAGAAACTGGCTTGCATTAATGAGCTGTCATGAAAATAAATTGATGACATCACGAATACATCGCGAAATTGCGCGCATGACTCCTGACTTCATCACGATAAAGAGCATCAAGTGATATTAAAGACATCCTAAATAAATGCATTTACACTGCGTGTAGTATCGTGTCGATAACCTGTTTAACCTGCTTTACGAGCGCAAGATATCTAATATAATAACTGTCTATGAGATGCCGTGGTGGACACTTCCTACAATAGAAAATGATAACTCGACTAAGACAAAAGTCCTTGTGCATAAATGATTTTTGGTTGACGAGTATAAATTTAGCAGTTTGTTATTATTCGTTTTTAATATGATGATATTAGTTTGTTTGTTTGTTTGTTTTTTGCATTAGACAAATTTATATACAATTATTTTATTGCGATAAAAACCTGCGGACCTTTATTTTGAAGTGCATATGTTCACAGCAGCACTGCGGGATGAAATTAACTTTTGTGGAAATGGCAAGTGCGTTTAGAACTGCTCAAATTGTTAATGTAATACATTTTGATATATTATTTTGACCATTTGTGTGGTGTATTTTCTTTGCCATTATTATGTCTTAGCTGCCTAGAATACAGTAGCAAATGTCCTCCAAAGTGACCCTTGACATGTTTCCTGATTAAAACATAAACGTCCCTGCACGTAAAGGATTTTGGTTTATATAAGAAAAAAAATCGCAAAAAAATGATAAAGTGTCAAAGCAATAAGAAAAGTTTATTGTTTGCTTTATTTTGTATTTTACAATTGAAACCAATTTTAAATTTGACAAGTTAATATTAAGTTATTGTATAGCAGTAAAAACCCAGGGACTTTTATTTTGAAGTGGCATGACTTTCTATTATGTCCAGCTTCACAGAAGCACTGCGAGATGCACTGAACTTGTGTAGAGATGGTAAGTGCGTTTAAAACAGCACAAATTGTTACTATTAATACATTTTATTGAATTATTGTGGCCGTTTTTTGGTGTATTTTCTTTGTCATTATTATATATTAGCAGAAAACTAAAACACCAATCTGAGTTCACAGGATTGTCCTTGACAAATGTCTTTAATTTTATCAACAGAACAGAATAAACGTGTTAAAAGGATTTTTAAGTAGGTTAAGTGAGTTACCAAAAATTATTAAGTTAATTTTAGTCGATGTACTAATTATAACTATTGCTGCCATGGTTACTGTCTCCTCAGAAGATGTCTGCACGCTTAATCCGCATTTCCCGTCTTCCTCTATATGGGTGCCGGTGTCATCATGCAGGACTCATTTCACAAGCTCACGTGCAATACAGCGGAGATCTGGCACACGCTGGCCGACGGATGCCCATTACAGTCTCACGCACCCTGCAGATTCAACCTGTGTCATTCTGCTCTGACTTTGCATCAAGGAAATACAATCTAATTTATGCTTTTCCGGCTATCAAAGGTCTGCGAGCTCTTTCAAGACTCAAACTGATGCAGACGGGCATCACTGTCGTCTTACTGCCCTCTGTGTATTACCTCTACCTGCAGGGCAGGCCTCAGGAATGCTCTTGAGTTACTCCACAGGCATAGCAGTGTTTGCTGGCATCATGCTGTACTCCATAAGCCACTATGTCAGAAGAGTGGTTGGCATGATGTATCTGGATTCATCGCAGACCGTCTTAAAGGTGTCCCACCTGAGCTTCTGGGGTCACAGACGGGACGTATACATGCGTGTGTCTGATGTCATGACTCTGGGAGATTCAGGGGACACCAAAGGAGAACCGATCCTTCGTTTAAAGCGCTACAGCAGTTCTGATACGATGTACTTCTCTACCAGACTGGGGCGAGTGGTGGACAAAAATGCATTTGAGAAGGTTTTTGGGAGTTTGTCATGAATTTATGTGTATTATTTAATGTCATGTCATATGCCATTAGATTTTGTTTTCTAATCAAAAGTGACAAATAAAGATGTGTTACAGTATATATTGATTTTATCTCACATAATTAATGAAAAATGATAACCAAGTGCTGCAGTGATGACATATTTTTGTAGGTCAAACCCAAAACTTCGAATCACCCTGGTTTCCTTGACAAAAAAGCCAATAGAATTTTTTTTTATTGGCTTTTGGTTTACTGCAGAAAATAAGATCTGTGACCAATAAAAGTTTATGATTTTTATCAAGAAATGAACATAACTTGAACACAATTAAAGTCTAAATACACTCACCATTCCAGAATTAAAAATGCTAGTTATGCTATAAACGAACTACACCACAGTCACATGACTTCAATGTCACTAAGCTTCCCACAACTCTTTCAATCTGTATTTAAAACCTATAAGTTGGAAGGTTTAAGTTGGAATAGTTTGCAAGAGTGCAAGTACAAACACAAAGAGGCTGTGAAAGCAACTAGTGAGTAGGTCAGTTTACCTGTTTGACGTTTAATATGTAATGTTCAGCAAGTGGCTTTTTCAAGACACATAAAAGCTTTAAAAAAAATCACAATTGGGGTATTTGTCTTTATGTTGTAGAATAAATCATGAAAATATCTTGAGGTTGTGTTAAGGATAGACCTTATTTCAGGCATTTAACAAAAAAATAACATTCAAAAGTTTCAGAACTGGAACTTGTTTTAGTTCAAAAATGCTAACAAGTTTCTGGGTTTTAGGATCTGTGGCCCCACATAGAGCTTGAAGATTAAACCCAGATGGGCTTTGCATGTGTTGCCTAGTTGGGCGCCACCTAAAGTCCAGTGAAATCTTGTATAAAACCCACATGGGTGATTGGCAGGGGGCCAACATGGAAGCCGTGGACAAACCCACTTATAACGCCTATTTCAGCCCATGTAGTCACCTTGTAGTGCCTACATAAAACTTAAAGCTGGGACCAAGATGGGTCTTATGCATGTAACCCAGTTGGGGCCCACTTAGTGGCACTAAAGATTCATTTGTGACTGTGGCCATTAAGCTACTCAACTGTTCTGGCCTGGAGGAGTGTACTTAGTATACAAAATGTTTGAATTAAGAATAGAGTCTGGTATTTTAATGTGCATTTTGGACAATTTTATTGTTTATAATTATGATTTTGTGGATGGAATAGTTTATTTGATATGTACATGGATGTGGTTAGTGTTCTTGCTGCAATCGTAGTTTCCCTAAATGAGTCTCCTCTGTATTTCCAAGATTTGGGAAAACATGGACCTAGAAATCTGGTCAGACAACATTCTTATGAATCATTCACGGCACCACAGTGATGTACCTGAATATATTTTCAATGAAAATGTGTACTACAATGTGCAAAGATACAGTTCTTACATTAAAATGTTTCATTTTAAGCAACTCCAATGTCTTTACTTCTTGCATGCCCTTAAAAGTGTGCTTACACTCTTGACTAAGAGTGAAAACAGGATAAAGAACATAATTTTCACTCTCTCAGTATGACTAGAAACTTGCATTGTATTTAATACAAATATGTTGTATAGACTGAGGGTCTAGTTAAAGGGTTAGTTCACTCAAAAATGAAAATTCTGTCATTAATTACTCACCCTCATGTCAGTCCACACCCGTAAGACCTTCGTTCATCTTCGGAACACAAATTAAGATATTTTTGATAAAATCTGATGGCTCAGTGAGGCCTCCATTGCCAGCAAGTTAATTTAGACTTTCAAATGCCCAGAAAGCTACTAAAGACATATGTAAAACAGTTCATGTGACTACAGTACTTTTTGTGTGCCAAAAAAACA
This sequence comes from Hypophthalmichthys nobilis, assembly GCA_037950665.1. Taxonomy (NCBI): domain Eukaryota; kingdom Metazoa; phylum Chordata; class Actinopteri; order Cypriniformes; family Xenocyprididae; genus Hypophthalmichthys; species Hypophthalmichthys nobilis. The sequence continues at coordinate 42,426,282 of CM075476.1, forward strand.
AAATAACTTTATTCAACAATATCTAGTGATGGGCGATTTCAAAACACTGCTTCATGAAGCTTCGAAGCTTTACTAATCTTTTATTTCGAATCAGTGGTTCGGAGCGTGAATCAAACTGCCAAAGTCAAGTGATTTCAGTAAACGAGGCTTCATTACCTCGTAAGTGTTTTGAGATTTCAATGGTTCACGTGACTTTGGCAGTTTGATACACACTCTGAACCACTGATTCGGAACAAAAGATTAGTAAAGCTTCGAAGCTTCATGAAGCAGTGTTTTGAAATCGGCCATTACTAGATATTGTTGAATAAAGTCGTTATTTTATTTTTTAGCCCACAAAAACTATTCTCGTCGCTTCATGACAATAAGGTTGAACCACTGTAGTCACATGAACTGTTTTAAATACATCTTTAGTATCTTTCTGGGCATCTGAAAGTCTAAATTAACTTGCTGGGAATGGAGGCCTCACTGAGCCATTGGATTTTATCAACAATATCTTAATTTCTGTTCCGATGATGAATGAAGGTCTTATGGGTGTTGAACGACATGAGGGTGAGTAATTAATGACAGAATTTTCATTTTTGGGTGAACTAACCCTTTAAGGTCTTTAAACATTTATATCCCAGTGAGTGAAAGATTTTCACTTTGAAGTCGAGCAGTTTCCTATTTTCATTTCTGATTGGTTGACTCGGGCAAAGGTAATCACATGAGATACCAGGCAGCCAACCCGGCAACAGCAGCAACCCATGTGGCCAGAATCACTTGTACTGTTGATTGTCGAAGCAGCATCTTGGCAAACTGACATGCGTAGGCTGTGTTTCCACTCACCGCTAGACAGACAAGGAGGTAAGCATTTCAGTAAAAATAACAAAACATTTCTAAATATATACATAATATAAAACTATACATTCAGAAATAGAAATATCTTTTTGCCGCCAACAACTTCCTTACCCATTTTGGCTGCATAGTAGGGACATTTACTGATGTCTCCACCCATATCCCCATGTGCAGGGAAGCCAATGTCCTGCACTTCCTCCTTTATGTCTTTCCCAATCTCCTGCAACTCTGTGAATACCTGACGGAAAAGCAAAGAACATGGAGTGATGTACAAAAATTACTAATATTTACGTATTTATTTACATAAATGCACATCACTTAACCTAAGTGATCTGGACCAATAAAATGAAGCAGTATTTGATAATCCTCTTACATCCAAATTAAATTTAAAAGCCAGGTTGGCTTCGTCTAGCAGCTTCTCTTTGGTCTCAGCATCCACTTCCAGCTCGTTCATCCGACTGCGGTACAGCCTCTTGAAGGCCGTGGGGTTGTGGATGCCCTCAAAATGGTAGAAGTTCAATCCCTCACCAGTAGGGGGCAGTTTCAGGGCCCGCTGAGCCACTTTCTTTAGAATCTGGCCTCCTGATAGGTCACCCATGTAGCGGGTCCAAGCGTGCGCAACCAAAAGAACCGGGTCGTTGCGACCCACCTCGTGAATGCGGTCTACGTAGGGCCTCGTGGCCGCCGAGCAGGAGATCTTGCTCTCCCAGTCTTCACCATAGAGATACTCCAGGTCTTTGGCCAAGGCATCTTGCCGGTGAAGCTCAGAGGGGAAATATAGTGGAGCAAACATGGGATGGTCCTTATTCTTCTCAATCTCTTCCTCAATGGCAGAATAAACGTAGTACAGGGCAGTTGTGCCAAGCTGAAGTTGATAAAATGACAAAATAGCACAAGCATGAAAGTCAGAACAAGATAGGCTCTTTTTTTATCAAACCTAAAAGAGTCCGTAGACAACAGAATCACCTTAAAAAGTTCTCGTTTGATTCGGCCCCTGAGGAAGTCCTTGACAAATGGCGAGTTCTCGGCTTTGTCGTGAGATTCCTTGGTTCCAGCAGCCAACACTTCTGACAGGTCATTAGGACTGAAAAACAGATTTATCAAGATAATCATCTTTTACGCTCTATACTGACATCTATTGGCTTGGATGTAGAATCATGTAGTAGCCAGTTTGAGTTTTGAATCTGTCGACATTGATTAACTTACTGAAAATTACTGAGATAAATTGTGTAGTTTTGGTAGGTCATGTGATACCAACACTGTTGCCACCCCAAGGGGATTTCATAATGTGTTCTCTATCAAATATTACTTTATTTTTAAAAAAAAAAATAGTAGGCAGTATATAATATATACTTTAGTATATACAGACATGTATAGTATAATACAACCATGTTTGATATTTAAATGTATAGAATATACAAACATTTTTTGATATTTGAGCCAATTTTAGAGCACATATTGTTTTCATTTATCATATCTCCAAGAAAGAAAAGTATGTTTCTGCACGATTTTGTTGTGTTCTGAAACCAATATGAAAGCCTTCTTGTTGGTTTAATCATTTTTGTCAAAAGTAGGCCTACTATTTATTTATTTAGGTGTAAAACGTGTTTTTTTTTTTTTAATATGGAGAAATTTAATGCACCCTCAATCCCTAAAACACCCTCAAGTACATTCAAGGTCAATTTGATGTGTTTTCGAGTTTCTTCAGATACTTTTTTTTTTTTTTTAAATAACACTGTAAGGGAATAGAGTACCTGAAAATATCATCATCGTTTTCAGTGAGGATGTTCTCTGTTGAATCTGCAGCCATTGTGTTATTTATGTCTGGTTCTCCTCTGCTTGATAAATAAAGACAAGTGCTGAAGATGAGCTGTATCGTTTAAAGCAAACATATTTAGATAGTGTTCTGTCAATAGTGATCAACCATATAATCATCACTGTCTAGTGTTAGTCTTCATTGCGCAGCTCATATACATTGAGACATGAGCGTCCAACAACAGCGAACACTCTCGTGACATTGACTTGTGTAAGACAGTCAGTTGTGTAAGTTTATCCAACGAAATGACTGTAATTACATTAATTTGGATGCAGTTAAAATCGGATTACTCTTTCTTCAGCTATGTAAAACAGGACCGCCGTTATTTTACCTGATATGCAGTGTTTACGGTCTGCAGTCTGCTGCAGTTCATATCATATTGTATGCGTGTTTACAAAACTAATCCCGCCTCAAACAGGAAGTAGAATGGCGTCCGAATTCGAACAAATGAGTGACACAATACTTCGTTTATATAAACCTCTTTAACATCAATTATGTGTCTTTTTTATTGAACGCTTTTGACAAAATTGTGTGCCAATTACTAACCTGTAAAGACATATTTTTTTTTGTCTATATCAAAAATCTCACTGTCATAGGCTACAATATGAGCCTGAACTGACAAAAAAAAAAAAAAAAAACAACTAAGGAAAAATGTATAGCTTGAATACAATGTATGTCATTTTGGATAAAAACGTCTGCTAAATGATAAATTAAATGAATTATAATATTGTTGTCTATAATATCAGGACTCTGACAATATAAATCAGTAATATATAATATAATGTAATATAATATAATATAATATAATATAATATAATATAATATGAGTTTCATTTTGACCTATAATAATTTTAACTGGTTTAAATCCAGGTGCGATTTCAACCTTCACCAATAGATGTCAGTAGAAACTAGATAATCTCTGAAATAACGCGGCGGAGGATAAAACGGGAGGAAAATAATCACCTGTAGCCCACCGTAGATTTACAGTGCATTTAAAAGGGGCCACACATCATATTTAGGCACTGGAACGCTACTGAGACTTGGTAGTTGGGTTATTTTTAATTCAGGGTGGTAAGCAACTGCCCAGAACAAGAGCTTTAGCATATTCTGGTAAAGTTGTAGGTGCAACTCTAACGTCATGACGGTGAGTTTTGTCCTAGCAAGCAGCACTGATATGTTCAGAAAACACACAAATCTATTTCTTTTCCTATTGGCTGTAAAGCAGAAATGCCACATTTGACCACAATATCTACTGTTAAAAACCTCTCAGAACTCACAAAGGCCCATGGCATAGCCTATATGATCTTTGCATGAGCCTATTGTTATAATATCAATGAAAAGGATTTTAGTCATGCTTACAATTCGATAGGTTGTTGGAAGCACATGTGTCAGACACATTTATCATATTTTATCAGCATATAGGCCCACTACATAATCAGGAAGTCATGTTTTCCTAAAGCGAATAGCGATCTGAAGTACTTCCCCTATTTATGGAGAATGTCAGTGTGTTCTTAGGAATATGGGAGCCTGCCATGTGTTTGATTGGGCATGTGTGACCTGCACATAAGGATACAATACTATTATAATGCACCTTAGATCGGACCACCAGACAAGCCGCTCCACTTAAACAAAGGAACAAAGACGATTTCCCTCAGCAAAACGTCCGAGTATTGAAAAGACCTTTGGCACCTTTAGTTCTTTTATGTCTTCAAGTGCTCCCGAAGCCCAATTTGACTTCTTTATTTTGTGCTCTGTATGATGACCGCCCACCTCTGTGTTTATTAGGGACGAGCTTCCTAAGATCAACAATATTGCTTTGGCCTTGACTTCACTGCTGTGCTATTTCATATTCATTGTGAGTTCCTTTGTTTATGTGCATTTTTCGGACTCCAGAGTGATTATCACCATGGGCTGAATTCCTGTACACGTATCACAGGAGTATGCTTTGAGTCGTTAATAGTGGCGGTGACTTCATTCTGATCAATTGTTAGTCGTTTAGGCTCAAATTTGTCATCCAGATATTTTGCCCTCGCATTGTTTTGTAGCCTGAATATTTTTGGCACTGAAATTTTGAGTCTCGTTTTATAAAAGGGGAACCTTCCTGTCTGTTAGGATTTCCCCTTGTTTTCTCCAATGAACAGTTTAAGTAAAATAATCAACAAGGGTGTGACAAATCTGTGGAACATTTACTCTCCGAAAAACAGGAGGAAACTATTTCAAGAACTGATCCTGTTGAAAAAGAATTAGGTTTTAGCCTGGTTTAGATGGTCTACCGGTCTGCTCAAGCTGATGTTCAGTTTATTTAGCTGGCCTAACCAGCTGACAACTGCCCCTAACCCCTTCATAACCAGCAAACTAGACCAACTAACTATAGCTTAGGAGGGTTTAAGCTGCTTTTTCAACAGGGGATAAATGTGAAAATTTTAGAAAGCCCTATGCATCATAAATATGTAATTATTAGAACTGTGAAATTAAAAATATTTTTTTATTAAAGGTGCAGTGTGTACATTTTAGCGGCATCTAGTGGCGTTTGTTGTTGCTATGCAACCATGAACTGCGCTCTGCAAGAATGACGAGGAAATATCAGCAAAGGATTAATTGATTTCTAGCCCTTGCATTAGCTTTACTAGATATATAGGTGGTGGTCATATAATTAGAATATCATCAAAAAGTTGATTTATTTCACTAATTCCATTCAAAAAGTGAAACTTGTATATTATATTCATTCATTACACACAGACTGATATATTTCAAATGTTTATTTCTTTTAATTTTGATGATTATAACTGACAACTAAGGAAAATCCCAAATTCAGTATCTCAGAAAATTAGAATATTGTGAAAAGGTTCAATATTGAAGACACCTGGTGCCACACTCTAATCACCTAATTAACTCAAAACACCTGCAAAGGCCTTTAAATGGTCTCTCAGTCTAGTTCTGTAGGCTACACAATCATGGGGAAGACTGCTGACTTGACAGTTGTCCAAAGACGACCATTGACACCTTGCACAAGGAAGGCAAGACACAAAGGTCATTGCGAAAGAGGCTGGCTGTTCACAGAGCTCTGTGTCCAAGCACATTAATAGAGAGGCGAAGGAAGGAAAAGATGTGGTAGAAAAAGTGTACAAGCAATAGGGATAACCGCACCCTGGAGAGAATTGTGAAACAAAACCCATTCAAAAATGTGAGGAGATTCACAAAGAGTGGACTGCAGCTGGAGTCAGTGCTTCAAGAACCACTACGCACAGGCGTATTATGCAAGACATGGGTTCGCATTCCTTGTGTCAAGCCACTCTTGAACAACAGACAGCGTCAGAAGCGTCTCGCCTGGGCTAAAGACAAAAAGGACTGGACTGCTGCTGAGTGGTCCAAAGTTATGTTCTCTGATGAAAGTAAATTTTGCATTTCCTTTGGAAATCAGGGTCCCAGAGTCTGGAGGAAGAGAGAGAGGCACACAATCCATGTTGCTTGAGGTCCAGTGTAAAGTTTCCACAGTCAGTGATGGTTTGGGGTGCCATGTCATCTACTGGTGTTGGTCCACTGTCTTTTCTGAGGTCCAAGGTCAACGCAGCCGTATACCAGGAAGTTTTAGAGCACTTCATGCTTCCTGCTACTGTCCAACTTTATGGAGATGCAGATTTCATGTTCCAACAGGACTTGGCACCTGCACACAGTGCCAAAGCTACCAGTGACTGGTTTAAGGACCATGGTATCCCTGTTCTTAATTGGCCAGCAAACTCGCCTGACCTTAACCCCATAGAAAATCTATGGGGTATTGTGAAAGGAAGATGCGATATGCCAGACCCAACAATGCAGAAGAGCTGAAGGCCACTATCAGAGCAACCTGGGCTCTTATAACACCTGAGCAGTGCCACAGACTGATCGACTCCATGCCACGCCGCATTGCTGCAGTAATTCAGGCAAAAGGAGCCCCAACTAAGTATTGAGTGCTGTACATGCTCATACTTTTCATGTTCATACTTTTCAGTTGGCCAAGATTTCTAAAAATCCTTTCTTTGTATTGGTCTTAAGTAATATTCTAATTTTCTGAGATACTGAATTTGGAATTTTCCTTAGTTGTCAGTTATAATCATCAAAATTAAAAGAAATAAACATTTGAAATATATCAGTCTGTGTGTAATGAATGAATACAATATACCAGTTTCACTTTTTGAATGGAATTAGTGAAATAAATCAACTTTTGATGATATTCTAATTATATGACCAGCACCTGTATTTATGGAGATGAGAAATAAAACCGGCTGAGCTTTTTATGTTGTTATGGAAAGGCCGAAGCTGATCGGTTGGTTCTTGTCACATGACCTGCGATGCACTTGAGGCATTCTGAAACGCATATAGGCGCTCCTGGAAACATTTGAAATAACGAACATTTGAAATAACACGCCTACATTTGAAATAGGGAACTTGCGCGTGCAAAAGACACGATATGTGAACTCTAACCCAGCCACGAGTCCTAAAGCACTAGATACAGCTAATATTAGCAATAGCAGCGTCTAACACTCAGGTACAAAACAGTTACAGCCTACTGGTTATAGCCTAAATGTGGCAAGAAGAAAAGGTAAAAACATTATTCTTGAAGTATTTGCTCTTTTTTTCTATCCATAAAAAAAAATATTGGAATCGGAATCGAGAATCGATAAGAACCAGATTCGATAAGCAGAATCGGAATCAGAATTGTTAAAATTAAAACGATACCCAACCCTAGTGGTGAGGTTGCAAACTGCAACTAAAGGCGCACACCCCTCGCACCTCTTACTTTTGGAGAAGCTAAGGTGGCCGTCTGGCCGACATGTCGTCGTCTGAAAGAGCAGAGAGTAGCTTGTGTGAAGCAATGAGGTTTCTCCTTTCTTCTAACAGAGAACGGTCTCTGCTTCTAATAAACCAGGTGACGACGACTACTACTACTACTACTACTTCGTGCGGATTCATGTAGTGACGATACAAGCTGCCTCTAAAAACACGAACGATTTAGAAGAAGAACAACATAGTGACTAAACACACTCTGTAGAGCAGTTTGTCCATTTAGGGCTGCTGTAGAAACATGCCGGCGCATAATGGCGACTTGACATGGAGGGGGAGCCGCGGTGTACGAGATAGAAATGGCTCATTCTAAGGTAATAAAAACATAACGGTTCATTTTGTAAGGTTTTTATGTACCACTGAAAACATAGTTATGTATATTATATTGCATTTCTGTGAATAGATCCTCTCAAATTTTACACAGTGCACCTTTAATTAAAGGCTTTATTAGAAAGCATGTTAGTTTATCTTACAGTACTTCTCTAGTGTCAATGATTTAATGTCTATCTATCTATCTATCTATCTTTCTTTCTGTCTGTCAGAATGTCTATTGTATCATTCTATATATCGTTCTGTCTGTCTATCATTCTCTATATACATCTATCTATGTTTCTAGAAGTCATGTAAAGTGCAGAATATGAAGATTTATAATTATTAGATATTTTTGTCCCTTCTCCAATAGGAGTCTATCCAATGAAAATCCACCATTTTTATTGTCTGTTTTATTGTCTAAACAAACAAGCCACATGATTTCTAGTAGGGCTGCACGACATTGGAAAAAACTGACATTGTGATATTTTGTTTTTTCTGCAATATATATTGCGATATGAAAAAAAAAAAAAATCACCAGATGACTTGAATAGCTCTCTTTGGAAAGAATGAATCATTCTAAGATGATTGGGGTGATTTTGTAGGTGTGTGAATACGCATAGAAAATAATGAACAAATTACAAGCATAGATAAATATAATAGAACAAAGATACAAATTAAATAAATAGTGCTTTATATTTTTTCAGGTAAGTCTAACAGTATTCAGGTACAGAAATTGAATAATCAAATGTAAAATAACACTGCATAGTCTTCACTTTATAAATTAAATATAATTAATCTATGTTAAAACTACAAAAGTGATCTTTCTCTTAGTCTTTTGTTGTTTGATTAACATTCATGACACAAAAAGCAGCAGGAATATTAGGCTGTTGTCACTTTAAGACCGAATGTGCGGATCCAAAATACTGTTAAACATCCGGTTTTCTTTCTCAGTTGTTTAGTTCGCCTAAGCTATAAGCAACTGTATTTAAGAGGATAGTCAATGTTTTAAATGCATTTTGATAATTTGTTTTGCACGTATGTGTGAGTTCAGGCACAAATAGACACGGAAGAGAACGGAAGGGAACTGTGTGTGCGCACAGAAAACAACCACTCATTCGGAATTGAGTTCTCTTTCACTTCTTTGTGCGCTCAAATGATTTAAAATCGGTTGAATGTTTAAACTGACAGGACCTAAAACATGTTCAAATGATAAGCTTTCATTGTATGATAGTCAAACTTTGCAATTATTCTTAGAATCGCGTGCGTTTTGAACCGTGGTGTCTGGTCCATACGGATTAACGGTCCCTATATACTTAACATCGCACATCCTGAATATCGAGGATGCGCACATTTCGATTTAGATGCTAAAACAAAATATCGTGCAGCCCTAATTTTAAGTCATAGTCATTCATATCCGTAGCACTAGTGCAGGATGAGTTACATGCCAAAATGGCTTAGTGGTTTGTTTGAATCAATAAGTATTAGCAATAGCAATGGTGACTTTGCAAACACCACCAAATCGGTGATATGGCATAATATATTGTTTACAGTAGTACATTTAGTGCAGCATTGATTTAGCGCAGCAGAGTCTGAGTGAGTCTCTGTGACTGTAAATCCAGCAAGTCCTTCTCCTCCAGACTTTCAAGGGAAGAGTCTCTGGGTCACCTGCACCATGAATCACATGTTGGCGGAAGCCTGCTGCGTCTCTCTGCTGGACTATAATTAGAAACATGCCTCGCGCTGCATGGAGAAAACAGTTTGGATAACAAAGAAAGGAAAGTGTTTGCATCAGGCAGGCATGTACTGTGATTGCAGCTTGGCATTTCTTCTCGGACTTCTCCCGTTCCCTCATTACCACACACAGGTTGAGGGGCATTGAGTGGAGGCCTCGAGGGGCACACAAACCCCAGCTCCTAGTTGACTAACGATGAATAATCCGTGACTACAAGACTTACACACCAAGACGCCATTCATGTATTGTGTAGCAGACGACTGAGTAGCCATTAATAATATGTACTGGACATTTGAAGGGTTTCTAAACATTTATGTTGGCTTGACTGCATGCTTTACTTAAATATACAAGGCCCATAATCACAGGTGGGACATGGAAATGGTTCTTAGATAGGATTTTACAGTTTCCCCTAAGATACAGAGATTGCATTGTGACACGCATGCACGGCAATGAATGACTCTCAAGGGTGGATCGGGTTATGGACTGGGTAAAAAATGGCTCCTGCTGACAGGTTTCATGTACAAGCCTTTCCCTGAGCCCCGCTAAACACCAGATGCACTGTATGGACATATAGCAACCACGAGTAATAGAATATGCCACGAAAGAAAATAAATGTTTCCGAACTGTCATAGACACCTGCACACACTGATGTTTCTGTCTACAGTCGTTCTTGAAGAAGATCCGGTCTCTAGTTGACAGGTGTCACCAGTGTTGGGGATAACTCATTACAAGTAACTTGAATTAGGTAATCAGATTACTTTTCCAAGTAACTAGTTTTGAAATTCTGGTCATCAACCAAGGACCACCGGAGGAAGAAATCATCATCATTGGCCTGTCCGATGTCAACGGTGAAATGCTTACACTCACCGAAGACTTCAGTGAATTCACGGCCTCTCCTGACCTGTCTGATGAGACCGTGGACTCAACTTCCACTTCATTTGGAGGTCAAACACAGCTACAGAAAGATTGATAACCTACATTAAATTAATGAAAATTAATGAAATTTAAGTTATCCATTCTAAGTCAATAACATGCTTTAGTGTTAGTGGTCTTAGATTTTTTTTTTTTCTTATGTTTTCGTGAGATTCTATCAAAGCTATTTAGTTTTGATATATTCTAAATGTCTTACACGTATTGTGTTGGACATAAGACATAACACATAGGATTGTTAGAAGATAACAAGCTGAGTGTCCATTCTCTGAGTCAATGTTTTTCCAGTAATAGTGCTCTCTGCGCTGATATTTTCACTAAATGAGCAAAGCTAGACATCCCCATACAATAGACAATAGACAGTTTTCATTTGGGGAGTTATTGTTTAGCATGCCAAATGTCTGTTAAATTGGTTTTAGGAGTTCATATAGTCTCTTGTTTGAACTGTTACCATTTTTCCTTCCATTTTCACTTGGGAGTCATCCTTTAAGAATCCAAAGCTGCTATTTTTGAGAATCTTTTTTTCCCTCTATATTTTTCTATTTTTTACATTTTGTATGTATTTCTCATTCTTTTTCATGGAAGAATGTTCTTAAAGATAGAAACATTGCCCTATTTGGTCTGGTTTAAATTTATTTTATATACTTAATCAAAACTTCATTCACCCTTATATGGACAATTAACTGCCTTATATTGGTTTGATTATATACGAACATTTAGAAGTCTCACAGAAATGTTATGTGAACGCCAGTCTTAAATTTTGATGCCTGTACAGAGAAATAGAATTGTCCGCTAAAGCCTTGAGATGCAATGTATTGTCTGATAACATGCGCTAATTAGCTAGGAATTATGACCTAATAATGATTTTTTTTTTTTTTACTGAATTTAAATAATTTATAAATATTTAATTTGTTTTTTTCCATAATGCATTAAATAATGTACAGATATTCCTTAATTTAATGCATCATTGTTAAAATATTGAATAGTTTTATGCATTAAATTATATTAATGTCAACTATTAATCAGTGTTATAAAAAGATATTAGTAAATGCAGAACTTATATGCAGCAATCCAGATGTCAATCCTGGTTTGAAACACTTGGACGTTCTGCAAAATTTCCACTTTTTGTACAATGGAAAAAAGAATGTTAGATATAGAAAACAGAAGAATGTTAGAAAACAGTGGGTAAATGATGACTTTTTTTTAAATATTCCTTTAAGCTTGCAGATCATCAGATGTATGTTGACCACAAGTCTGTTCTCAAGGCCAGACAAAGGGATTGAGCTGTATGTCTGAATAGCTCTATCCCAGGCCTCTGTCTCAGCAGGGGGTTCATATAGTGAATACACCCAGCCTGGCTCAGATTGTTCTGTACACATATGTACACACACACATACACATACATATGACAATCCCTCTATTGCAATTTAAAGGGTTCCTGTTACCCCTTTCCCTGACTCCCTCGATCAGTTTCTCAAAGTCTATAATCTGAAGTGAACATGGTTTATGGCTGATAAGTTGATTTGTTGTGTTATGTTTGGCGGCTGATTTCAGATAGCAGGTCTCTGGGAGTAGGTGATCCTGCTTCCCTACGCAGAAACGGCCCACAGAGGGCCAGTTATAGACCATTACAAGAACTGTATGGGACCGAGGACAAAGCCTTGGGGGATTCCTGCTACACATACCGTTAGTACAATATACAGCCGTGGAAACAATTGTTTATTCATAGATGGTCCGTCTGCAGACTCAAACATAAATTATGAGACAGATCCATTGTGTGGTCCGCTGATGGTGTTGCCAGTAATGCACAACTGCTGCTAAATACGTTTCTCAAAAGAGCAGTGAATGTGTGTTTAGGTTTGAATGCACATATTTGTGTGCTGACTGACTTTTCTGCATATGTAATTGTTGCCAAACTTGAATGTGCATGCAAGCATGTTTGCCGTCATGTGTGAGGCTGTGTGCTGCCATGTGTTTGGCATTTGTGGATATATTTGTTGCTGTGTACTGATGTTGTTAACTAAAAATTTGAGAACAAATTATAACAATAATAATAATTTGCATGGTTTGATGTGATATGAGCTAAGAGATCGTTAGATTTAATCACCATTAGCAGCGGGATTTATTGTAATGCTTTTTTTTTTCTCAGTTGGTCAGAACAAAAGTGGCAGATTTGTTACATATTTGTTCAGATGACATTTTCCGGTGAAAATTCTTATTTTGGTCATATTTCCAAAACGTGATTCTGAAGTACAGTATCCACACCGATGTGGTGGCTAACAGCAAACAGTAGATTCATCTGCGCTGAGGAGTCGTGCCGAGGCACAACCCACGTAAAGATGATAATTCCGCAAATAACTGCAATTGCAGATTTCAAACAGAGATGGCGACAGAGGCAAAACTTACGGACTGCAGCTTTAAGGTTCATTTTTAGTAATTTTAATATTTGCTTTTGTCATTTTTAAATTATTTTGTAAATATTACTATTTAGATTTAATTTTATTTCAGTTTTAATTAAGTTTTAGTTATTTATTTCCAGTTAGTAATTTTAGTGCTTCAACATACTAAGGCAACAGTTCTCATTTTTGTTTAGTTTAAGTTTTTCATCTAAAATTTGTAATTTTTTTTCAGCTTTATTTAAATTAATACAAATGTTTTTAATGGCTTTAATTAATGATAATGACCCTGGTGAGTTGAGCCGCAGGTCTTATTGTAATTATTTATATTATAACAATTATTTATATTATTTTATATTAAACATATGAACATTATTCAATACAATAACAATATAATATTTTATATTAAATATAAAAACAAATGCATTCTTTTTATTTATTTAATTTTTATTAAAAATATATGAGTGCAGGATATAATGACTATATTTTTACGTATACGTGGTTTTTATGTTTTCTTTAAAAACGTGTATGCTGCTTTCCCATGTTGCTAGGTGGATTCAAGGTTGTTCTTGGATCTAAGTGGTTGCCATTATGATATTCTAGTACCTAGATACAGCTCTGATCTCTCCTTAAATATAAATCCATGGGATTTTTTCACCAATCATCCAAGGAATGGGATTGTAGGAGTAGAAGAGAGAATTGGATTGGGTTATGTGATGTAGCGCCACCACTATGCCACGACTATTCTGTTCTTCCCAGAAATATGTTTTTACAGCATCCCTCCCTCTGTCCCCTCTCGCTCTCTCTCTGATTAGCGGACGTGTGATTCTCCTCTCTTTACTCCCTGTGTCTGCTCTGTGTCTCTGGTATACTGTGTTCCTGTATTTGTGGCTCTTCCTGTCTCCTGCTGTCACTGCTCTGCAGTCGCCAATGCTTCCGTAGAGGGCGGCATTGGCCTCGTTAGGGGGTACACACACAAACTACTAGCACACCACACACCCAATACCTCATTGTGCTCAAAACCCATGTGGATACCGCTTTCCCAATCTCTCTGATCAGTGTGTCTCTGGGGAGAGAGAGGACTTTCCCTGGTAAACACTGAGGCAGGTAAACATCTCTTGATTCTTATGGACAGAGCCATCAAATACAGGCCTGCACTTTTAAAGGCCTGGAGAAGACGTGCCTTCAAGACAAAGAAGAAATCTAGACTTTTCTTCACTCAAGTTTGCAATATATTACAATATTTGGCTTGCAACAAGATTGTATTTCAGTTATTTTCCATTTATATAGAATCAAATGGCCCAAAACTACAAGTAATTTAGCTTGAATCCTTTACATCATGAGATGTACTGCTCAGATGATCTGCTGTGAGGTCTCTCTGCAGAGGGTTTATTTGATTTAGACCCCAGGGCTTCCTTTTATGTTGGATTTGGCGAATTAGCGCAACATTGACAGTGCTGAAAGTTAGTGACTAGTGAAGCATGTTAAAACTCCAAAGTATTTGTTCTGGATTTTGTTCTGGCTCACTCAAGCAGGGCTAAAAAGACAAAATGGAGTTTCTCACTGAAATACAGATGTTCTTTAAGGAATGTGATGGGTCATATGTAGGAATATTATTTCAGTAATCATCACTGTTTTAACTGCTGATTGTGTTTTAAGGGCCACGGCTGGGTTTTGTCTCTCATGGCACTTAAAACTGTCATGAACCAAATATTGCCTTCTTGACATACTTCATATCTGGATATTTTCACCTTCTGATCTAGCAAGAGCACTAATTTGGTGTCCTTTTACCTGCAGTTACGATAAATTATGTTTTCAGACTCTTTTGATCTGACTAAATGCTTTTATTCCCAGTAATTCATATAGATAACTTCACATTTGCATTTACCATCTTTCTCATCATGCCTCCATCATGTTCCCCCCTTTTTTGACCCCTGGTTTCCTACGTTATATTTACTCAGCTGCCGCATGGAGACTTTGAAGCCCACAGGCCTTCAGCAAATCTCTTAAACAACATCAGTTGCCATTTATTCTCAGAATAAGTCCCGGTTTATTATGTTAACACCTACAAAGTGTTTTTAACCAAACCCTCTCACTCACCTACAGCTGGATCTGTTCTACGCACATGTGCGGATGATGTTCGACTTGGGTGCTCTAGGGCATCTTTACCAGCTCCTTTGGAAGACCGTTGAAGGTCTTGGATCACACTCTTCAGTTTGCGTAATGGCTGCCCCAGGGCCGTCTCTGATTTGGGGTAGTGGAAAGGTAAGCAGGGTTTCTGTCTGCGGAGCTATAGACTCCTGAAAATAAACTTTAAAATGGTTGTTAGTGCAATAGAGCTTCAGGAAAGCCTGGATTATTTTAAAGATGTATTTTACATCCCTAAGACCTGCTTTACATGCTCATACTGGAATTGTTAGTGTTGTTTTATACTCTGTTATTCTCATTTATACTGTGAAAAATACTGCAAATAATATTAAAAATTTTAAAATAATAAAATCTTTTCTCCCAGTAAGACAATCTTATTAATTTAAACGACAACAGTGTTTTGAGGGCCTGAAAACGCAATTTCTTAAAAATGGGTTTCATAGTGTACGTTTTTGAAAACTATAATGTTATCATCTCTATAAAAACGCAAATTTGTGAAAACTGTGACGCAGTGTGCATGAGTATTACATGTTCAGTTTATAGGCATGTTTCTTTATTAAGTGATATCGCCAACTACTGGCCTGGCATGAATAAAACAGTGTTTTTAGTCATTTTCACAGATCCGTGTGAACAGGGTTTGTTTCGACAATGTGTTTTTAGTGCATTGTTGTCATGTAAACGTACCCTAAGGAATGATGGTGGCAAGTTTTGTGCAGTGATCCAATCCTCACAATGTTTGCTACCATTATACTGATGGCAATGAATGTGTCAAAATTTATATGAAACTGTATCGAGCAAGTGCACCCCACCCTGAGAGACTAACGTCCAACTGTTAGACTAATAAACATTTTGCCTGGCCTTTGACAAGTCAAACAGGAATCAGAACCTCCCTTTTCACCCACAATACAAATGCAAGCAAAACAATCCTCCCAATAATTCTGCACTGTCCTAATGTACTCCACTGTACGGCTATAGCCCAGTTCATTTTAAGGACAAATTTATAAGCAGGGAGTAGCATCGCTTTTTTTTCAGGGTAATATACACTATCAATAATGTTTACACAAACCTTTATCCTGAATATGATTTCGGGTTTTCATTCAATAGAACTCTGTAGATAAAGGGTGCTTTGTTAGCCTACTGTTGTGGTAGTGGGCTGAACGTTTTTTTATATGAAACATATGGACCTGTAATGAAATTCAAGTACATCTCTTCACGGTGTCAGTTTTAAATCCCGGTGGGCGGTGGGCCGAAGATTTGCATGTAACAGCCTTTGGTGTATGTAACGTTATTTCAGAACGAATCAGGCGGATGTCACAGTCCTGTTTTTGAGTCGGCACTGATGGGCTCTGTTCAAAAACGTAGTGTGCTGCTTTCTGCCTACATACACAGCACCTTCTAAGACAACATGGAACATGTTTAAACTAAAGTTGTCAAAGGTACAGACTTGGGTACCAATCGGTACTGAAATTTTAAAAATGTGTCGCTTTGAGAATCTGCTCAACAGCTCTCAAAGCATCACGTTTTTAAAATTTCATTACCGATGTGGTACTGAAGTTGGTACTTTTGACAACTCTAATTTAAACCTCTAAAGACCTTACTGTGAGCTACGAGGTTCTTAATCGATAGTATTTGCTTCTGTTGAAGTCGTCTGTCCTCATTATTTCATCTTAGTTTTAAAATAATTGTGTTAAACAGTGGAATTTGTGGTGAAAAACTACACTACCCATGATGCTGTACAGAAAATTTCACTAGTCAGAGTCTCGAAATAAGCGCCAAAAGAGCTAGAAGATCTTGTTAGCTCCGCCCACTCCCATGAAGAGCCACAAATAACATAAATTTCAAATATTGCAAATGTCTCCCAACGCTTTCAAAATACTTAAATATTTGAATATATTTGAAATATTCGAATAATATATGAATATTTTGCAATAAACTTAAAATACATTGTTTATATACTGTATGAGTAGTTTTATATTTCTACATTGTTTTTAATTTGATTACTGTTCGCAATGCTTCATGGGATTGTAGTTCTTTTCCTCACTGAAGTCTTTAATTACACAGTCTTGTACCTTTTTTTTGCTTCAAATCAAAGTTTGTAATGTTATGATTCACCTCATAGCTGGTTGAATTGGTTCATGGCTTATAACACTTTAACAAAGACTTTTTCGAGATCCCTATGGGAGAAATGAATGGAAATTCTTTTCCAAAAAATGCTTTCTTTAGTAGGTACTAGTTATAGGCAGCTCACTAGATTTTGGAACAGAAGCGTAGTATAAAAATGACTGATGCTCACATTGGAGCACCGAGTTTTTTCTGGCATATCTGCACAAAACTTATTTTATCATGTCATCACTAGTTTTTTTTTTTTTTTGCACTATTGAAAACTGAAGCTTGTATTGGTGATTGTTCTGGCAAAATACATGATAGGAGAACGTTAACACAACTGTTTTATTGCTGTTTTATATTGTTTACCGTAAGCCATGCAATATATCCTGCTGAAAACACAATTTTATACTTGTATTCATTTTGTTTTGAGTGTAAATACCCTGTTCGATTTCTTTCATTTCCTATGAACTTGCATGCACCCCTGTTAAATTTATTCCTATAGCTGAAACTTTTCAATACTGCCTCGCCTCTAAAATAAACAAGTCTTTCTGTTCATAATAAAAGGACATTTCATCTCAATTAAAATAAGCCCTGGGACTTACCACCAGCAGTTAATTTAATGTGACACATCCTTTGTGAATACTTAAAACGCAGCTCACATCTGGAATACTCATAACTGCTCTAGGAAGAATCGCATTTACGCTATTGAACAGATGATTTAAACACATTTCTACTTTTTAGAGTGGTGCGAATGATCATGCAGTCATAAACGGATGGCTTTATTTTATGTTAAAGGTTAAATGCCTGTTGAGAGAGAATTTAAGCCAATGCAAATTGTGTAAACTTTAGAGAACTTTAGAGTAATTCTTTTGGCAGAACATGACAGGATGTACAAATAAACAAAACGCATTCCAAGTGACCAAAATTAATCCCACAGAGCATCATTAAAAAGAAAAATTGACCACCAAAAAGCTTCTCCTGAACTTGCAGATCAAGCCAACAAAATTTTGGGGGTGAAATTGAGATGTCCTTGATAAGATGCTGTTTAGAAAAAAATAAAGATTGAAGCCTGTTGCTGTATGATTCACTTTTAAAAGCAGCAGTTTTGGACTATTTTGAGTATTTATTTTTTATTGCAAATTATTTTTGCTGCCAAATTGGAAATTTACAATATAACAATAACTTAAATTAAGTTTATTTTTCATACCCCATTACTAAATCATTTATGTGTGTGTGTGTGTGTGTGTGTGTTTTAAGCATAAATCTAATAATTTTTTAAGGTTTATCTAATAACCTTTTTCAAAATATACTTTCAAGATTCATTCCATAAAAACAAGACATTATTATTAATACGAATACTGAGTAAAACTGTACATTTTTATTCACGATATGGAACTCATTCATATAATACTTTTAATTTAAGATATATTCCCTGAAAACAAGCTTTATTATGTTACGCAGTTTTGTGCATCAAGTTAATTTATCTTGTTTTGAGAATATTTACATATTTGCTGCTGCAACCTGCACTGTTTACCACAAATAGCTGAATAATTCCTTAATTTTCTCAAATAACTCATATTGTCTGTTTGACTTCCATCAACATTCATGCCTCTTGCCAAAGCATAAATTTGGTCAAAACTCTTGCATCCCACTGTGCTGTCTTTGCAGCTCAATGCCCCACTCCTCTCACTCCCATTGGGTCCTGTGGTCTGACTGATGGGGGGTCAAAGATGGGTTCCTAGAAGAGAAAGCATCTTTTTCCCATATTTACAGCTATTTGATGTGCATAGCAGAATCTCAGGTCTCAAGCTAATATCCACTGGCATCCGTCTCTCGAGTCCTAGGTCAAGTTATTTGACCTCTCCACTGTAGACTGACCCTGGGCAACTACCCTCAGTTATGTGGCCATTTTTGACATGCTGTGATACATGACGTCCAAAATTCCCACAACAACTGGGAACGATGAGAATCACTTCAAAATTTTGATATGCATTAAAGAGAAAATGAATTAATCACAACTAACCTATTTCTTAAAAAAAAAAAGTCATTGTGTAATTATGATTAGATATAGATGAAATGGTTATATCCTACATTATTTCCATCTGATTATTCATTTTCCCTTTAAAAAAGTCACATTACTTAAGTTATGTTGAAATGTGTTATGAATGCCATGTCATATCTTGTGTTATTTAGCTTCACTGTAGCTTTGTGATGTCTTAGCCATTGGCTAACAGAAGTTTCCTGAACAAGTAAGGCATATTTTAATTGTTGTTTGTAATATTCAGTCATAAAATATCATACTAGATTACTTTTATAGGTTTAATTACACACAATAGAATAATTTCTTTATTTATTTCTGTGTAATTGGTGATGCGTTAACACAGCTAGCATATAGAAATAGATTAGCTTTGTGGAAAAGTAAGGCATATTTTAATCAATGTTTGTCATGTTCAGTCGTATCAGTATCATATCATATACTAGATTACATTTATAGGTTTGATTACACCTTTCTATAGAAACATTTTGTCATTTCTTTCTGTGTAATTGGTGTTACATTAGCACAGTTAGCATTTAGAAAAAGATTAGCTTTAGCTATGTTGTACGTTAACAAAACAGCCATCACTCACTCAGGTAAGTTTGATAACACTTTCTCATTTATGTGATATGAAAACATAAAGAAGGGCTAGTTTTAGCCATTACTATTAGGAGTGATAAAGGTCAAAACAAACAAGTAGATAACGGGTTAGTTCACCCAAAAATGAAAATAATGTCATTTATTACTCACCCTCATGTCGTTCTACAGCCGTAAGACCTTTGTTCATCTTCCGAACACAAATTAAGATATTGTTGATGAAATCCGATGGCTCAGTGAGGCCTCTATTGAGAGCAAAGCCATTCAAACTCTCAAGATCCATAAAGGTAGTAAAAACATATTTGAAACAGTTCATGTAAGTTCAGTGGTTCTATCTTAATATTACAAAGCGACAAAAATACTCTTTGTGCGCCAAAAAAACAAAATAATGACTTTTCAACAATATCTATATGGGCCGATTTCAAAACACTGCTTCAGAGCTTTATGAATCGAATCAGTGAATCAGAGCGCCAAAGTCACGTGATTTCAGCAGTTTAGCCGTTTGATAGGAGATCCGAATCACTAATTCGAAACAAAAGATTCATAAAGCTCAGAAGCTTCATGAAGCAGTGTTTTCAAATCGGCCCATATAGATATTGTTGAAAAGTCGTTATTTTGTTTTTTTGGCACGCAAAAAGTATTCTTGACGCTTTATAATATTAAGATAGAACCACTGAACTCACATGAACTGTTTCAAACATGTTTTTAGTACCTTAATGGACCTTGAGAGTTTGAATGGCTTGGCTCAGTGAGGCCTCTATTGAGAGCAATCGGATTTCATCAACAATATCTTAATTTGTGTTCGGAAGATTAACGAAGGTCTTACGGGTGTAGAATGATATGAGGGTGAGTAATTAATGACATATATTTTTGGGTGAAATAACCCTTTAAGTTGTGTGAGGGTAATACATTTAGAACATGTATGGATATAATCCAAGTATATCAATGATAACGGCAAGTATTTTTTTTTTATAGTGGTGATTAAGATCATGTCATTGTCATCTTAGATAATACTATAATTATGGCAAAAACATAAGCTAGCTATAGCCTATATAAAGAAGCATGATGGCTATTAAACTGGTGATCATGTTCTGGCATAAAATATATCTCATATCTTTTACAAGCAATCTTGTCATCTACTTAATTCATCAACATAATTTATCGTAGCTCGATATGACTGTGTATGGTCATTGAGAGGTTTCTTTATTTGTTATGGGAGTGCCAGTGGTGCCCGGTGTGTCATTGACTCTGATATGACTGGTCAAAGTTGAAGATAAATGGCCAGAGGTCAGACCTCTCCATCTCAACCTTTTGTTTATGGTCCCAGGATGGTGATGAAACTGTGCCAAGCGGTTCTGCGAACATGGAGACCAATACAGTCACATAGCATCACTCCCAAAGAACCCACTGGCATTAGCCATATCTATTTGTACACCGCTATTACCCTGCTGAAACAAAATCCTGCCTAAGATAATAGCTGTGTTTTGGAACATGGTAGCTGGTTACCAACTGGCCTGGCCAGCATTTCCCAAAAGCATTGAAAGATCATAGATCATTGATACCAACAGTCACTATGATAAACTTGGCTCACGATGCTTTTGAGAAACCCAGTCCTGGTTATCTGGTAATTAGCTCATTAGCTATTTCAAGCTGGTCTATAGGTCATTAGCTAGTCCAAGTTGGTCATCTCATTAGCTAGTTCAAGCTGGTCTATAGGTCATTTGCTAGTCCAAGATGGTCATTAGCTCATTAGCTAGTTCAAGGAGGTCTATAGGTCATTAGCTAGTTCAAGTTGGTCATCATCTCATTTACATTTATGCATTTGGCAGACGCTTTTATCCAAAGCGACTTACATTGCATTATATTATACATTTGTATCTGAGTATGTGCAATCCCTGGGATCGAACCCATGACCTTGGCATTGCTAGTGCCATGCTCTAACCACTGAGCTACAGGAAAGCATACAACGCATAAGCATACAAAGCATACATTTACTAGTTCAAGATGGTCTATAGGTCATTAGCTAGTCCAAGTTGGTCATCTCATTAGCTAGTTCAAGCTGGTCTATAGGTCATTTGCTAGTCCAAGATGGTCAGTAGCTCATTAGCTAGTTCAAGGAGGTCTATAGGTCATTAGCTAGTTCAAGTTGGTCATCATCTCATCTACTAGTTCAAGCTGGTCTATAGGTCATTAGCTAGTCCAAGTTGGTCATCTCATTAGCTAGTTCAAGCTGGTCTATAGGTCATTTGCTAGTCCAAGATGGTCATTAGCTCATTAGCTAGTTCAAGGAGGTCTATAGGTCATTAGCTCGTTCAAGTTGGTCATCATCTCATTAGCTAGTTCAAGCTGGTCTATAGGTCATTTGCTAGTTGAATATGGTCATTAGCTAGTTCAAGCTGGTCATCATCTCATTAGCTAGTTCAAGCTGGTCTATGTCATTTGCTAGTCCAAGATGGTCATTAGCTCAAGCTGATCATTAGCTCATTAGCTAGTTCAAGCAGGTCTATAGGTCATTAGCTAGTTCAAGTTGGTCATAATCTCATTTGCTTGTCCAAGCTGGTCTATAGATCTTTTTTTTTTTAATCCATGATGGTCATTAGCTAGTTCAAGCTGGTCTATAGGTCATTTGCTAGTCCAAGATGTTCATTGGCTCACTAGATGGTTCAAGCTAGTCATTAACTCATTAGTTTGTTTCAATTAACTAGTACAGTGTTTCCCAACCCTCACCAACACTGCACATTTTGGATCCAGGAACAGGAAACACTGAGCTAGTAATTAGTCTGAGCTTGTAGACCATCTTTGGGTTTGGAACATGGTGGCTGGTTGACTAATAACCAGTAACGTGCTGCAGAAATGAGTTGTAAAGTCTGGGAACAAATGATAATTTTTGCACTTATGTTCCATTGTCCCGAAGTCACTGGATTTTTTTTTGATGGGTTTTTGGCAAATATATTTAGGCTTCAAAATTCATAAAGGTTGTGTTCATTTGTAAAGACTATCGCAATGAACAAAACATGTAAGAACCGTGAAACCATAAACTTTTGTTGGTCACGGAGATTACTATCTGCAATAATCCAAAAGCCAATTTAATCGAGGGAACCAGAGTTGACGCTAACTTCCAGGTTTATGTATAAATGTTTTTACGCTACCCAAAATGATCCGTGAAACTGTTCCCACTGCTGCTTCATGATGTCCTCATGGTACCCCAGGGGCGCCATTTGGAGAGCATTCCATCATGCCACCCAGACCGGCGTCCCATGACCTTTCACCTGTGTGGTCCTTCTGAAGGTCAGACCAGTCTTCATTGAATCTTCTCTCACAGCTTAAAAAAAGGTGTCTGCTTATAATAGACTGATGTGCTCCCAAGACAGCACTAGAGGAACCTGGATCGGTTCATTTGCTACTGTGGTTATTGCTCCTGTAGGAATAAAAAAGGCTCCTCACGTCTCTGACGCAGCCTAGGCTGAGCGACCCAGTCGACCATATATCTCATCGGCTCTCAATGAAAGCTTTGCTTATTCGGCCTCCAAAAATAACTTCCTTTAATTGCAGATAGGAAGCCATATCGCAGAGCAGGTTGTTCCTATTTGCATGGAGTAACAGGGCCAAGTCATCTATTAAGTCAGGTCTGGAACAGAGAATAATACTTAATATTCACTGAAGAATGTGCAAGAAATCAGTTATAGTGTTTTTCAACATGGTTTTATTGCTCTTCCATGTGCTGTTAGCCCTTGGATACAGTTCAACAATGAGGAGATGTCACACAGAAAGATCTGGCAAGCAGAAATGTGGGTATATATGATATTGGGTGCTTTTAAAAAAGGTTAGGTCAATGTGTGAAACCATTTATGACCAACTTTGTGTTGCTGACTTTGTGAAAATATACATGTTCATTTTGGAATAAATAGTTTTCTGGGAACTCTGGACTTTTGGCTGACTGCAGTGTGACTTGACAACCACTTCATTCATGTTGATGTGAAATTTGGTCCTTCGTGTTTGTGCTTTCTTGCCAAACTTATAGACAAACTATGTATTTTCAATGAACTTGTGCATTTATGTTTTGAAAGACTTAGTATTTCATCTCTTCTACACTTAGCAATTTTTAACCCTGACCAGAGTATAGTTTTGCATTTTTTGTTTCAAGATCCAAATGGTTCTGCCAAGAAACTGGTTTCATTCTGAACTATACTCACCATGCACGGGTCAGCCAACAAGAGACATGAACCCATCACTTTGACAAACCCCAGCTAACACAATTTATCAGAAACCTGTTGTTCTCAAGAAAGTTGCTAATGTCAGAACAAGGCATTAAAGCATTTCTCACAGCCTAGGTTAACAAACATTATGGTTGTGTAATTTAGGTTTAATGATTTCAACACCAGGCAGCAGGTCACCAAATTGATTCTGCAATTTAGTTGCAGCCCGTGAATTTGATTGCACTTTTTGAACAGCACTTTTTTCGCAGTTTGTATCACTCCAGGATGGTGAGGATTTCTAGTGACCCTTTCTGCAGGTTAGCCTACATGATTTCTCCAGTAGGTGGCGACAAGTGCAATATTGAAAGAGTTTTTGAATGATTCACTGAATTGATTCGTTCAAAAACATTGATTCATTCAAAAACAAATCACCACTGGTTTGCATTGGCGGACCAAAAATGGATAATGCTGCCTATCTGGCCACATTGTGTCTAAAAACGTAAGTAGGCTACTTAATATGAACTTCTTGTTTATTGAACTGCCAAAGCGGACACAACGTGGACAAGATTCGTCTGTGTAGCACGAATCATAGCCCAAAACAACAATGCTCTTCCTCAAGTGATATTGCTGAATTACTGTATGTTTATGGACTCTGAAGATATTATATACAGACCTCTATAATTAATCATTTCAATTTTTTAAGAAAGATTTGTCAGCAGCCTGTTCATCCAAATTGTTGTTGAGATGGAAGAGATGGAAAATGGAGTCACTGGAACTTCAATTCAAATGATGCAAAACAGGCCTTTTGTTAAATATAGGTAACTCAGTTTATTCAGTAAAATAAGAAACGTTGAAATAAGCTGAACTCACACATAATAAAACTAAAATGTAACCATTTGTTATTATTAAAATCAAGACAAGTTCAAGGGCGCCTCAATCTTTTGGGAGTCATGAAGCCAAAACCTGAAATGATTAATCTTAAATGAAAAGTTACTAATGAACATGACGTAACCAATGGATAAATTCAAGACAAAATGCACAGACAAACTAAGAAATTATCCTATGAGTAATGAATGAATCGTATGGCCATAGAAATATCCGTGCCAATGAAAAACCAGAGCTGCTATAACGTGGTTGACAAATCATCCCATTAAAATCACATCAATAAAGCGTGTGCCCAAACCCGCATATGAATCAAAGGTCTCAACTTCCTCTCCCTTTTCCATCTTTCTCCGTCTTGTTCTTCTGAACAGCCTGTTTTCAAAAGGCCCACAGCAGCGGTGTGACCCTTCACTCCATCCCAGGGTTAAGGAAACAGTTTTCCCCGAGTCATGATGGATCTCGGAACATTCCAGATCTGTTTACAGTTACGAGCGGCCTATATTATGGATGTCCCTTGTCAGACATAAGGGATGTTTGATAGGGCGCTATGAACTTTTTGTCCTGTACTGAGACATTTGTCTTTCAGGACTGTGATTCTCCACATTGTTAATGTAGCCTCTGATCACTTTTGACAGCCTGACCCAAACCAGAGAACTGTAATAGCTCTTTCATATTCAGTTTTCATGTTGTTTTGCTGGCGTAACAAAATGTGTGGACAACATCCCATAGATTTCTCCTTGATGGAGGGATATAGGCCTACTTGAACAAACCTCCAACCATACATATTAAACGTTGGTGTGTATCAAACATGAACAAAAGTGTGCAGCTTTTTAGGTGATTAGAGTTACGCCTGGGAGATGAAAAATGGGTGCAAAAATACCATAGACACACTGATAGAGAGACTCGAGCCATAACCAGCATATCATAGGCCTCTTTTAGCTAAAAACCACCAGGAACATCTTGGCAACTGTATAATAATACCATCTACAACACTGCAGCATTGTGGCAGTGAGTTCTGTACAATTAACCAACCATATTTTGTTCTGAAAACTTAAAAATCTAGATGATCTATGAAATAATATCCGCAGTTTGATCCCAACTGTTTCATCCCAACTACAAGATTCATCCTCTTCTTGTAGAATTAATTTGTGTAACACAAAGAGGTTTTTATTTGAACATTCTGTTTCTGTAAAAGACATTAAAGTGAATTAAATATTAATAAAAACAGTTGTCAGGATACATAACATACACTCCACATCAACAGTGGAGGTAAGAGATATTCTCAAACAGGACTGACCTGGTTCAAACTTCTGTTTAAACCATTTCATCTAATGCATGTTTTGATAGTCTGATGTCATTGGTGAAGGAATACATCAGTATTTTTGTCTACAAATTAAAACGTTTATTTATTAAAATATATTTATTCAACATTTATTTTTATTTTATGCTTTAAAAAACTATTTTACAATGGATACATTTAAGATATTCTCTAAAAACAAGTATCTTATGAAGAGTTGTTCTCAAATTTTTTTACTGGAAACTTTTTTTATTTGCAGTGTAATCAGTCTCTCTGTTGCAGTCTATTAAGTCTATTTGCAAATAGGCTAATTGTTTAGACACATATTTTCCAGTTTCTCTGTGGTTTGGAGCGGTTTCAAACATTTTGGATCCTAATTCACTCTTCTGATAACAATTTGCAGAAGCCCGAGCACCTTCCAAGAACTTCCTAAATGAAGATCTACAGGCGTATCAGATGAAATTGCTCGCTATAGATAAGTCATTTATTTGGTTCACGGATACACAGTTGGAGGAAATGGACTTGTGTTTGAGGTTGAGGAAATGTGTGTCAGTTTCCCTCAGCATCGCGGAGGTAAGACGTGACAAATTACCGTGTGATTTGAGCCCAACGCGCTGCGGTACCTGTCCGCCCCAGAGTGCCAGGCCTGTCTGGTTCTCATTAGTACTAGATTAAGCTGTTCAGATCTGTACAGTAAAATATGACCGAATCTCCATGGATTACTCCAGCTCTCCAGAGACGCTGTAACATGGACCGCCGCAGACAGTCCCTCTGTGTTAGATTTGTCTCGCTCCTGATTCGAGCTGAGTAAGTTTGATGGCCTTTCGTGAATTTAGTCATTGAACCACAAGTAGAAACGTTTCTTTATCGAAGCACGTACTGGACGCCGCACAATTAGGCAGAACGTCATTGTATTTCGGTAATGAACATCTGGATGTAAGAATAGGAGGTCTGGGGCTTGATTTTGGTATGCGGCTCTATTTATATCCCACGACTAAACCCACTCGCATTGCCTACTTATGTAGTGCATGATTTCATTATTAGTGTCGCTGATTTACGTTTTATACAATTCCTAATTACTTTTGAAAGCACATTTTGAACCCGTCCACATAAGCGGTTCCCCCTCTTCTCAGTATGAAAGCTTAATCAGACGAGAAAGCAATTTGCGTCCATATGTATTTGTAGACCGTCCCTGGTGTGGTGGACCCGTATCGAACTTCCACTACTAATATTACACACTCAGGTGTTAAAAATGAGTCCTGGGGTCCCGGCTTCCCTCGTGGTCAAACATTTCGAAGTGTTGCTTTAAGCAGCAGCAGAAATGACTAGTGATTTTTACAATAAATTCCAGCTGTATTGATTTCACGCTCTATTATTTACTGACTGACAGTCACCGATAGACACAAACCAACAATGGAGTTAAACTGAACCACCTTTTTATAGGTGTGGTTGCAGATTACGTCTATCAGAGACGATTTTTTTTTTGGTAATTATTATTAGTATAAAAAGTGATTTATAAATGTAAAAATTTCAGTTCTCAGTCCTGTCTCAGTAATTAAAATCATCCATGATAACCTTAGTAAATATTAATGCATTTCATATGTCACATAGGAAGTCCTGCAAATGTCTTTTCCAGAAATCCTTGTTTTAGGGTACAGACGACTGGCTCTAAGGCAACATTCACACTGGGGCCTTTTAATAGGACATTTTTACAATAAAAAGTCGCATATAGTAACAGTGGAAAACAAAAGAAACATCTGTCCAGTGCTTATTAGAAAGACCTGATGAAAAGCACATGTAGGACTGTTTGTTTATGGTTCCTATTGCAGAGGAAAATTCATATTAACAAGGAAATGTGAGAATGAAATTATGTATGTATACATATTAAAACCATCTATTTGGTTTTATTTGTTGGCAGTTAATCTACATCTGAGAAATGTTCATATTTGTAAGAAATTATGTAATATAAAATGATGCATAAATATGAAATAAAATGTGATTTACAAAGGTTTTATTTTAAATGATCTTACACAGCATATAAAAATGAATAATTGTGTAAGTGTGATCTTTGATACAGAAACTCCTTCATATTGAATGTTGTGTTTTTATTCATATTGATCAATACAAAAATAAATCATTACATTACAAACTTCTTATATTTTTAAAGTGGCTCAAAAACATTACAGCAATTGGGCAATTGAGTCAAAACATTATCAGAACAGAAACAATGTGTGTTAGATAAATGTGTTAATGTCATGGAAACCAAAATCATATCCCTTAAATTTGTGGCTAAAAACAAAACATGATACATATGGAATACATAAGGTAATATTAATTTAGTCTACAAAATCGCTTGCATTTATGCGGTTCTGTTTTGGTCCCTGTTCAACCCATTTACTGACAGCCATTTAGTGCTGGAGAATATTTACATGTTGGTTGTTCTTGTTGGATCCAAGTAACAACCGGTATGACACACAATTAGGCCACCTGACAGTAAAGATCTGTATGCAAATGCTGTTAATTAAGGCCTGAGTCATGGAATGTCGCTCGATACACATGAGCAGAAGTTTTAAGCTGCCATGGCGTAATTGCATTAACAACACCTGCTTTAACCATATAGCATATTTGCTCTAAACGGCATATTTCTTGAATTTCAGTGTCTGGCATTTGCTACACACAGGCAGCAGAGAGGAAAAGGAAGGAAGGAAACTATGATTCTGCTTCCTGTAGTAGCAGCCCTTAGTCAAATGTGTCTCTGTTCCAAAACCTTGCTATCTCTTGCCTACATAGTGCACTGCTAAGTGCACTACACATACAATGATGTGCTAAAAATGGAAAAGTTTTCCTTTGCGTTTTTCACGTATGGCCGACAATGTTGTCAAAACGATCCCCATTCACACAGATTTGCGAAAATGACTGAAACGCTGTATTATTCATGCCAGGCCAGTAGTTGGCGATATCACTTTGTAAAGATGCACTACGCGCCTATAGACTAAAAAGTAATACGCATGCACATGACTTCACCGTTTTCATAAATTTGTGAGACGATAATGGTATCGTTTTCAAAAACGTGCACTTTGAAACCAGTTTGTGTTTTCAAGCCCCCAAAACTCTGTTGTCGCGTAAATGAACGGCCAAAGCGCATAAAAAGTTTTCCGTTGAAAACGGTGTTGTGTAAATGGCTCCTAAGGCCGCTCTGTAACCGTTATAAAACTTTTGTAAGTGATTGATTTGAAACACTCCCCAAAAATGTTAATCTCACAATTGATTCCAAACAGTTTGACGTTAGCATGCTGCTAAGCTAATTACGCAGTTTTTAAGAATAGAAATGCAGTGAAAAAACAGTCAATTTTTTAATCTTTTATTTAGTATTGATTAAAATGAGTATATTTATGATTTGCTTTTCACGTCCGCCATCTTGGATTTTGAATAGAGATTGTCGAAATACATTCTGGGATTGCTTCATTTGATAAAAACAGTTGATACTGCCGTAAATTTTAAAAGGCAGTTTATTTTGTCGTTTTCACATTGTGTCCAGGTAAGTGGCTCATTAGGTTTTGGAACAGGGTAGCGTTAGCATGCTAGATCATTCATGTGTGCTGGTGAGCTTTTAAACACCGAGACTACAGCAAAAGTGAGCTTGAACAGGGGCAGGTTTAACTTTCTGCTTCTTTTTCACTTGCTTACATCCCTTATTAATCCCAAACTATCCTAAAAGTTAAACATCCTTCACAGCTATGACACAAATCCACAAACTCTCATTTTTACTGCCTTTTAAGTTGCGGAAAACCTGTAAATATTTCTCTTGCCTTCCCATTCACACGTTCAAGGTCGCGTTCAGTCGCTTCATTCACTCACACACACACTCGTGCACCAGTTAATAGTCACAGCCAGCAGTAGCAGTGCGTCAGAATGAAGGTGTATGGTTGTGTTTTGGTGAGCTGCAGGCTGTCTGGGTGCTTTAGAGGCAGGTTTAGGTGAAGTGCTGTTTGTGCAAGCAGTCCAGAAAGAGGAAGAGTGATCTAAAAGGGCGAGAGAAGAGGACGTGTGCCTCTTTAGAGGTCAGAGATGCACCATGGTCCTCCCCGCACATCCTCGTGTGTTTACTCTGAACGTTTCTTTGACTTCTTTATTCTGAAAAAGAAAGAAAAGTCATATTATTAGAGATGAACAATTGCTTATTTTGTTTTCCATACTGTACTACTTTCAAGACTAATACTGTAGACGTAAATGCTGATACATTTATTAAATGCAAAGTTTTTGCGATTTCTGAGCATGAAAGTTGTCATTATAGTCTTTGAACATTACTGTGTGAACTGTTCTATTAACATAACTGTTTATCTATCCAACATGTTTTTTTTATCAATCTAAACAATTTTATCAAAAAGTCTTTTGCAAGTACATCACTTGGAACAAAAAGATTACTAAGTTTTAGATTTATTGAAACAAATTTAGATAATTCACAAAAATTAACATTTTTAATAGTTTTTGTTTTAGACAATAACAGAACTGCTCCAGACTGACCCACATCATCTACGCCAAAAGTTTTTTTTTTTTTATGTTTTAATGGCATCGGTCAGTTTGGCTCTGTGACACAATAGGAGGCCGATTATAGTGGTATAAAACCTCTCTGCTCTGCCTGTTACCTCATCATTAATCCACAATTAGTGTAATTAATGAACAGGGGTTAAATGCTTAGGGCTCTGTGGTGGAGCGTAATTACCTACTTAGGTAAACGTGTAATTTTATATAATCTTAAATTACCCAATAACATTCCACATATGGCATTTAATTGTTAGGAAGAACAACTTGTAATTTGCTGCAAAGATTTGTCTTAAAACACTTAATGCTAATGCACATTTGAATTTGTTTTGATGTAAAGCAAATTGCGTAAATTCATACATTTAGTAAATTACAAGAAAAAAATCACTTCTCTCTGCACATTTAATGCTGTTGATTACATACAGAGTACATATTTTAAATGTTATTGTTACTTTTTAATAAATCAGTGTGATTCCATGATAGATTTCCTTATATTAAGCATTGTTTTACATGTTTTTTTGTTTGTTTGTTTTTTACTTTTATACATAGAGGTGCAAAATTACTGCAAAGTTCATGGCTATTCCCGTTTTGACAAATAGAAAGAATCTCCAAGTTGTACATGAAAATGTTTGCTTTTGAAAGCATCTGTACTTTTGAAATTGCATGTGTTGGTGTTGTGTGTAAAGTTAGCTGTACACTTTACGTGCAAATACATGAACGTTGCATAGTTGTTGTTTTTTTTGCATGTAAAGTATACACATACCTTTTTGTTACATCTATTACTGAAGTCACTAAGGGTATGTTTACACGACAATGATGTACTAAAAATGGAAAGTTTTTCCTTTGCGTTTTTTTGTACAATGTTGTCAAAACGATCCCCATTTGCACGGATCCGCAAAACGACTAAAAACGCTGCATTATGCTGCCAGGCCAGTAGTTGGCGATGTCACTTTGTAAAGAAACACTACAGACTGAACATCTAATACACATGCACATATCATCACCGTTTTTGTAGTTTACACATAGACAATAACTGTATCGTTTTCAAAATCGTGTACTTTGTAACCCGTTCTCAAATGTTAGCATTTTCAGGCCCAGAAAACACTGTTGTCGTGTAAATGAACAGCCATAAAACGCATAAAAAGTTGTCCTTTTTGTGTTCTGTCGTGTAAACGGCTTCTTAGGATAAACATTTTGTAGTGCAAGTTTAAAACATTATTATTGTTCAAATTTTAATTCAAAGTTTTAAAAGGAAACGGACAGTATTTTTTTATCCCATGATTCTCAGTGAAAAGAGCTTCTTCTTACTTGTTAATGGCATTCTTTAGATACTGCTGAAGCCATTTGGTCTTGGGGTTGATGCAGACCTCTCTGTTGTTCTTCAGCTTGGCACTGGTAATGAGAGAGAGAAAAGAAGGGATTTGTTTCGGACCAGAGCAATAGAGAGACTGTACCTTTCTCCCTCTGCGGTTCTACAGTGTGTTTCATCAGATCATATCAGCTGTCCTTCATGGATACATTTCAGCCCTCTCTTTTCTACTGCACTGGCTAGAGTCACTGCACTGCATCAGATAACTGGATTGAATTAGAGGCGGTTCGTGAGGACAGTCTGGAAGTTCTGAATTTTTAATGATTCGAAAGATTTTGACTGAGATTCCCAGAACTGTGCATGTGCATATAGTTTGTCTAAAGTAACACAAATTATTTTATTTCCTCTGAAATTAAATGGATACTATGTCAGTAGACTTATACATTAATATTAAAATTATATTCAAACTAATATCTATCATCTGATTAGTATTTAAAAAAAAAGTCTATAAAATTTTAAATCAGTTAATAAAAACTTAGGCTCTGATTCCTGTTACTAACCAAACACATGCAAACCTAGAATAAAGGCCCGTTCACACCAATACTATAACTATAACAATAAATATATAGTTCTAAACATAAACAAATAGCAGAGACACACCACAACTATAATGATAATGAGAGAGAAACAATATCGTTGGAATCACTTTTAGAGTGATTTTTTTTTTTTTTTTTCATTTTCCATCTGATGTACGATAAAATCATTGACATCCAATCAGAATCCACCCTGCTTTAGAGAGCTTGAGTGGCAGAAGACAAAACTGCAGTGCATGCTTACATCATCCACTGGTGTGACACTAATGTATCGTTATAGTTATCTTTATAGTTATCGTTCTTGGACTGAACAGCCTTAAATCATGGCTCAAAATAAATGGACCCTTTTCACTGACTGTAATGATGTATTTCCACAGTTATTAACATCGTAAATCTAGCAAAGTTTTTACGACATTAAAAGAATTAATGTAGCCTATATTTATAACACTATACTTTGTGTTTTATTACCTTGACATTAATATATAGAAAACTGATTAACACTGCTGTTTTTTCCTCTTTTGGAAAGTCATAAAAACGGTATCATAGATTTTTTTTTTTTTTTGCTAATGGGGTAAATGGTAATGTAAAAATTATATTTATTGTCATTTTTGTTCACCATAGAAGTTTACCAAACTATGATGACTTTCACTAGATCTATCTATCTATCTGTCTATCTATCTATCTATCTATCTATCTATTGTTCTATCTATCTATCTATTGTTCTATCTATCGTTCTATCTATCTGTCTCTATCTCTCTCTCTCTCTCTCTCTCTCTATCTATCTATCTATCTATCTGTCTATCTATCGTTCTATCAATCGTTATATTGTTCTATCTATCTATCTATCATTCTATCTATTTATCTATTGTTCTATCTATCTCTCTATCGTTCTATCTATCGTTCTATTGTTCTATCTATCGTTCTATCTATCTGTCTCTATCTCTATCTATCTATCTATCGTTCTATCGATCGTTCTATTCTATCTATCTATCGTTCTATCTGTCTCTATCTATCTCTATCTATCGTTCTATCTATCTGTCTTATCTATCTCTATCTATCTATCTGTCTCTATCTATCTATCTCTATCTATCATTCTATCTATCGTTCTATCCATCTGTCTCTATCTATCTATTTATCGTTCTATCTATCGTTCTATTGTTCTATCTATTTATCGTTCTATTGTTCTATCTATCGTTCTATCTGTCTCTATCTATCTATCTCTATCTATCATTCTATCTATCTGTCTCTATCTACCGTTCTATCTATCGTTCTATCTTTCTATTGTCCTATCTATCATTCTGTCTGTCATTCTATCTATCGTTCAATCTTTCTATCACCCTATCTATCTTTTTATCTATCTATCTATCATTCTATCTCTTTTTATCTATCATTCTATCTATCTTTTTATCTATCTATCGTTCTATCTTTCTACTGTCCTATCTATCATTCTGTCATTCTTTCTATCGTTCTATCTATCGCCCTATCTATCAATCTATCTTTCGTCCTATCTATCGTTCTATCTTTCTATCGTTCTATCTATTATTCTATCTATTGTTCTATCGTTCTATCTATCTGTCTGTCTATAATATGCAGCAATTTTTTTTTGCAATTAATAGGCCTACAGCACTATTTACCAGAATATTTGGAAGAAAAAATTTTTTTTTTTGCTGTGAGATTGTTTTGGTTAATGACAAATGGAAAGTAAAGTGTCTGAAATCTTTTTGACTGATATCTGACCTCCAAATTTGCTTTGACACAGCCAGGAAAATCCCCTCAAACGCTTCGTTCACCCACACATGGAGAAAACCACGCAAATGACACCCAGACTTCGCACCTCGGTGGCAAAAGGTTAGGTTTGAGAGTTAGCGGCTCACGTTGCCATTCAAATGGCTCCTATTCGTATTGCTTACACCTCACACACGGATCTCTCAATCTGTCTAGACAAATGGAGCCTGTCGGCTGAGATAAAAGATCCGCTTAACCCTAAATCTACACACGAATCCTCACAATCTACCTCCCGATCAATAAGCTAACTAAAAGTGTAATGCTACCCCTGTTTGTTTTCCGGCGGGATGTCTTCCATTCAGTTTATCTTGAGAGAGTTTGCTTTATTTGTTTGTTTGTTTGTGATTTGGGCTCTGAGTTAATCTAGCTAGTCTAAACGATCTTTTGCGCGAGCTTGTCGGTGGTCTGGGACCGAGCCAGCAGGTAGTAATTACCTCACAGCTAGCTAATGCTAACAACAAAATGAGTGATGTGCTTGTCTAGGGGGGAAAGGGTAGGTGGCTGTCTTTCATCTAGGCCAATGAATCCGAAAGGATTTCTAAACAAGATGTGTGGAAGATGGCAGATTAAAGGTGATTTCCTCCGGCCAAAGTTTGTTCCCGAAATGACCCTTGACTATATGCTAACCTCTCTAACCCCTGTAACCTTGATCCCCTGTAGCGCTTTGGCTTTTTGCTGCCGACGGGATACAAATGGTTCAGTTTAATAAATTCCAGACTGCTGAAGTAATACCAAATGCTGGTAAAATGAAAACGACAAGGTCACCCGTAACACCAAGCTAATCATTTTGACCCTTAACAATTATTGTGTCGTGAAAACCTGAATACTCATAATGGACAAAATCACTCTCTCACATTTTCCTATTTGATCCTTTTTTGTGTTACACATTGCTACTTTCCCACACTGTTTTGACTCAACTGTGGAAATTTGCAACTTTAAGAGCTCTTAAAAGGACTCTAGTTGGATACTTTGTGTGAAGCATGAAAAATGTGGTACTGTTTAGCTGTTGAGAGATAGACGGCCGTGGGATGTTGACTCACATGACTTGGAACGGGCAGCTGGGTGTGTGGAGGAACTTAATCTCACGGATGCTCCTCTGCGGGACGGTGTTGAGAGTGGACCGGCACCAACATCTCTCCACCAGACTGATGGGTTTAGCTGCGATGTGATCAGAACAGAAAGAGAAATATGAAAAATGCCTCTTATATTGAAGAGATTTGAAGTTACATTTTGTAAGATAGTAACTGCTAAATTAATACACTGCTGTTCAAAAGTTTGGGGTCAGTATGTTTTTTTTTTTTAAATAATACTTTTATTCAGTGAGGATACATTAAATTGATTAAAAGTGACAGTAAAGGCGCTTATAAAATGAATTTATAATCTCTAAATGCTGTTCTTTTGAACTTTCTATCCATCAAAAAAATCTGGAAACAGACTGCATCACCGTTTCTACAAAAAAGTTAAGCAGCACAACTGTTTTCAACATTGATAATAATGGGAAATGTTTTTTGAGCAGAAAATCATTATATTAGAATGATTTCTGAAGGATCATGTGACACTGAAGACTGGAGTAATGATGCTGAAATTTCAGCTTTGATCACAGGAACAAAATATATTTTAAAGTATATACAAATAGAAAACGGTTATTTTAAATGGTAATAATATTTCACAATATCACTGATTTTACTCTATTTTTTATCAAATAATACAGCCATGGTGAGCAGAAGACTTCTTTTAAAAACATTTAAATGTTTCAATGGTAGTGTATGCAATCTTCAAAATATAGATAATTAGAATAAGATTTTACAATATTTAAACGATAATAAGATCATTCTTGTTTCTCTTCATATTATTTTCATTAATTTATGGAAATGTAGCTTAAAATGTATTCAAATGTATGTTGTGCTGATTTAAGAAAAAACTTCTGTTTTCTATTTTAAAATTCATGTACTAGCAATGAAATTACCCAATCATTTTTTTGACATTGCCACAGATAAAGTTTTTGTAGATGCACACAATAACAAGATGTACAACTTTTTCCAGTATAAAAAGTGAAAATGTGCAGTTATTAACAGCTGTTTCTAGCTGATCTGAACCTTTAAAATTACTTTGCAAAATCTTTATTTGTAAACTTATAAAAGACACAATGAAATCACATTTTAGAAACTTAATTTCCAACTGAAGCAATCCATAATTCATGTTAATGCACTATAATCATACAGTACATCACAAACCACTGCACTCTCGAAAGCATCTACTAAAAAGTGTCCCATCACCTGCGTCCATTAACAAACCCTGATCATTAAAAAGAGATTAGTCTGCATTCTAGTGGCCCTTGTCTATTCACACAGGGGCCAGCCTGCCTTTTCACTCTCCACATTTTTCATAAGGAGCCTTTTTGAGGGTCCTCAACATTAAACACGGCAGAATCCCGTAATCACACTATGCCACTCCAGGTTTAGTCCTGAATATGTGCATTAAATGAATCTGTTGAAGAACATTCTCTGAATGGTTTCACATCTCCCTGGTTTCCTTCTGCTGAAACGGACCCGGTTATGAGTGAAGTCAAACTCTGAAATTCCCATAGATTTTCCGACACTGTCTGTTCCCTTTGTCATGTTAAACACCGGCCCATTAAGCCTTGACTAAACACCGCGCCAAGTGAACAGCATAGGAACTTTTTGCTTACTATTCCCTAATTAGACACTAATTAAAAGAGCTTGCGGAAAAGTAAACAGTGCTGGGGTTTTCTTGTTTTTGCACAGCAGAAACAACAAAGCTAAACCTACCAAGTTCAGCTGGTTAAACATCTCGCCGAAACCTTCTGTCCTTTTAAATCAGAACCGCTAACATGTAAAGACATGTACAGATAAGTGAAGACATATATGCAAATTTATGCAGGGCACTTACAATCTGCAAGGTGATATTAATGGAACCTCTTAATGGTCGTTAACTCCCTAATGATCATTAACTAAAAATATCCACTATTCTGGAAAACTTAATACAGCAGTTCTGCAATTTACGACTCGGGTAATAAAACGTTTCAGTAAAACATGCACTGTAAAAGCTTTTAAATAGAACAAAGATTATTGGAGTATGTTTTACAAGAAAATAGTCTTTCTCCTTTAAAATTTTATGCTTTATTAGATGTTACTTGCCATTTTTTTTAAATTTGTGAATTTTACAAGCAATTTCTCAGTAAAAATCATTTAAAAGTAAATCATTTTTTTCAGTGTACAATAGGAAAGCAATGAGTTTCATTTTGTATTAGAATAGATATTGGTCTGGTCTGTTTAGTAATTCATTTATGTGTATTTATGCTCTAGAATAAATTACATATTTTATTTTGAAAGATGAATTTAAAAATTCAAAACTTCATTTTGAATAATAAAAATTCATTTTTTGTTATTCAACATAAAATATTAGTTTTACGTTATGTTGAATAATACATTTAAAATGAATATATACCTTGTATTTATTATAAATGTGTTATTCAAAATAAAATAAGTTTTTATTTTAGCGTAGCTACAGGACACCCAGGATGAAACACTAATATCCATCTTGTTATTGTTATTTAGGTATTTAAATTGCAACACAACAAGTCATCATCTGAAAACTTAAATGCTGTAAATCTGTAAATGTTAGTCGTAACCCACTTACCGTTAGTCTCTGGGCTCCATATGGCGAGCGTCAGCAGGGCCACCAGCGCTAGAACTTTGCTATCCATGCCAAGTGTGTGTGTGTGTGTGTGGCTTTTGTCCGTCACAGCTAGCTTCCAGAGCTCAGTGTGGTGTCTCAGAGCTCTGCGAAGTGTTAAGACTGAGGACCAGAGGGAAACACTCCCCCCTTTCTCAGGAGGAGGGGAGGAAGGAGGAGGAGGGAGTGAGGCTGGACCCTCTCCTCCGACAGCCACCTTCTTCAGAGAAGTTCCTAAAATGTTCTGGCAAAGATTCAACAGTGACAGTCTGACTCAGACTCTCTCTCTCTTGTTTCTATCTTCCTCTGCATCTTTTTCTTTTCTCAGAGGAGCGGAGAAAGCGGAGTTCCTGCTGTTATCTTAGTATTGTTGTTTCTCAATACTTCGATTTGTTATTGTTTGTTTTATGTCATGTTTTTCTGGTGGTCGACTTTCACTTAACTGGCGCTGCTGTATTTCCTGGCTCTCAGTTTATCAGCCGCATATCAAATTCCCGCGATTTTAGGATTCTACTATGATTCAGGTGTATCTGAATTATATACTGTACACTATACCAGGCAAAAGTTTGAATACACACTTTTTGTGATCTTTAAGACTTAAAAGCTTAAGCTTAAATGCTTGAAATTAGTTTTGTAGACAAATATAATTAAAGAAATGTGAAGGAAAAGCTGCCAATCAAGTGTTACAATTATATTTTTTTTAAATATTTACCATGACATTAAAACGAGATTGTGTCCAAACTTTTGATTTGAAGAATGTATATATGTGTGTATATATAACTTTTTAAAAGTAATTCTTAAATTTATAAGTCTATTGCTTTCATTTTGCAGCATAATATTTTTTTTCTTAAACTATCCAGAAAAATAGAATATTTAAATGTTGGCAAACAATTTTCTGCACTTTGTAATGTTATTTGTTATAGAAATATTATTTGTAATAGTGAGCTTTGCATCCAAATGTTGGAAATACTATCACTGTTAGTTGATGGCATTGGCACAACTTACCCCAAAACATCTGGCACAACTTACCCCAAAGCTACCATTTTACTAAAAAAAAATGTTTCATTTGGCTAATCTTTAGCCAAAATATTTATTGGCAGTTAACTAACATATAAGAATATATTTAAGAAAGTATATTAGTATTTTTTAAGTATTTATTTTTATTTTTTTCAAAGTTCTCTGAAGCCATACAATAACTTTGTGTAATTAACTGACCAAAACTGTTATCATTTGCTCTGCCAAAGCTCTTAAAAATTCGTTTGCATGTGTGTAAACTCAAATATGGGGCGTCAAGACGTGTCATGACATTTTTTTTTACGTTTGGTATCACTTTCGCTATCACTATGACACGTCTTGACGCAGCATATTTGAATGCCCACTCACAGAACTGATTGATTGAACAGCAAAGTTCTTGTCCAGTTGAACAATGCGAAGAAAAATGAGCACAGACCAAAGCAGGGGCATGTGAGTGTACATCTCCATAAAACAGTGGCTGCTGAAGTACCTTTCAAACAGAGTCAGTGGAGACACTGTGTTACACTTTTAATAGGCTGCATTCAGACCCTCACGCTGAGAGTCCCGGCAGCACCAAACCCCTTTAACAGCCCGTAAACTTTAGAGGGTGTTGATAGTTATCAAGCAGTCAGCCAAGGTGCAAACAATGTGGATGTGAAAAGTAGTGGTATATGTAACATTAAGTATACGTTTTTAGGTCACTGAGAGTTTCAGTGGCGCTTCAGATGTCTTGCAGTTCATAATATTTAGTCACAGGGGTGAGATTTGGCACGTATAACATACAATATCGCAGGTGGAAAAACAATCATCCCTGTTAAACAACAGAAGCATTTTCTTTGTTGTTTAAATGACTACTAAGAGTACTTTAATGATCCCTTTTGATCTGAGATCAAACGTTCGGATTTTCAGCTTTAAAATTTAAGCATTCAAACTTTTCCAACTTTGTTGTTTTTTCTGGCTTTGAGGCATCCAGTGATATTTGTAAATCCTGCGTTAATGTTCACATTGTTGATCTCAACCCTTGGCCTTTTCAAAGTGCAAGTGAGCAAGAGGATGTTGAAAAGATTACTAAACATCCCTACTGACCTAAGTGACAACTCTGCAACTTGTATCACTTTAGAGGGCAGAGGGCATGTTTCACATCCTCAGGTTTCATGTTTCAGAGAAACGTTTTCCTTCACTTTGTTCTCACAAAGAGCTGATGGACAACTGAAGACGAATGCATGACACTGGACAGTGAATAAATCACTTTATATTTGTGTTTATTTACATCTCACTGCATCTGTTAAGCAGAAAATTACACTGGGAGACAGTGGGGTAAGTTGTGCCACTTTTTACTTTAGACAAGGGTAATTGAGAGAAAATGGGTTTAGGTTTTTAAAATACTGTGGGGAATACATGAACAATTTGTATAAATGAGAACCAACAGCTTAGTAACACACAATGCCATTTCAGTTTTATTTTGCAGCCTATTATTCATTTTATCTTAAACTATCCAGGAAAAATATTCAGAATATATAAATGTTGTGAAACAATTTTTTGCACTTTGTAATGGTTTTTGTTATAGAAATAATATTTGTAATAGTGAGCTTCGCCTCCAGATCCTGTAAATACTGTCACTGTTAGTTCATGGCACTGGCACAACTTACCCCAAAGCATCTGGTACAACTTACTCCAAAGCTACCATTGTAGTAAAAAATGTTTCCTTATTAAAGGGTTAGTTCACCCAAAAAAATTAAAATAATGTCATTTATTACTCATCCTCATGTCGTTCTACACCCGTAAGACCTTCGTTCATCTTTGTAACACAAATTAAGATATTTTTGATTAAATCCGATGGCTCAGTGAGGCCTGCATAGACAGCAATGGTACTTCCTCTCTCAAGATCCATAAAGGAAAATATCTTAATTTGTGTTCCGAAGATGAACTAAGGTCTTACGGGTGTAGAACGACATGAGAGTGAGTAATAAATGATATTATGTTCATTTTTGGATGAACTAACCCTTTAATTCATGGCTAATAATTTAACAACTTTTTATGCATTTTGGCCGTTCATTTACACGACAATGGCGTTTTGGGGGCCTGAAAACGCAAACTTTTGAAAATGGCTTTCAAAGTGCAAGTTTTTGAAACTGATACCGTCAAAGTCCCTTTAAGACAAGACATTTTGCTTGGCGGCCATTTTTGAAACGCCTCTCGGGCATCGAAGTGCAGCTCCTATCTCTTTGAATGGGGAACATCAAATTTTCCAAAGCTGTTTGCCAAGCTTTCGATTAAATTTCATATTTGAAATCACCAATGAAATCTGACAACTGTCTCATAAATTTAGTTTTTACAAGCTGGAATCATGAAAAAAATGCATTTTTCAGGGCTGGATCAAGCTTATGCGCAGTTTCTACTGTGCGTCTGACTGTTTCTATAGGAACCGGAGCTTCTAACGGCCGCTGCAGTGATGCAATGACCTTAGAATGACTTATTTAGAAGGCGGGACTTATTCCGCCATATTGCGCGTTGTACTTTCTCCCATTCAAAACAATACAAGTGACGCATCTTGTGTTATTCTATAGCCTTTGATGCCGTTCTAACTACGTGTAAACTACAAAAATGTGAATTTGTGAAAATGGTGACGTCATGTGCATGTGTATTATGTGTTATAAGCAGTGTATAAGCACATAGTGTTTCTTTACAAAGTAACATCGCCAACTACTGGCCTGGCATGAATAATATTGTTTTTAATCGTTTTTGCGGATCCGTGTGAATGGGGATAGTTTTGACAACATTGTCGTTTGCAAAAAAAACGCAAAGGAAAAACGTTTCCATTTTTAGTGCATCATTGTGACGTGAACCTACCCTAATTTATATGGTTTTATTTATTGGCAGTTAACCAACATGTCAGAAATATTTTTATGAAATTATATGATATAAAATTAATTACAATTTATAAAAATGATAGACTATAAAAATGTAATATAAAATCACTCTCTGTTAGACTTTTAAACAAACCATTCAGTCTTGTAAAAAAAGATGTAATTAATGTATTTGTTTGTTGAATGTATTTGTTTATATATTCTATACATACATTTACAATTTATTAACTCAACAATATTAATTCAAAATATGAAATAATATCTATGTACATGAATACATTTACCCAGATCTTTAACAAATGAACCAAAAACATTTTTAACATGAAAGAAATTCTTTTAATCACAGCTGGCTATATATGATCAGCCCTTTATGGTTACATGATAAAAAAACTACTGCGTTTCAAACTTTTTTGGGTTTTGTGGTTTCCCTCTCTCATCTGTTTAAGTTGTTTCTTTTAATATTACAGTATTAATTTCCATTTAGTACAAACGTTAATGAATGTGATGAGGGACTTTTGTTCGTCCAACATTCCATAAGGAGATTATTTACATACATTTGTGATTACAGTTAATACAAATATACTAAACATACAAACCTTACAAAAAAGGAAAGAAGTCAAAGAAACAAACCCATGAAACAATATACATTTACACATATGAGCCATACTCTAACTTCAAGTCATCAGAATCAGTATACATTTGTTGATTGGCAGATCTAGGAGCAGGTGTGTTGTAGCACTCAGTCCCAGCCAAACAACGCCTGAGGTCTGATTCATGCTGGCCCACAGCAGTGCTCACATCCGTCCTGAGAGACTCTCCATACGGATGCAGAGTTTATTATGTTCTAAACTGAGAAGCTGAGATGTTTGTTAGGAATCAGAGGACAACTTTTTGTTGTCTTTGAAAAGAGGGAACACATGAAAGGGATGAAAGTCTTCCCTCTGCTGGTCTGTACGGCTGCAAAGCAAATAAAAAACATAATCACTCTCTATCAGACTTTTTAAACAAACCGCTCAACCGTTTAGTCTATTTGATGGCAGCTTGTGGCCGTGCAGTCACTGGAA
The DNA here is from genome assembly GCA_037950665.1 of Hypophthalmichthys nobilis. NCBI lineage: Eukaryota > Metazoa > Chordata > Actinopteri > Cypriniformes > Xenocyprididae > Hypophthalmichthys > Hypophthalmichthys nobilis. The sequence goes on from CM075476.1 coordinate 42,469,254, forward strand.
ATAAATGCTACTTCAACTTTAGTGAAATTGGTTAATATAATTATAATATCTAAAATGTTGTTGTGTATATATATTTTATATATATATATATATATATATATATATTTGTTTATACATGTGTGTGTTTATACATTAATACTTTTTAGTGCACTTGCCCTGTCCCAGACCTAAGTAGGTCGTCTGACATTTCATAGAGTTGATTGATGACGAATATGAAGCAGGGCAACATCTCCGCCATCTACTGCCAGTTTTAGTTTCTTATTTAGAGTATAATTTCATAAAAATATTATTTCACAGTAATTAAAAAAAACATTAAAGTTATAGTTCACCCAAAAATGAAAAATCATTCGTTTACTCACCCTCATGGTCCAAAAGAGTATGTGTAATAAATTCTATGTTAAATCAAATAAAATATTTCTTGCTGAAGCTACTTTTTGTAATGTCTATTTGATGCTTTACATAATAATGACTTTAAATGATCTTTTGGGGGTGATTTCTCAGCCAAATTTGATGTGCGATTAATTAGATTAATTAATCGCCATGTAATTAATTAGATGAGAACTGTAATCGCTTGACAGCACTAATTAAAATATGTAATTATATAATTATCCATATACTACTGCAATAGTGGTTATAATTTTATAAATTTTTAATATATATTGTTGCGTGTGTGTATATATTACATATATTTTTTTATGTTTTGGGTATTATATAGTTATCCATATAGGCCAATTATATAATGATCCAAATTAGCAAAAATGTAAAGTAAAAAGTTGGCAAGTCTGAAAAAATAAGTCAAGTTTCAGGTAATCTAAACAAGTTCTTTATTTCGTAACATCTAAATTCACTGGTTTTATTCTTGTCAAAATATTATTTAGAATGACTGAATCAACCAGATTGCATTGGTTTACAACAACAAAAGTAGTTTTTAAGTGTCTGATCAGATAAAAATTGCTCCTCAAGGTACATTTTCACTTTTTACGATGTGCTACAGTTGGTTTTGTTCTAAAAACAAGGCGAGGAAATGAAATAACAAAAGCGCCATGAATGTTAGCTCAAGCGATGAGCACTGGAATGGTTTCGATATATCCAGATATCAGATGCAGAGGAGATAAGGGAAAGTCCATCCTGTGTAAACAGTGTATGCTGGGGGGTCTCAGTTTTGGGGGTAGTTATCAGTTTAACACTTTTCCTGGAATCTCAGCTGGTTCCTGCCAAGTCTGCATGAGAGACCCCCTATAGACCAGGTCTAATCGGTTCAGCCAGACCAGGTTTACAAGGATCAACCCTGAACAAAGAGAGAACACTTTTGTCTAAGTTCAGTCTGCTTTCTCGCTGCTTTATTACTCCTTTGAGTAACAAACGTGTGTGAGCCAAAGGAAAATGTGTTGAGACTTCTGGAGTGCATTTACACTGTGTTTTAATGCTTAATGCACACATCTGAAATTTTGCCACACTCAAAAATTCTGTCATCCTTTACTTACCGTCATGTCGTTCCAAACCTTTATGGCTTGTTTTAGTGTTATTTTGTCCATACAATGAAAGTCAGTGTGGTCCAGTGTTGTTTTGGACTCCATTTACTTTCATTAAATGGACAAAAACAGTTGAATCATTTGTCAGAATATCTTCTTTTGTGTTCCTCTTTTCCATCTAATTACAATAAATGTGGACTGAAGCTTTGAAGCTTCAAAAAGTACTCAAAAGCACCATAAAAATAAAAGTATCAAAAAGTGGTCCATACGGCTAGTGCTTCTGAAGTTGTATGATAGTTTTGTGTGATTAAAAAGACTGAAATTAAGTTCTTCTTCACTGAAAATTGTAAGATCCATGATGGATTTTCCAGGGAATCCGTTAATAAATCATTGGAGAGTTGGAGCCAAATTGTAATGCGTTTTTGCTGTTTTCACGTATGCAACAAGATCTGATCTTTCCCAGATATCAGTGAATGCATTATATCTGGCATTTTTCTTTAAGTGCCTAATGGATCTTTTCTTTAAAGTTTCTTTGAAACTGTGCTTGTGAGGAAAAGAAAAGATCCTTTAAATGATGGCGAAGGTTTACTTTGCGGCATTGTGTGTCGGATTCTGGCAGCTCCTCAATAAGCTTTTTTCTTCTTTATATAAAACAAAAGACGTAAACGCTCTGCACCAGAAACTCCCACCACACGCTTCCATTCTGCAGACGGCCATATTTGTCAAGTGCATATTTTGAATTTTGCCCCATCTCCATGGATCTTGATGTCGGGGGCAGATAGGGCTCATTGTTTGCTTGTTTGAGGCAGTATGGCTGAAATGCAGTAAGGTCATAGTTTTCGTTGGTTAGCCTGACCCATTATTCCTTGCTGGTAGACGTCATGAATACAACATCTAGACCTAAAGTATATATACATATTTTCACACAGATTTCATGTCACATATTTCCAGGGAGGCAGACAATCAGGAATGGGAATGCTACCGAATAGCTTTCTCCAGGTATTATAGGCCTCAGTAGTACAGAGCATCAAAGATTGAAGGTCTTCCAAATCTGAGCCATAGAAGGAACATAAATCTTATGTGACAAAGAAATGACACTAAATACACTGATTATGGGCCATCAGTGAAAATGAAGGGATCTGAGTAAGTAATTTGGGTAATGTTGTCCTGAGATTCCCTCTTAACTGACAGTCAGTAAAGATCGTGGCAGGCCGAGACAGGGCGCATGACATCAGGTTTAGTTCTCCAGCAGGGCAAGCGCACATCTCGTCTCGTGTTTTGCTCTTTGTTGGTGGAAACGTAGCAACCACAGTCAGTTTTAATTGACAGTAAATTTTAAATGCTGAGTAGGAGGTTGCAAAAGCCAAGATAACATTATAAAATGGAGGATGAACACGAAACATGCAACGTGCTGCATTTTTGACGAACACAAAACAAATGTGCATAAACAGAGTACAGCAGATACTGCATATTTTATTATATTATATCTAGATTACCAAAACATTTCATATTATTCAGGGAAAAAATACTAATATAATATAATATCCATACATCTCTTAAAAATCACAAGAAATCAATAGATTTTGGAAAATTATTATATTATTATTATTATATTATAATGTCAACATTTAGGAAAAAATACTACTAATAATATAATATAATATAATATATAATTTAATATAGTATAGTATTATAATCCTAAATTAATCATAAACACATTTCTGAAAAAAATTCTGTTCTATTCTATTCTATTATTTCTAAATGTATTACCAAAAATATCAATGAATTGAGAAACAATTACTAATAATATAATATAATAATCCTAAATTAATCGTAAAAAGTCAACGCATACCTGAAAAATTCTATTCTGTTCTATTATTTCTAAATTTATTACTAAAAATATCAACAAATTGAGAAAAAAATACTTATAATATAATATAATATATTAATTATTTTTTTCCTAAATTCATTGATATTTTTGGTAATAAATGTAGAAAGAATAGAATAGAATAGAATAGAATATTTTCAGAAATGTGTTTACTTTTTATGATTAATTTAGGATATTATATTAATTATAACTTCTAAATTTATATAAAAAAAATGTCAACAAAATGTAGGGAAAAAAAACTGTATATAATATAATATAATATATTAATTATTTTTTTCCTAAATTCATTGATATTTTTGGTAATAAATGTAGAAAGAATAGAATAGAATAGAATAGAATAGAATAGAATATTTTCAGAAATGTGTTTACTTTTTATGATTAATTTAGGATATTATATTAATTATAACTTCTAAATTTATATAAAAAAATGTCAACAAAATGTAGGAAAAAAACTGTATATAATATAACATAATATATAATATATAATGATGTTGTTGACACAGCTAGGCTAAAGATCGGTCAGAAAACTTCCTATTAAAATTATTTGTACAAGGGACTCTGAAGTGCTTTTTCTGTCCTCCCTTTATCAAACAAAGAAAAATGAGGCTCATTACGGAGCATTGCATTACCCTCTCAGCACTGAAAGAGGACAGAAACATTAAAAGCACATTTCTGTGATATAATCGGGTGGAGGAACTTCATCCTGCTCAGCCAAGAAGCCGCAATTGGAAGCAGGTGCTGCATGTTCATTAGAGCAGAACTCTGAATGCAATCACGACTGCTCTCTTCCTCTCCGCATGAAGCGACAAGTGGTCTATACAGTGTTTCAGTCATTTAACCCTTAGCAGCATTATATGCGTAATTATGGACAATGACTGCACTCGACTTAGATGAAAGGATGTTTAAGGTGTTCGTTTTGTTTGAACAGAACAGTGAGGTGCCTTTAAGCAGCATCAAATTGTCAATCAAGCCAAAATTGTCTGAGATTTTAACCAGCAATTTTCTTCTTTGTATCTGAGTCTTCACATCAAATTGCAGAAAAATGCATTGTATGCTTATTGCTGTGATATTTGTGCATTTTCAGACTTTTTATTTCACATTGACACAAAGCAATACTTTTTTTGATCAGGTTTTCTTCAAAACTTTCTCAACCATTTTGTATTTTAAGTGTTGCTTTGCAGTGACATGCATTATTGGGGCTGGAGATGAATGCAGTTGTGCAAGTCTGAAACTGAGCTATATGTTGTGTTTCTAGTAGAGAACTAAAATCTGAAGAAGAGATGTTAATGACTGCAAAATACTGAAGAATGATGCCGTCAAATTAGTTCAGATGTAATCATTCTGTTCCTGCCCAGAGTTATATATTGAACACTGTTTACTTTTGTGATTCCTGGGTCTGTTGGTAATTTAACTGATGCTGGCTGGTTCTCAATCCATTTTTTTAGTGTAATGGGCACTTCTAAGCATCGTTAAAGTGTCACCCTCTCAACACCCACCGTTTCTGAGAAAACACTGAAAACATGATCCACTCTCGATCCGACAGCCGGATAACAAGAGGAGTGATTTACGTCTGATTGAGGCTGCTTTAAAGATGGATCCCAGATGGTCAATACAACTGTAAAACTCTCACTCCATGTCTAATTAAGGTAAAGACTCTCATTGATTTGAATTTCATCTTAGTTATATTTTTAAATCTTTTTTTAATTTTTTGTGTGCATTTTATTTATTTAAATATAATATTTTGAGTTGTTTTAGTTTCTAGCTCCTTTTTTTTAAAGGGTAACTTGACTGAGGTTGAACAATTTTTAATGTTTAGCTTCCCCAACACTGTTCCAAACAGATGTTCAGTAACAGATTCAGATAAAGACTATTTGTTCTCGTCCATTCGGACTGACCGATTGTGTTCTCATTAGGAGAAGCGAATCATGCCAGCAAATTTAAAAGGATATTGTTTTTTAAACAAGCTATTGTATCTCCCACACTTCTTTTGTCTCTGTCTGTAGACCCACTGTATCTCTGAGGTATCGTCAAATGTGTCTCCAGTGAGGCTATTTTGTATAAACTTTTTTTTTAATTCGCCATTGTTTGCATGTATTCCTCTAATCTGTTCTTTTGAATTTTCCTGTGTGTCTTGGATACGGTTTGATGAACAAGCACTGGCGAGGACTTTTTCATCTAGTAATAGAGGTGAGGCCATTAGGAGATGAGTCCAGGCTGTTGGTGCTGGGGCTTTTTTTTTTTTTTTTTTTGAAGTGAGAGAAGGTCATTTGGCCGAACCATTGTCCAGCAACGTCCTCTGCGACCCCACATCCCAGGCTCTAGGGTCAGACTTCAGGGCTCATGTTCCTCTGAATGCAGGAGCAGATGGTGAAGTGGTTGCTTCATTGGAAACCAACAAAGCAAAACCAACAAGAGAAACACAAGAGGCTCACCAGGACATACCACCATAGTTCCTGTCTGTGCTTTTAAATGACGTCAGCGTAAATACTTAAGATATATTCTTGCCCTTGAAGTATTAGTACACCTAAAAATGCAAAGTCCATCATTGTTTACTCACCTCATGACTTGGTGGCTTGGAATGTAATGTGTGGGTTATATGGACTACTTTTATGATACTTTTATGGTGCTTTTGTATCATTTATGAATCTTGAAAGCTTTAGTTTTAACCATAACCACCTAACTGCATGGAAAAGAGCTGTCATTGCAATTCTTAAAGATTTCACCTTTTGTGTCCCTCAGAAGAAATGAAGTCATACAGATTTGGAATGACATGAGGGTGAATAAATAGTAATATCTTACAATTGCTTTAATTATACAAACAATTGTCATCAAAATCACCAAATTATCACATCCCATGTGAAACACATTTGGGAAATGGGACACTGGAGAAAGATGGAGCCTTTTTCCCTTCTAAATTCCTTACTCAGCTACTTACATCCCTTTTTTATGAGCCCTCTGAGTGACATTCTTTGTCCCCCACATTTTTCTGGACCTAAACACAGTTATCTCTTCCCTAAAAGAGATGTAGAGGTTGGCAAACTTGAACTCTGTGTGAGGTAAACTACCATCCATCTAGGCAAAGTTTCCTCTCTAATTGATTTTCTCTGCAGTTGGTAAACATGAGTTATGCATCCTTAGAGTATTGGTCTATTTTCACAAGCTATTTCTGCTAAACATGGGCATCCAAAAGTCCAGACATCATTTTTAGGTGTTTATTTCATCATAGTAGATAACTTGGCGCTCATTCAAACAAAGGTTTCTCATTGGTCTTGTGCAGCAATAATTCCCAATCCCTTCCCTGCATCTATAAACAAACTTGCGCCTTTTCCTTCCATCCAAGGCCAGATTAGTCCTCATTAATCCCTGGAGTGTGTAACTATGACAAAGATAAAGTTATCCCTAAAATAGCTGCTAATGGTGACCTTGGCTGTGCCTATCAGGTTAATGTTTCCATGATACGTTTCTCTGGCAATGTTCTGGTCACAAGAGAGCTGCTTAGAGATTCTTAATTTCTTGTATCAGCCTCATCCTGTTTATCATGATGAGATCTTTTAGTAATTATCATTAGTGATCTTACTCATCTGGCCCTAGAACTGTATGATTTGGCTGTAGGATGTGGATGTATGGTTTCTTGGCCTTCTCGTAAGCACATCCATGGTGATCAGCACACCATAGATGTATCTTTTTGCAGACAGTATATGCATTACATCAGGGATGTCCAATCCTGTTCCTGGAGGGCCGCCTTCCATCAATAGCTGCGTTTCCATTACCCTTCAAATTGCGCAAATTGTAATTGCGAATTGAAATTACGCTTAATGGAAACATGAATTTCGCAAAATATCTGCCAAATATCACAAAAAAGTTTTTACACTCGCATGATGTGGTTTTTCAGGCAATTGGAAAAAGGAATATTTCGCAAAACTGCAATGGAAACAGTTTTTTCGCACTTACAGGTCACCTGACATACAGTCATCTCATTCTTTGTGCTGTATGTTTTTATGTTTGCAGAAGACGAGACAGGGTGTGCTCTTCTTTTCTTATTTATGCATCTCTTTCCTCGTGCCTCAGCTTCACTCCATAGATGCAACAGGAGGATGCAAAAAAAAAGGTTTCCAGGTCACAGGCTGGAGGATGGAGCAGTGAAGAAATTGGGAAGCATCCATTGGAGTATTGAGAAGCACGTATGAGGGAGAAGGGCTTCCAGAAGCCGTGGCAAATACTACGCTCCAAATAAAGCTCTCAGAAAGAAGTATCTTTTAGAAAATGACTTATCGCGAGAGGAAAATGACTCATTGTGAGAGTTTTAGTTGCATAACATTGGTTAATGGAAACGCCGTCATATCACAAAAGTTTTTTATCGACATTTAGAAATTATCGCAAAAGTTTTGCGCAAATCTGTAATGGAAACGCGGCTAGTGTTTTGCTCCAGCCCTAATTAAACACACCTGAACCAGCTAATCATGGGTCTTCAGGATCACTAGAAACTTCCAGGCCAGTGTGTTGGAGCTAAACTGAGCAGGAAAGTGGCCCTTCAGGAGAAGGATTGGACTGCATAACATAACCAAAGCATTGAGAAGAATACCACAAGTTCAGCATTTGGAATAGGACCGGAGAGATATTGACCTTTTCCCAAATTAAGCACTAAATGCGAACTTGCATACTCATGGCAGTTGATGTGTATTTGTAAAGTCCATGAGACTGTATAGGGAGTTCCATTTGTTATTTGATGGTTCAAAAGGCTGCTCACAATCACCCCAAACTACCCTAAAAATTCCCAAATTGGTACGTAACCAACATTAGTCTACTACCCAGCAGTCCATGCGACAATGTCACCAAAGCGTGGACGTTGCAAGAGGGTTTATGGTGCCCTTTGGGAGCTGTAGGTGAATGACACATTCAGTCTTGATACGGGTGAGCAGGTCTAAGCCCGAGGTGAATTCTCCGTTTGTTTTGTGTCTTTGCCTGAATCAACAGTATGCGGGTGGGTTAGCCATCTGCTGACAGATAAACTCAACGGCGTGGAGAAGGGGGTGACAGAGGCCAGAGTGCAGGGGTAGATTGACCACTGACCCCATCCCCCTGTCTCTCTCAATCCTGACTTTCATCACAAAATGTCCTTCCAACCCTCCCTGACCCACTGTCTCACGACAAGTGTCATTAAATCTGCAGGAATGCTCCTACTGAGAAGACGACAGGGAATAAAACTGAAAAAAGGAAGGGGGATGGAGAGAAGAAGTGGGAATGGCACAGTTCAAAACAGTAGCTGGGCTGTTGCTCATAGTTGGTTAGACCAAGGTCCAGTCCCAAATGCCACCCTCAGCAAGTCCAAGATGATTACAGCATCATCACAACAGCCAAAAACAACTGATCAGCTACTTCTTGGCTTTTTCTTGCCATAACAAATGTGCTTTATAAACACTCAGTTACAGCAGCCAGAGAAAAGTAATGTTAAAGAGCCCAACTAAAGCAAACACTGATCACCATGATGGTGACTACAAACTTTATTATTTTCAATAAAACATCAACATCCAAATCTGTTCATTCTCAACAAGAATTTCTGTGCATGTATGAAAGAAATAATGTCAAACTGGTTTGTAAACTGGTTTCACACTCAGTGTGGCTGGAAGTTGTGTTTCTGCTCATCTCTCCTCATTTTTCTGGTCTTGTTTCTCTGTCCTTCAGTGATTCTGCTTATCAGGTGTTCATCAGTGTCTGAATTCACTCACTTCTTTTCATTCACTCTCACAAGTACACTATATTAATAAACTAATGTAGGGAATAGTGAATTAGGGTATAGAGTGTGATTTGGAACACAGCCTCTGAGTGTCGACTTTGACCACTGTAAATTCACAGTATATTCCTGTAGGCTATTTTCTCAAAAATGACAAATATTACCCAGAATGCGTTGTTTTCTACGGTATATTACTGTTTTAATGGACAATGTTATTGTCAGAATTTGGCCATTTTTTTAACAGCAAGGGTTTACAATGTTCTTAATCATAAAATGACAAATAAGATACCCTATGGATTATGGTAATCATGGACTTGACTACAGTCCATATGAAGTGTGCCATTTGGGACAATGTCCATAGATCCCTAGAATCTTAGCCAAGGCATTGTAGCATCTCTAATAAACTTGACCACGATGGTTCACTAGGTTCACTTTAGACCTAAACTGCTAGTCTAGCAGATCAGCCACCTTGGCCAGCTAATAGCTGTAATTGACCTACTGGAAACCTTGTACACCTAACAGAAGCTTGAGTTATTTGTATTTTTCAGCTTAAATCGGCCATTTGAGCTAATGCAATGAGGAAATCACTCCCGGGACTGAACGAACAACTGACTGGCAGATGAAATAACAAGGTGATCCTGATCAATATGAGAGAAAGCAGGAAAGAAAGAGAGAGAGATGCCTCCCAGACCACCATGCTCTCCCAAAGCCTTTGTAAACTCTTCACAGCAGCTGCCTTCGAGATGGAGTAGCTTTTGTGTTCAGGTAAATGTTTGTTTTTTTGTCACACCAACAAACACATTTGAAGGATTGTGGTTTGCCTTAACACTACCCTGACCCCTGTCAAGATGGCTTTAACTGCCAACTCGCAGGGTGAAGGGTCTCATGGCTTTTGTATTGGATTTGTTAAAGAAGAACTCCTAGAGATCTTACTCTGCTGTTTAAATGTCCTAAGCACATTCAAGAAGCACTTACACAGAGCAAACAACCACAACAGGGGGCCAAAGGGTCACCTAGAAGTTTGTTGGTTTTGGTGATAAATGGATCATAATTTAGGAAATGTTTTTGCAGAGGATATAAAATATCTCAAGGCAACAAAGCCTGCATATGTGTAGATGCAATCAGACGGTCAGTTAAACTATAGGGAATAAACACCCCAAACTCATCTGGAGCTCAGATAACACATCATCTTAATGACTTCCTCCCAGACACATTTTACTGCCCCGAACAAGAAAAATACTCTCAGGTAGTTGGGTGAGGGTGTGTTGGTACAGCAGTCCTGGTGTGGTGACTGAAATATAGACTCTTGTGCACACGCGCACGCATTCCTCCACCTGGTCTCGCTGCTGTTTATTTACTCTCCCTCTTAACGAGTTTTGTGATTCATAACCCACCGCTAATGATCGTTTTGGGGGGCAAATATTTACATATGAGACTACCGCGAAGCCGTAATCGGTGCGTTAGAAGAATATGAGCTTGTGTCAAATGAGTGGTCAAGGTAAAGTGCAGGACAAGCTTAGCTACTTGAATGTGTATGTTTTTAGTGTGTACAAAATTGAGTGAATTTGCTAATCTGCAGTACACCACTAAAACATTCTCAGTTGGTTGTTATATTTTTTTTCCAGTTAAGATATGGAATGTGTGAATTTGCTCTTTTAAAGATGTTTATCAAATGTTTATACACAAATATGCCGTGTTGGGTAGATTACTTACAAATTGTAGTACGTTACTGATTCCAAATTGACCATTTTAGGTAATATAACCGGACTACTTATTGATTACTCTTAGATTACTTTTGACCTAACTCGTTTATCACATTCAATTGAATAGGATAATCTTGTACCATCTTGATATAAAAATACAAAGAGAAAGAAAATATATTCCATTCTTTGTTATCAACAACATGAAGTGCATTAAATATTACATTACATCAGGGTTTCCCAAACTGGGATTCATCAAGGAACTGCAGGGGGTTAGTGAGTTTAATGAAAAGCTAATAATTACAAAAAAATGTAAAATAATTTTAAAATAATAAAAAAATCAACAAATTAAGAATGATTTACTGCCATTATATGATTAATATGTAATCAATAAAAAAGTAACTATAGTCTGATTATGAGTATTTTAAAATAAAGCAATAAGCCCCAAGAAACGTGGTTTACAGTGAATTTATAACACCTAAGGGGCGTTGTTAAACCGCCTTAGCTGTTAAAAATTCACTGTAAACCATGACCCCGCGGGGCTTATTGCTGTTATAAAACGGTTACCACACAATACAAATATTAAAGCCAAAAAATATGTATCAATGCAACTTTCATGAAGTAAAATCATTAAAAGCCTTCCTTCCGCTGGAAAAAATAGTCCCTGACCGTGAACAGCAACAGAAGTTACATTTTTACGCCATTAGATGGCGGCACAGATTGTCTTTATGAGCAAGTCACTCAGTTCCAAAGATTTTTATATTGAAACTTGTTGTGAACACGGAACAAGACGCAAATGACAAATGCTTTGACTAGCGCTGTCAGTGACAGCAGGGCACGGGAAAATCCATTTAATGTTAAAAGGACAAGATCGCAGACATTCAAACAGATTTTTTATTATGAACATAGGACTGACCTGAAGGAAAATGCTAAATCTGAATGCAGGTAATAAACTCGGTCACTCGACAAACATATGTTTACATTGCTAAGAGTGGTTGCTAAGACAGATGCGGCAACATACACATTCAGTGGCGCAGCGATACATGTAATGCGGTCAGCTGTATGTTTTCGGGAATTTTACAACGGCTTCGAATGCGGCTCAACCAATCAGAATCAAGTGCTGGAACTATCTGTTTTATAATGTAATATAATCTAATTACAAGTACTTAATTGTAAATAAACTGCAAATAACATCATTAAAATGTCAGATTATGCACTATGCTAACATAGCTGGTTTTCTAGCCTCTTTAAGCTGGTTAGGGTTGTCTGTTTTGATGGGTTTCGGAGGTTTTTTGGGCAGATGTCAGCTGGTCAGGCTGTGAGAGAAGCCAAACCAGCTAAGACTAACCACCTGTTTTATATTGTTTTTAAGTTTTTGATGCTAATTTTTTATTTAAACACATAGGGTGTACATTTATAAAATAATAGAGTGAAACAGATATATAATGGAAGACAGACAACTGGAAATATTAGTTGATGTTGTAATGGTAAATCTCTCATTTCTTTATAGAAAATATTTGTTAAATGTATACTAGTTGTTCCTATAATGGATTTTACTCCGGATATTCTGGAGAAAATATTGTCCAGAACATGGCTGTTGTTGATGTTATATGAATGAAGATGTTTAGAGGTCACTGATCCATGCGTTTACTAGAGCGACATCTCTAGTTATCTTTACTACAGAAGTAATAATAAACAGTCATGTACCATAACAATGGACAGAGAACTGCTATCAGACGGAGGTTTATCTCACATCTCTGCTTTCTATCTGGCGCCAACAATTTCCAACAATCAACCATCCACACAGAATGTCAGTTGAGACATGGATGATTTGATTTTTCAGGCATAAAGTGACGTGAGATATAGAGGTTTAGCCAGCCCATGTGTTTGTTTATCTAAAAATGTAATGCCTCTATTCATGAATAAGAGATACTTTAACACCCTGCTGTGTCTCAGCAGGAATCCTTTTATCACAATCTCATTATCAGATGTAAATAAGAGTTATCTTCCACTCAAAACTGATTTTCGTAAGGCAGATGGAAAAATCCCATAAACCAACACTGAAAAGGGACCCTACACATAAGGATCGGAACATAATTGAGACGAGAATGGGACCAGTTATGGGTTTATTATCAGCACAGAAACTGCCTAGCAACCACAGAAAACACCCTAGCAATGCCTCAGCAACTGCTCAGAACACCCTACCAACACCTTAGCAACCATCTGAACATTGTGGAAGTTTTGCACTTTAGTTGTCCATATACGTTTCCTCTGCAAATGTAGGATGAAGTCATAAAATGGTTGTTTTTGTGCAGAAACAAATTTGTCTGTCTGTTTAAACATTTAGATTTTAATCACCGAAACAGTTAGCTGTTGCAAGTTCACATGTGCGATTACTGCCAAGGTTGTGACATATGAACAGCTGCCCAATGCATGCGTCAAAACGGCAGCCAAATTCTGTAAAACTGGCCCACAATCTGTATTGTTTGACTTTGATGAATCATCTTCAATTTCCTGCATCTGGAAACTTAAATGCTCCACAGTGCCTTAAAGTAGAGCAGGAGTCAAGACCAGACCAGGACTAGATACATCAAGAGCCAGATCCAGACTGTAAACCAGGTTCACATTTTAATGAGAGAAAATGCTGAAATCACAGTTGTATTTCACTGATTAGAGAAAATCATCTAAATATTTAAACAGTCACAAATGTTTCCACACAGCAAAAAGCAGAAAAGCAACATGGTAAACTTTGAAAACACAAAATGTTTTTGGGCAAGATCAAGTCTCCCTAGAGCTTAAACACAATACTGATTCATTCAAAAACAGTTCACTGGGTTAAATAGACATCGTCTAAAACAGAAAGAAACTCATCAAATCCTCTGTCTATTTATTAAGGACTATTTAACACCGTTTACAGAGAGGATCAAACTGATCAAAAGAAACTCAGCTTTAGTTAAGGGCTGATTTAAGAGTCTGTGTGTGCGTGTGAGTGAGTATTATTGGTTGGATTATAGGCTTTGCTATTTTTCTTCTAGTGTTTCTACACACAGATGATGAATGCTCTTTATTAACTTTATTGCCATTGGATATCTGTAAAGCCTATTTAGGTTGGAGTTGTTATCTGATAAAGTTTATCAAATAAGATAAACTATATTCTGATAATCTGATTTAACTGATTAAAATTAACTGTGTAAAACTTCCTTACCATATTCTTTTTACTGCTTCTTCAGAAATAGATTTGGACTTTAGACCAGTCGCAATTGCAGATTCTATATCGTTAAAAATCAGATTGTCCTTTTGCGTCATCTTGAATGGTAAACAGGTAGGATTTGTCACTTTATTGACTGTGGACCCCCAGTCATTACCTAAAATGCTTTAATACACACGCGTCAGTGAATGCAAAAATAATAGAATCCCTTCTAATCCCTTCTCTTTCACTTTATTTCCCTTTCTCCCTCTTTTTCCTTCACAAGTGCCACTTTGCAGAGGCAGCATCGCTCACGGAATTCCGATCAGAATTCCCTGAACCCCTGATTGCTGCAAACAATGCCTGGACTCCCAGACTCCAGTCTGGAGGTTGAGTTCGGAGCCCTCTGTGCCAAAAGAAAGCCCCCCCCCCCTCCTTTTCTTTATTCCGCACACAAACGTTAAGGCAACGTTTAGAGGCCGTTCTAACCAAGGGCACGTTCACAATGCTGGAAGAACTTCCAGAGGTCTCCGTCTGAGTCCGGCTTTGAAGTGTGAAAGCGCATTCAGAGGAAGTTGTTCGCCTCAGACTGTTCGCACATCCACATTAACATGATTTCAAATGGAAGAGGTTGAAGGTCAAACTCAACCACCATTCTTTGTACGAGTGCCCCCTTTTCTGTTTAAAGCCATTGTGTGTAATAAATGGTTATTTCTTCCTTTACGCCTTGAGAGATGTTTTGGATTATTATTTAAATGTCACAAAGACGTTTGATTTATATTAGCTGGCTACACCACATTAGAGTAAAATGTTACAGGTTTCCTTAGAGGCGGCTACAAGATGTCGTCCATTAATCTAACTTGTTTCTCTTTGTCCTGCTCTCACACACACGAAACACCCACTTACACTTTGGAAACTATCTGATAAATGAGTTCATAAAAGAAAGCCTTTAAGAAAAACAAGGGATTGTGGGTAAAACTGACTAAATGTATACTATTAGGCATGTCTGAAATTGCTTACTGACTAATAATTTGGCTAAGTTCCTAGTGTTCCATTTCATGGTCTAACATAACAATTAGGTTGCAAAGTCAAAATATGTAAATGATTATTTATCATTTTTATTTATCATTCTGTGAAAATTCGTGACATCAGACTAAATATTTTTGTGTGGAAAAATATTTGTGGTTGAAAACATTTTATATGTTTGCGTTGCTTAGTGTTCTGAAACATCTGAAATGTGACAAACAGCAAACTTTGAGTCATTATTTGCAGAAAACGCCTCCAAATTTCAATACGCAGAAGTGCAAATGAGATTTGAGGGATACTATGAAGGGGTTTTTTTTTTTTTTTTTTTTAAAGCAAATAATGAAGATCATATGTGTATGGAACAATGTGAGGGTGAGAATTTTCTTTTTTGGCTGAATTGGCCCTTTAAGAACTAACAACTTAACTAAACCCATCATAGCTCAGTCTAAGATCTGTGTTTCTTTGCTTACAGACTGCAATATATAATTAAAGGGTGCTATCAAGACATGATGCCACACACTGTGTGTGTGTATGTAGCCGTCTAGAAAAAGAGAAGCATTTGTCAGGCTTAAATCCTACCATGTACCCTTTCACAGTACCCTCTCAGTCTGAGTTATGACCGGCCAGACCTCTTAGGGTCAATCTCTCGTGCACACACTCACAGAGACGCGTCTGGCCTCTGGGCCAGGCTGCTTATCAAAGGCTCAGCCGCTGATTGGTCTATTTGCCAGCGATTTCAACCTTTCACCAACTCCTGCTTGTCTTGGATTTGTCATGTGGTGGGCGGCTAGTGAGAGTGAGAACTTAATGGAGCCGTGTATGTGAAAATGTATGTGTACGGTAGATATCTGAAAACAGAGTGAAGACATAACAGGACACTTCATAAACATGAAAAGTTAGCAAATAATCGCAAGGAAATGACCTAATTGAGTCAATTATAGCACATTCTGCTTGGATTAGCATTAGCCGTTAGCGCTTTTGAGCCTTAATTAGTAGAACAAAAATTCCTGTGGTAATTAAATGTTAGCTGTAAAATGTTATCAAAATATCACTTCTTAGCACCTTAGTGTCTTTCTAATCAAGTTTGTGTTTTAGTGAAACACGTTGAGGTGAATTGGATCTTTTTGGCAGCGAGTGTGAATATGTAATGAATATTTTTCCTCCTCTCAGTGAAACCTGAGTCATATTTTCACAGCTGGTTAAATAATAACCCTGAGTGCTTCGTCAACTATGCAGCAATTTTTCTATTAAATCTCAATTAAGTAAAAGGCTTTCTGATTTCGGAGCTGCTATCTGTGAAACAGCTAGTCATTACAAGTGTTTAACACAAAGAAAATAAACAAAACTGAAGACATTCCTGGAATAGACAGGAAGCTACATGTCATGCTGAAGTCAGTCTTTATCAAATCTACTTAGAAATCTACAGTTTCTGGCAAGATATACTCAAAAAATATTAGCTAGCTGAGCTATCAACTACTCCACAGAGAGAAAGTAGCTAGCTGCCTTACAAGCTACATGATAAAATAGTAAAAAGTTAAAATTGTGTAAACATTTTAGAACATTTTAGAGTCAGTCTACTTTAATATCTAAAGTTTTCGACAAGCTATACTCAAAAATATTAGCTAGCTAAGCTACCGAGTACTCTGCAGAGACATTGCTAAGCTGCCCTGAAGAGAAAGTAGCTAGCTGCCTTATAAGCTACATGAGAAAAAAGTAAAAATTGTGTAATAAAATGTATAATTTAAACTTAAGTAGTTAATACTACCTTATTTGAATGTTAAAGGGGTAGTAAACTAGAAAAACTTGTCTAATGGTGTGATTGATTGAAGCTCAGCAGGTCTTTCTTAATATGCTCAGTATGACGTACATTAACAAATACACAAAACAATTTGTCTAATGCAGTCCTAGATTGTTTCACTGAAAGAACCCCCCACCTTGTCTCTGCAGGCGTCTTTGGCATGCCGCGTCTATCCTGGCATTTGATCTACAGTCACACACACTGTGTTGGTTTAAGCATATATCAATGCCACGGTTCTTCAACACCAGAGGCCTGTTGTTCCTGACCCGTTCTTTGGTTTATAGAGCAGGCCTGGTTCTGCTCGGTGAGCTCACACTGTCATCTCCTCCCCGGGTGGTACTAAAGGCCCAAATATAAGTGTGCGTTCCAAGGCAGAGGTCAGTGAGCATAAACTTCAACTTGTACAACACATACCCACATTTTGGATACATGTGACCCATCAAAAAAATTACAGGGCGGTGGGTTTAACAGGCACATTCTCATGACTGAAATCAGCACATCTTTTGGATAGAGGAGCTTTTACTCGATTTTAAATGTTCTGAGTGGTTGCTAGGGTGTTGCTTATGTGTTCTGAGTATTATGTTGCTGTGTGGTTACTAGGGTGTTCTGAGGGGCTGCTTCTAAATCACCCATAACAACCTAGTAACCACATAGCAACACACTAACAACCCCTCAAAACACCTGGGCAGCCACATAGAAGCAACCGTAACGTGCTGGTAGGATGATCTGGATGGTTGCCAGGGTGTTGCTATGCAGTTGATTAAATGTTTTGAGGCATTATTAGGTTGAGGTCTTGCAATGTGGTTGCTACAGTGTTCTAAGTGATTGATATGGCATTGCTATATCATTACTAAGATGATGTGTTATCTGATTGTTAGGGTGTTGCCATGTGGTAATTAAGGTGTTTCCGAGTGTTTTTTTTTAACATGTAGCTTTGTGGTTGCTAGGATGTTCTAGGTGATTGCCAAAGTGTTGCTATGTGGTTACTAAGGTGCTCTTAGAAGCTGTTAATAAATTTGGCAATCACCCAGAACACCCTAGGTGCTGCTAGGATGATCTGGATGGTTGCCAGGGTGTTGTTATGCAGTTAATAGTGTTTTGAGTGGATATTAGTGTTTTGCTTTGTTGTTGTTACAGTGTTCTAGGTTATTGCTATGGTGTTGCTATGCTGTTACTTAGATTCTCTGTCTGGTTGTTGCAGGTGTGTTGTTAGTTATGTGGTTACCTGGGTGTTTTCAGTGGTTGCCAGGGGGTTGCTATGCTAACTAAGGTGTTCTGAGGGGTTGTTAGGGTGTTGCTATGAGGTTGCTAAGGTGTTCTGAGGGGTTGTTAGCATGTTGATATGTTAGGGAATTACTTATTACTTCCAAGTTTCTATGATATCCTGGTTTCTAGATCCAGTCCTTTCTTCGATGCAAGTCTACAGGTTTTTAATCATAAATCCAGTTGTTTCTAGAGTAATAGCACATCCTCAACAAACAGCACAATTTGATTTGAGGTAAACACTATTACAACACTAAAATAAAGGCAATCCTCAAAAATCTGTTTTTTAAAGGAGCCTTCTTCAGAGGTACTTGATTTATAACACCAATGAAGTGTGAAACGACCACCATCCACCAGTCTTAATCCAGAGCTTCGGTCATAAAAGTGACTGTGAGATGTTGAGAGGAAAAGCCAGAGAGTGAGTTTAAAAGGGCAAAACCCTAATCTTTAGAGACAGGACGTGTGTCACGGGCTTCCGTAGCTCCGCTTAGCTTTATTGTTGTTTATTGTTGGCTATAAACTCTTGATGATCTTTGGGCCTGTGCGTTCCTCATAAAATGTCATTTAGATCCCTTAGGAATGCAAGGAGTGTGTCCGCGTGTGGTTTTTTCCCTCCTCTCTGCTCGACCTGAAGGTAAGAAGACACCTTTCAGTAAGACAGCTTTACAACCCCCCCACCTTCATCTCATTCCTGAAAACCAGGCTTTAAGCTGTCTCATGGATTCCATTCCTGTTTATCCTAGCGGTATGTCAGCCTCCACTGATCCAGAACCGGGAGAGAGAGAGAGTTTGTGCCGCATGTGTGCTTGAAAACAACGTCAACTGGCTCAGATTGTTTACCTCCATGCACTGTTGGGCTACTTTGTGTGTTTGTCAGTTTCTGGTCTTGCTTGGCTGAATCAGAGACCATTAGATGCAGTTTGGCTTTCCCACATAAATGTTTGTGATGCGGCTGGCTTCGAATGTGAATGAATTAAAGGAATATTCTGGGTTCAGTACAAGTTAAAGGGATAGTTCACCCAAAAATGAAAATTGTGTCATCATTTACTCACCCTCAAGTTGTTCCAAACCTGTATGAGTTTTTTTCTTCTGCTGAACACAAAAGAAGAAATTTGGAAGAATGTCGGTAACCAAACAGTTGATGGACCCAATTGACTTGATACTATGGATGTCAATAGGGCCAATCAATTTTTTGATTACCCATATTCCTAAAAATATCTTCTTTTGGGTTCTGCAGAAGAAAGAAATTCATACAGGTTTGGAACAACCTGAGGGTGAGTAAATGATGACAGAATTTTCATTTTTGGGTGAACTATCCCTTTAAGCTCAATCAGCAGCATTTGTGGCATAATGTTGATTACCACAAAATTAATTTCCACTTTCCCCTTCTTTTCTAACATGATTTAACATGATTTTAGTATTGCCACTGCAAACACCCTTGTAATTTGCTTTAACCTTTTCGAACTTTATGAATGATTATTTTATAGAAGGTTCAAGTGGTGTGTGTGTGTAAGGAATTGGAAGAAAGCGGAGTACGGGTGATTCTAAAGCATGCAGAGCCATCTGCTGTTGAAAACTAAGCTCAGAATCAATTCGAAAGAGAATCGCGATACATTAAAAAAATCTCTGAATCGATCCAGAATCATTTCTCTATATATTGCAATGATTTATTGTCCCAGCCTTAATATACTGCTGAAATTATCTAGTTATATCCAATTTTAGAACTTTTTCACTATAATCCCTAAAACTCTAAAACAACTGTTAAAAAGATGATCCTAAAAAAGAGTTTTTATTCCTGAGATAATTTGGTAACATCATAAACATTGGGATGCATGAAGCCATGGGGCCTTAGGAGCCCGTCCAACTTTCTCACTTTCCCTTTGCTTTTAGTGTCAGATTGAACATGAGTTCATGTTTTCAGATGTTTATATTATATAGTTAGACATCCAACACAAGGTTTGATTTTAAAAGCTAACAGCAACAGGGAATTTTCCTCATTGCAGGAATGGAAAACAGGGAGTATATCATCAGCAGGAGCTTAATGGTGATGTTATCTTGATAATTTGTCCGATATTGTGCAGGCGAAGAGTATGTCTGCGTGTTTTTACCCTCGTTCATCAATCTTTAGGGTCATATTGGAACAGTTATCATGTATCAGATATAATAGAACGTGTAATAAGAGCCCTCACTTTTTGTTTGACTGTTACATGAGGGTTCACAGAAGAATAAACATTCTTCAGCAGAAGTAAATGATGTATGTATATGTAAACACTGCTGCCTATTTATGTTTAATGTAGTTAGTGACGCTGTGGTTTCCCTCCTTTTAGCCTGTAGGACACAGTAGCCTCAAAACCCAGTCACTGCCTACCTAGACAGCATTGTTGGGTGGCCAGTCAACATGCGTAAATGAAAGACGATGCTTCTGTTGACAGAAGTTTACTAAAAATTCCATTTAAGAATACATCTCATCTCTGTTTGCTTGTATTACAAAAGTTGGTAACACCAAATGACATCAACTGCCAGTTAATGCATCAAAGTGTAGATTAGCCATTCTATAATGAGCTCAGTCAGTTCTGGAAATCTCATCCTGTTGGTGTAGAATTTCAGTTGCGTAAAGAAAGTTAAGAAAATCCCTTAGTAATAATTGTAAAGGTATTATCACTAAATGTTTTCTTAACTTAAGGGATTTGCTTATGTTGAAACTGAGTTTTTGGCATCTAATATAAGAACTTTATTGACCACTTCATGTGTAACACTAACATTTGAACAAATAAAAAAAAAAAATACAGTATATTGTTATTATTATTATTGATTGATTGATTGGCCAAAATAGAGATCTGTGTCCTCTTAAACTGTTTTTAGATCAAATATAGTTTACATGACAGCCTCAAAAATTATTAGTGATGTCATTTTCTCCTGTCATTAAGATTTAACATTTTAGGTTTAAATGGGAATGTTGTTTTTTATCGTATAATTTCCACTTCATTGTATGGCAGGATGGAGAGCTGGTTTGAGGCTTTTGATTGATACAACCCAGCTGAGACTTTTTACGTGATGTTTTACTTTTTATGTGATGCTTCATACTTGAGGGGTCAATCTGTGACTTAATGGAGGGAAATCCCTTGGGCTGTCAATCAGATCTAATGACCCTTCCATTAAAACTCATACAGACATGATGATGTCATCACCTGTTACCACAAGAGGTTTGCTGTATGGGATGGTGAAAGTGCAGGTCATCACGAACATGTATTCAATTAATATAGAATTTAGTGGATCTGTTTTGATTTTTTATTGTTTGTATTCTTAATTTGGTTTTAGACACATGCTGACAGCTGCAAGACTATGACAGATTGATTGAAATCCAAATCTCAGCTTCACACTTGACAGGAAACTATAGCTATTTTAATCAAAAACAATGTTACGTATTTTCAAATACGTTGTTTATGATCCTCAGGGAATCATTCAACCAAATGCATTGTGGGTCAAGTACTTGGAATGTGAAAAATGTTTCACACAGTACTAGCAAGATGTTGTCACATTGCTTTATTACATTGCGTTTTAAAATGTAATTTAGCATGTTTTGTCCCAGCACACTCTTGTGGCAATTCGTAACTAGAGCTGCATGATTTATCGCATGATACAAAAAAATTACATTGAAATCGCACTTAAGCGCGATTCTTAGTGCGATTATGAAATCGCAAAGGCTGCAATTATTTTTTTTTATGCGCAGCTTGTCAGTGAAGTATGACTCCAAATGCTAATCCATCGGAAAGCATTGCGAGTTTGAGTCGCTTATAATGCATATTTGAAAAAGCAACATCTTTCCAGCATTTATTAACATCTTCTCCAACAAAAGATAACATTTAATAACATGTTTTTACTCCAAACTCACTTCATAACGACAGTTGAGCATCCTTCTGTGAGATGATGTGGCTTCTTACACAGAATAAGGCATTCGTGCGTTTATTAGTCATGTTTAATCAATCAATGCGTTTCAATCTTCTGTTTATTCAGCTACAGCGCTAGTATGATGCCCATAGGGATTTCCTGGAATGATGTGTGTTATCTACTTCTGCGGCAGGGCATATTTGGAGTTTCTGTGCAAGAGCGCCCTCTGGCTTTCAGATGGAGAAGCATTTACTGATCACAGAGCCGTAGCTACAGCTCTGACGAGCTTTGCCAAATCGCGTGCGATAAAATTGCAATAAATTGTGCAGCCTATTTGTAAAATTTCCTATGATTTTGTACAATCTCATTTGAATGTTTTTGTCAGATCTGCTTATTCCCCATAAATGGTTAGGTTTAGGGCTGGACCTTCATGCTTATTTTCATACATTTTTTTTTTCTTCATAAAATTCATGAAATCGCCAACTCTCAATAGTTACGTTTTCTCATGAGATCAGGTTTGGTTCCCTTTACATGTTGGAAATTAAATGTAGTAATTTTGCATTTAATACAATTTTGCATAAAACTTTTGTGATTAAATAATGATTGAAAAAGGTGATAATTGTGGTATCTACTACTGTAGCACATTGCATTGTGGGAGACAGTATTGTTCGTAGTTTGCTGTATTGTACACTGCACATTTTAAAATGTTAATTTATCTGTATATTCTAAACATTCAGAATTTGCATACTGTGTACAGCACGTGTACTATATACTGCTGCAATAGTATGAGTAGTATATTAATATCACATTACTTTATTATATTGCATTTAATTTAGCATGTTTTATCTCAACACACTCTCATGGCAATTTACAACTATTTTAGCGAATTCGTGGCTAATTTAATTGATTTCGTGCAATCTCATTCATACGTTTTCTCATGATCTGCTTACGTCCCGCTGAATGTTAGGTTTAGGAGTGGACCTTCATGCTTAAATCATATGTTTCTGTACGAATCAAATCATACAAATACGTATGAAATTGCCAACCCAACAATATTTACGTGTTTTTTCATGAGATCGGGTTGGTTCCATTTATATCATGAAAATAAAATGTTATTTGCATTTAATGTGCATTTCTTAACATACAGAATCAATATACTGTTCACATTACATGACTACTGCAGCAATAGTATTAGTATGCTAATATAAAAGCAGTGTTTGATGGAGATGAAAACCTCCAGCCTCAAACACTCAAACATGCTGCCTTTCTCTGCTCATTTCTTCAGCTCACATAATAATTCCTGTACGGAGGCTCTCAGTGTCTGACATCTTGCTTATGTGATATTGAGTGAGTCTGTTCCTGAATTTCTGTCACCCGTTTCACGATTTAGAGCTCGGAGGCGTTCACTTGTGTGATTTACAGGCGGGCAAACTTCACATCTGTTAATATACACTTACTTTAAATGACTAATGAAGCTAATGAGTCCTCCACTGTGTGGGAAGGAAGTATTTGTCTTGTGGTTAAAGAGAAAAACCTGATAGCCACTATCGTTAAAAGTGTTTATCTACAAGTAAGTGCCATGTATCACAAACAAGCACACTGCAGGTTTGGAGTTCAGCCAGAAACATCAAGACCTTCAAAACCTGAACTGAGGGAATGTGTGTGATCATCGGGCTGTAGAGAGAAACTGTCCTCCTTGATAGAGATGCATTTCTGTTAATTATGACTGATACTCGGTTGGGTGTCAAGTTTTGGCCTGAGAAAATTCAAAAGTTTTCACAAGAGATCTATAGCACGTCTAGGATAAAAAAAACGTGGAGTAAATCATATTGTGTTGTCGTTATTTAATGGTTTGACTAGAAATGTGTATTCTGTACTCCTCCTATCAAAACATTAGTGAAGATGTGTTGATTATTCAACAACAAAAATGTCTAAAATGTAATAATATTTTATAATCTGATAAATGTATTCATAAATTGGCCAAAAAACATTTTGTGATTAATGTTTGCTCGTTATCTTCAAGAACAACTACAGCAACAACAATCATTTAATTCATAAATTCTTTAATTTTTAATTTTTTAAAGGTTCTTTAATTATCAGAAAGAGCTTTAGAACTGTTTGAAACTTTAAAGCACTTTTTTTTTTTAAATGTCTGAAATGCTATAGTTTATTAAAATCACAAATGATTTACTTATTATTTCAGCTGTTTCTTAAATAAAACCGTAAATGAAATCTTCATGTGAACTTTTAAAAGTATTTTTTATTTTTATTTTTGCCCTTTGGGATTCTAAAAACATATTGCGCAGTTTATCTGCGGTGTTTCTCTTCTTCAATACATATTTTTTTTCCTGATAGATTGTAAGTATTAGTGAATATTTTATTTTTCACATGCTCTCTTTCAAGTTAGGTCAAGTGAAAACCTTTTTCATATGTCATTGGTGTTTCCACCCTGAACTCAATGAGTGGTTAATGGCTTTTAAAATTGTTAAGCTCTAAAATGTATGAAAGAATAATGGTAAAATGTTGTAAATAAACTTCAAATGTTTTATAGACATTTTTTCAGCTGCTTTGTAACCTAGAAACATACGCTTGTGAGCGATTTTGATATTCTTTCAAGACAAACATTTACAGATGTATGTTGCAGAGTTTATAGTCACAATAACAAAAATTATAAATTATGAAATGTTATTTTGTAACAAAGCTGTTAACAATTTCATTGGAAAAACTGCCAAAATAGACAATAACTTCCTGCTCTGTATTAAATGTTGCAGACAGAAACAGGTCTAGAGCCGCAGTCCTTGACCTGACAGAGTCCACTCTTCATCAGGACTTCATCACACGCTCTACAGCAGCATTTACAACTGCTTTTGTCATTTGTACCACAACAGGTCCATCAGTAAGATTCAAGTACTCCTTCATCAACATCAGATGTGCTCCTGTCATACTGGATATCAATTAGCATGATCCTTAATGCTTTGAAAATGGCAATTTTTACCTTCATTCACTTTTAAACTTAAACTTTGTTATGATGATTTATTTCATTTAATGTTTTTGTTTTGTGTTGTTTTCGTTTATTTTGTTTTGAGTGGCATTTTTAAAAAGATTTTAATTAAGTAAGTGTAGCTTCTGTTTTCTTTTTTTTTTTTTTTTTTTTGAGAATTTAAGTTAATTAGGTGTAGATACTTTTTCAGTTTTTTGTTTGTTCTGTGTTTGGCATTTTAATGTGTGAATATTTTAGTTAGGTGTAGCTTCTCTTTTTAGTTTTTTTTTGGGGGGGGGTGTTTTTTATTTCTGAAGATTTGAGTTAATTAGTTATTTTGTTTGCGATTTGTTTTGTCTGAAATTTTAATGTTTGAGAATTCGAGGTGTAGCTTCTCTTTTCAGATTTTGTTTTTTGTTTTGGTTTATTTGGCGTTTTTACAGCTAAAGATTTGAGTTAATTAGATGTAGCTTTTGTTTTTAGCTTTTTGTTTTGTCTGGCATTTGAATGTTTGAGAATTTGAATTAGGTGTAGCTTCTCTTAAGGTTTTGTTTGTTTCATTTTGTTTGACATTTTTATGTTTGAAGATTTGAGTTAATTAGATGTAGCTTTTGTTTTTACCTTTTTGTTTTGTCTGGCATTTTAATGTTTGAGAATTTGAGTTAGGTATAGCTTCTCTTAAAGTTTTTGTTTTGTTTTGTTTGGCATTTTTATGTCTGAAGATTTGAGTTAATTAGTTCTTTTGTTTGCAATTTGTTTTGTCTGACATTTTAATGTTTGAGAATTCTAGTTTGGTGTAGCTTCTCTTTTCAGCTTTTGTTTTTTGTTTGCTTTCTTTGTTTGACATTTTTATGTCTGAAGATTTGAGTTAATTAGATGTAGCTTTTGTTTTTACCTTTTTGTTTTGTCTGGCATTTTAATGTTTGAGAATTTGAGTTAGGTATAGCTTCTCTTAAGGTTTTGTTTTTGTTTGTTTGTTTCATTTTGTTTGGCATTTTTATGTCTGAAGATTTGAGTTAATTAGTTCCTTTTGTTTGCAATTTGTTTTGTCTGGCATTTTAATGTTTGAGAATTCTAGTTTGGTGTAGCTTCTCTTTTCAGCTTTTGTTTTGTTTGTTTTCTTTGTTTGACATTCTTATGTTTGAAGATTTGAGTTAATTAGATGTAGCTTTTGTTTTTACCTTTTTGTTTTGTCTGGCATTTTAATGTTTGAGAATTTGAGTTAGGTATAGCTTCTCTTAAAGTTTTTGTTTTGTTTTGTTTGGCATTTTTATGTCTGAAGATTTGAGTTAATTAGTTCTTTTGTTTGCAATTTGTTTTGTCTGGCATTTTAATGTTTGAGAATTTGAATTAGGTGTAGCTTCTCTTAAGGTTTTTTTTTAGGGGTGTTTTATGTCTGAAGATTTAATTAGATGTAGCTTTTGTTTTTAGCTTTTGTTTTGTTTGCTTTTTTTGTCTTAGGATTTGAGTTTTCATTTGTGTGTGTGTGGTAGTGCGTGTGTGCGTGTGTGTTTTGCTTTGCTTTATGTTTTTCTTTTTGTTATACGCGTGTGTGCCTTTTTTTGTTTGGTCATTATGAGTTAATTAGGTGTATCTTCTGTTCTTATTGGGTTGAATACAATTTTGATCTAATTGAATTTAATTTGTTTAATTTTAATTTATCATCAATAAATATTGTGGATGAAAAATGGACTCACCAGCTGAGCAGTCACAAGTTTACAAAACTTTCACCTTATTTTACTTATTTTGTTCTTTCCTTATAAACCAACAATAATTATTATTTTAAATTATTTTAATCTTTTGATAACCATAATAGTTTTGGAAATATTATTTTTAAGCCATAATATTTTTTATTTTAAAGTTATTTCTGTTTGATTTTTAACAAAGCAAAAATCCAAATCTTTAAAAGTACAAGTACAGAGAAAATCACAGCTGATGAAAAAAATCACACACACATTGTGCAGTCACTGTACAGTATATTTTATTTGAACCTCATATCTCTTTCTCACATGTATTTATAGCAAGCGCCTCTATTTGATCAGTGTGGGTGAGTGTTTGACGCTTGTCTCCTCGTCACTCATTCATGTGGGAGAGACTGTGTTGTGGTTTGTGAGCTGAATGAGTGATGTGTGTTTTCTCTGACTGGTGGTGAGTGGCTTTAACACCATCTGCCACCTCTGCTTTGTTTATTGCTTTTGGCCATCAACATACAGTAGTGTACAGGTTTACTGATAGTCGTGCACTTTCAGCTGTTAACTGATAGTCAGGTCGTACGCTGAGTAAAGTTACACGTTTTATCCCCTCACTCACTGTTTAGATGGTGTGATAAGAAGGAAGTGGTTTATTTGAAAAGAGTCTTTGACTGAAATGACCTGAATTTCATGGCCCGCAGTCATTTCCTTCTTCTCATTAGCTGCTTTAAGAAGGCAGAAAACGTGTCGTGTCCAGCTCCGGCTCGAGATCTGTCATAAAAGGGGGAAATTAATTGGCTTAAAGTTTTAGTTGGCAGCTAGTTGAAAATAATGTCATCATTTCCCACTTAAACAGTACCATGCCCACATGAATGATGTGAATAATTATGACAAAAGCTTTCGAGCACTTTTGAAACAATAAACCGTGAAATTAAAGTCTCAGTTGGTGAATGTGAGTTATGAAAGAAAACAAGGTTCTGAATTCCTGGTTTGTTACAAGTTTTATCAAGAGGATAGATATATAACATTTTTATATGCAAGAACGCACAGAAGAGAAATGTAATTTCTCGCTCCGTTCATCCCAAACATCTCAGTACACATGACTTTACTCCCAAATTCTTTTAAAAGATGTTGAAATTTAAGTTACACAATTTATACACCCAAGTTGTTTCAGAAAAGACCATAGAAGTATTGAATGACTGGAGTATTGACAGCTAATGTTTTTGTCTGACCTCTTCTGTCCAGTCACTCTGAAGGTCACCTCGCCAGATTAGCTTCCATTGGGTTTGCCTCAAGAGGTCACCACATCTGATCTTTGTCTGTCTCTATAGGACCTGCCAAAAGATCTCTGACCATAAAAATTAATGACCACTTGTCACATTTCTGACCCTCATATTTTATGTTTTCAGACACACACACACACACGCACACACACGTGCGCCCTCTCATTTCTGCAGTGACCTTTTTTTTCTTTTTGTGTGTGATCTTATGAATTAGGTGTAGCATCCGCTCTTTTTATTTTTATTTTATTTTATGTATGTGCTTTTTTCATGTATTTGAATTGATTAGTTATAGCTTGTTCTTATTATTTGATTTTTATAATGAATGCCAATTTTATATAAGCATTTGAGTTTTTTTTTACATTGAATTTAGCAGATGCTTTTATCCGAACTGACTTACAAAAGAATGAACAAAAGCAATTTGTCAAAGATCCAACAATATTTTATTTTAGTTTTTTATTTTATTTATGTGCATTTTTTGTATTTGAGTTAATTAGTTGTAGCTTGTTGTTGTTCTTCTTCTTATTTTTAATGAATGTACATTTTATTTCTAAGCATTTGAGTTAGGTGCTTTTTTATTTTATTTTATTTTATTTTACATTGAATTTAGCAGATGCTTTTATCCTAATTGACTTCCAAAAGAATGAACAAAAGCAATCTGTCAAAGTGCCAACAATATTTTATTTTATTTTATTTATATGTGCATTTTTTTATGTATTTGAGTTCATTAGTTGTAGCTTATTCTTATTATTTTATTTTTTAAATGAATGTTCATTTTATATCTAAGCATTTGAGTTAGGTGCTGCTTTTTATTATTTTGTTTTATTTTATTTTTATGCATATGTATTTTTATATATTTGAGTTAATTAGTTGTAGCTTGTTCATTTTATATTGAATCACATTTGAGTTAAGTGTACCTACATTTTATTATATTGTATTTTATTTTATAATTTTGTTATTTTATTTTTGCACATGCATAAATAATAAAATTAACAGAAGCTACAGCTAATT
This sequence comes from Hypophthalmichthys nobilis, assembly GCA_037950665.1. Classification (NCBI taxonomy): domain Eukaryota; kingdom Metazoa; phylum Chordata; class Actinopteri; order Cypriniformes; family Xenocyprididae; genus Hypophthalmichthys; species Hypophthalmichthys nobilis. The sequence goes on from CM075476.1 coordinate 42,498,169, forward strand.
AAAATAAATATTTAGTTGTTTTATTTTGTTTTAATTTGTTTATTTTGCATTTTTATGTGTGAGCATTGTGAGTTAATTAGGTGCATCTTCCATTGTTATTGAATATATTTAATGTACTTTTTATTTTATTTTAATTAATGTATACTGTGATTTCAGAAGATTTTAAATGCATTGATTTAGCTTGGAGCCGCATTTATCATGTAATTAATCTTTGGCATTGATTCATTATTCCATCTTATAAAGTCCTGGCAAATCTTATGACCTGGATTCAGAACTATGATTTCTTGGCCTTCAAACCATTACTATTTGTCTGATTTCTCAAATCGCTGTACACTATTACGATCGATCGGTCTCTGATTGTAATAGCTGCTGATGATCTACACCTGATATTGGCGTTAAACCCTTTCGGTCGAGTGTCTCCTCTTCCTGTTTGGCTTAGAGGGTCGTAAGTTCAAGTAGGTTTCCTAAGTGTGAACGCAGCAGAAAGTTCAGATGCTTTCGATTACTCTCACATCACATCATTGCATTTAAGTAGGAAAATTGTAGAACCGATGTTTAAAACTAATACTCCCAGACTGCTTTAGGAGCTGCTTTATGGCCCCACTCGTTTCCTCTTCTCGACAAAGCTATATATCTTAGTGAAATAGTTGTCAATGCCGCCCACTCAGGCCTTGATGATTCAATTTATTTGGGATTTGCAAATCAACTCTGGAGCGATTCTGGCCTCCAGTCAGCAGATATCTCCCAGTACGTCATGTAGTGCACTAGCATGTCAACATGTTCCAGCTTCATTAGCAATTAGCGTCAAAGCAGATGTCTAATTGTGTTTTTAAAATCTTGCTAACCTTGTTTTTTTTTTTTTTTCAGGGTGGGATGAACCCAATGGAATTGTGGGTGTAGATTAGAAGCAGCTGAAACAAAGAAAATTATGTTTCCAAATAACTCTTAAGTTTAATTGTAGGACAGAGGTTTGCTGATGTTGGCTAGCCTCTTGCACTGAGAAAGAGACTGTGGAAATTCTGTGTGTGAACTCTACAGTAGCTCTGGATAACCTGGTGGAACCCTGCAGAAGGACTTTTGAAGTGTAACTGTTACCATGGTAAATTTGAGGTAACTGTGCCGCAAAATGTGCTTTCTTGTTCTCTGTTCAGTATCAAGGAACAGAGAGGATTATGGGAGTGCTGGTGGTCACTCAGGCGTGTCTGTATGCAGTGATCTGGGTGGTATGAAATGAGGGCGGTCTGTTTTGCACAACTCCATATGCAGCACACACAATACTGCTTCTGTCTGCCACATCTATACATCTCTGAAGGCATTTCTCTGCTGACTGTTAATGCTCTTGCTAACACGTAAACATATAAACTGAGGGGAGTTCCTGCAGCTGATGCAATTACATGATGATTGCTCTGGACAATTATCTTTAAACTATATTTACTAGGGCTGGGTATTGACTCATTTCGATTCGATTTTGATTCACATGCTTGCGATTCGATATTGATTATTTTGGATATATCAGGTAGGACTACAGTACGTGGCAAATTTTCACAAGGAAAAAATCTCAACTAATGCTGTAAACTGTACAGGGAGTGAATATAGAAGGTTAATATTAAATGTATACAAACACTTAAATTACACACAAGGAAGATTTTTATAGGGTCATTCCGTGTCAAATCAACCAAATTTCGGTAACATCCCTGGCTCAAAGTTTTGATTTTGTTAATATTTTTTCTGTAGAAAGACAAACATAAATAGTGATGAAAGCCAAAATATTAAATGTCACAGATGTATATTTCCTGAGTAATCCATTATTTTGTAGAGGGCGGTCAATTTTCACCTGAGATTTGGAGCCAATTTACAGGGCTGTAAAAATGACTTTAGACAGATGGCAGCATCATTATTTTATTTTTACACACAGATTGGTAGGTCTATTAGTAAAATCTGTTGACTTGAGCAATCTTTGTTTCATTATATGCCAACAGTGACAGTTCAAAAATGGCAAAAAAGCACTTCTTGTGTTTTTTGCCTGAAATTTGCATGACTGTAACTCAGGAAGTATTAAAGATATCCTTTTAAATTCTGGTTCTTAAGAAACTTTTCTTTTGGTATCTTTATTTTAAAGGCCCTCGATGGTTCAATCCCAGAGATATGGACACATTAATGTGGCTTCATGAGTAAATTTGTAAATTGTACACATTTTCAGGGTCACTTTGTATACAGAGGATACACTTTGTATTAAAAAGGAATGTCTAAAGAAATAATGTTGAAACTAGAAATGTACCTCTTTTTTTCTATCAGCTCAATTGCATAGAAAACACCTGAGTGCCATAAATATTCCTTTTCTAAAGTTTTCAAGCCTCTAAAAGTATTAAAGATATCTTAATATCCTTCTAGATTCTCATTATTAATAAGCTTTTGTTTTGGAATCTTTATTTTTAAGGCCTTGTATAGTTCAGTCCCATAGATATAGGGATGTCAATGTGGTAATGTAGTTATATTGTGTATTTGAACTCTTGGTAACTTCAGAAGCTGTTAAAATGAACAAAATCCCATCTTCAAAATATCCTTAAAACTCATTCAAATATAGATTCTTATAAATACACTTTTGAGAGCAAGTTAATGTGCCTCAACTTAAACATTTTCATTTTTAGCATGTTTGTGTTAGGTAGTCACCAGGATATTTCTATGTTGTTATTAGCAATATTTCTATGTGTTTTTTAGAACACAAACCACTTATTTAATTTCTCATATTATCATGCTTTTTCTCACACAGTATAATGTTCTTTATACAGTTTACAGTGTCCTTGGCATCAAGTTTGAAAACTCCTGGTCTAAATTATATTTTAGTACAGTTTGACATCAATATGTGATTTGTGGCTAGTTTTGACAGTATATTATGCCGTAACCCAGTGCGCATGCACACACACACACACACACACACACACACACACACACTGATACAGGCAGCTTCCTTATTGTCCATCAAAGACAATGCATACTGACAGTATCTCTAGTGGTTTCCTCTATATAGTCTGGAGAGGTTGCTGTTTATGCCAAAAGATGATCTGTGAAATGCAAACAGGACTCTGGAAACCTATAGATGATCTTACCCAGAATATCTTGATGTCATTTTTCAGTAGACATTTTCAGTGTTGCAGATTAGTAAAATAACATGTACTTAGAGGTGCTGTTAGACACATGTGTTCGATCAGGGAAACACTCCTTCAGAAGTAGATTAGATTGGAAATCAGAGGCCTAAAAAGCTTACAGTCGGTTTACATTTAAGCCTTTGAGCTTTGAGTATTTCACAGAGGCTGAAGTCTTGGGAATAACTGTCTTATTGTGTATTTCTCTGTAAGGGTTTTGTCTGTTAGATCATCCGACAGATTTGAGAACTATCCAGGAATGATTGTCAAGGGTCTGGCTCATGGACACATGGATTCATGGCTCTGACTCAAGTTCAGTGTTCATTCAACCTCTTGACTTTTCTCTTTGTGAGAACATTGACCATGTGGGGTGTGGCAAACTGAACTCTCTACCTTTCTTTTTCTTGCAATTCATCACTGACAATTGCATGTCTATGACAATGAAGGTATAGTTTAAAACACATGTGTCAAGTTTTTAGTAATTTACTCTTTTTTTTTAAAATAAAAAACAAACATTTTAATACGTTTTCTGCACATTTTGATTTAACGGCTCAACAAATGTCATGTGGTCTAACCATCAAGTAAAAAGTAATAGCATATTCTCCTTACCTCTTGAAAATATTTTAATGATTGTTTTAAAAAATTTTATATATAATTTTCAAGATTCAAATTTTTTTACAAATATGATGAAATTAGTGCTGTCAAATTGATTAATCGCATCAACATAAGTTTTTAAATATATAATAGAGGCCTATGTGTGTTTATGCTGTGTGTGTGTGTGTGTGTGTGTGTGTGTGTATGTATGTATGTATGTATATGCATATGTGCGTATGTTACATATTATTTATATATATATATATATATATATACACACACACACACACACACACACACACACAGCATAAACACACATAGGCCTAATCGCAATTAATCGCATCAACATAAAAGTTTGTGTATATATATTTGTGTGTGTGTGTGTGTGTGTGTGTATATGTATGTATGTATATGCACATGTGCGTATGTTACATATTATATATGTATATATACACACACACATACACACATACAAATATATATACACAAACTTTTATGTTGATGCGATTAATCAATTTGACAGCACTATAAATTATTAATTCATATATATCATTATGATTTTGGGAGGGTTGTACCATATTCAATTTTATAATCTAACCTTGCCACATCATAAAAAGGACAAATTATCTGATATTTTAGGATAATTTGTGACCTTTTTTGCATGCTTCCCCATATTGGTTGCTCCACATGACACCACAAGTAATTATAATAATATTTTTTTATAGAAATGATATATAAATATTATGCCTATCTTCTTTAAGTTTTTAAATTAGAATTTCATTCTTTTAATGAATTATTTTTCTTTATTGTTATCAGGGCAGTTGTATCACCCTGACATTTTTGTCATTATGCCCCACAAAAATATTAAAACTAATTAAAAATCATAACAGAAGTACATGTATCGCTAAGCAGCAGGACTGTGCTGATCCATCAGCACCAAACCAGAAAATAGCCTGGAATATTTTGTTTTTATAAATAGCTTTCATGAGTTTGCTGAAATACTGTTCTCCAGCTGAATCTCTCAGAGGACATTGTAATTATCGCTCACAACCAACTGTCCAACATCACGAATACATTTGTGCTTCTTTAAGCATATGCGGTTCTTCCTGCTCACGATGCATTAGAAAAGTAAACATTCACCACCTGACAATCAGCTCATGATCCGACTCTCATTTACAGTAAATCACACATATGAGAGTCTAATCATGCTGTGTTTCATATGTTTTACGTCCCAGTCGACATATGTGTCTGAACAGTGTTTTTGGTCAGTCTCTGAGTGATGCCAGTTAAAACAGCAGGATCCGACAAATACGTACAAAGGGATTAAATGTTGACAGCGGAGACCTGATAAGTTCTCGTTCTCCAGAGTGGACGAACAGGGCTTTTCTGCAAGCTGCAGCTGGCAGAAGTGGTATCGTTGATTTGAGCTCGCACTAAATCCCCTCTCCTGGGACACAGTTCGGCTCTGTTCCCCTCTCCGTTCCTCCACGCTCGGATGACTGCGTGCACTGTTGCGTAAACTACACTGTATGTAGTTTCAGTGTTTAAGTTGGCCGTGTGGATGAAACCTGCCTGCTGTCTCCCCCAGGAAAGCCCACCTAATAGTTGAAGAAAAGTGAGAAGCATCTGCGCCAAACAGCATTTTGAGAAACTCCTGCAATGGAGGAAATATTTCACAGAGCACCCTGCTGTAAAATCCAGCTCAGACCTGCTGGTTTTGAGCTAGTCTAGCTGGAAAACACGGTCACTGGCGACACCTGTTTCACGCATCTTGCACCTGCCGCATATGAGCGTAGCAGTGGTGATATATGCAACATAATCTTGCAGCAATTCTTAACTCTTTTACGTTTTGCTTAATTGGTGCCTAATTCGTACAAATTCGTGTGATCTTTAAACCCCACTGACGTGTAAGTTTAGGGGTGGTCCCAAATCATACGAATTCATACAAAATCGCCACCTTGTGAAACAACAGTTATGTTTTCCCGTGGGATCCGGTTAAGTAATTATTTGAGCATTTAAAGAAGTCATTTTTATTTTTAAGTCATTATTTTCAGCACAAACACGTCTCATTTTATGTTAACAAGACTTAAAGAATTTGTGTTATTGCTACAGCTAACATTGCACTATAACTGCTATCAGAAAGTTCTTACATATTTTCAAAAGAACATCTTATTTTTACTCAAGAATAAAAGGACTAAAATGAGTACTGAGTAGCTCAATTTCAGGTAAATTTAGTAGGTAAAAAAGCTACATTGTCTGTTGTCAATAGTGTAGTGATATATAAAGCACAGTTCACACAGAAACCACTTTCAAACAGCTTTCCTGTTGGTCCACATGGTGAATTTCGTGACCAACTTGAATTCATTGCGAAATCTGTGTGGGGAAATCTTTTGCTCTCTCAAAAAATTGTCAATTGCCTGGATTCCTATTGAAATTCTCTGAGCAATGGTTTGAGTGATTTATAATCAAGTTATTAATCAACATTTATCTTTCTAAATATTAAATAATTTGAATGACTTCTTTAATTTATTGTTAAAGCATTTATTTTCTTTTTCATCTTCAAACACTGGCGAATAATGATGTATATTGTCTGTACCTCTCACTGAGAGAAAAGTACAAATTATCAGTATGTTTTGAGAAATATTCCTATTTATAATTCAAGCTCGGGCCAACTTCAACCTTGAAGAAGCTGTGAATCCTGTTTATGTGCACTAGTGTTCTGTGCAGGTCCTGTATTGGTATCAATGGACAACTGGCATTCTACTGGAGACCTGCTGGCTACTTTTCATGACCTACAAGGTCACAATGTGCCTAAATCCAGGGTCTGAGCGTCAGAAGTGTGATCAGTGGAGATGTGCTTCTACCTATCCGTCCATGTGTGGAAATTTCCTATGTTTATCTATTTCTTAACCAATCAGAATCAGTTAACCTGAAGTAATGACATAGTTAGTGGACTCTGTTAGAGTATAATTGTTGTGGAAATGTAAATGTACGCAGAGCGGCCTACAAACTTCTTGTGAGACTTGAAGCTGGCTTCTGCTGCAAACTATTCTTCAAATTATTTTTTTAAACTCTGACTCCGGGTCTTCATTCATCATATCTGGTCTTTGGGTCTTTAACTGTAAAATTCCCCTACAGTTCCAAAAGTGATAAATCTGCCTCGAAAGGGCACTTCGGCATGAGAACAATCATGGCCGCCATACTGATGGGTCATTCCAAACCTAAGTGATCAAAACTGGCCATTTTAAAGGGCAAATCGGAATGAAGGATTTCAAAGTGTACAAATGATGGACACTTCGCTCCCATGATTCTTTGTGTACACAATTGTGCGACGATGGCACCTCCTTAATTGGCTCGGCAAAATGACTCAGAAATGCATTCCAAAAGGATCAGTTTTTTGATCCTCTACACCAGGGGTGGGCAAACTCGGTCCTGGAGGGCCGCTGTCCCTGCAGAGTTTAGCTGCAACCCTGATAAAACTCACCTGCGTGTAATCCTGAAGACCTTGATTAGCTGGTTCAGGTGTGTTTGATTAGGGTTGGAGCTAAACTCTGCAGGGACAGCGGCCCTCCAGGACCGAGTTTGCCCACCCCTGCTCTACACCCTTCATCCCTTCGAAGCTCTCACAGGGATGAGCCCTTCAGAATGGAAGGCTGGGATGAACAAATGTTAATGATAAATTTATTGTTGAAAGTTTCAACAGATATTTACAATGACTGTTAAGAACTTTTCTTAGTTTCGTCTTGAGAACAGTCTCAAGAAATACTGAGTAATTTTGGGAATACGAACTATTCTTAACTTTTTTTTCTTAAGTTTAGAAGATTACTGTTTGGGTCACTGTGATTTAGCCAAGTAAGACATGTTCCTGGATCAACATATTTTGTTGAACCTGGAACAACATTCATGCCCGAAAATTTAGTCCTACCCCTACCCCTAACCTAACCCTATCCATAACTTATCCATGAAATCATGATAGGTGAATAACACTGATGTAGAAGCACCTAACCTGGTTGTAAGCCTAAACTTGACATAAACTGTAAACTTGTCCCTAAAATCTGATTAGTTGATTGGAATGTTGTTCCAGGATCAACACTGATCCAGGAACATGTTGTACTTTGTGAAATCGCGTTCACCTCCAGTTTGAATACTGTAGCCTGTTACCTGTACAATGTTAAACTCTTAACCCTGTTGTTCTTGGACTTGCAGTTAACCTCAGAAAGCAAATGTAATTTATAAATGTAGTCTATACATAGTTCTTGGTGTTCTAAAAGTTTGTGGTCCTCTGTCTCCTGTGAAAACTGTTCTTTGAGGGCACATTTTTCCTATGTGCTCCATGTGAGAGATGTCAGCCTATTTTTGGGCCTCCTGCTGCCTCCCCACATTCATTTCTCCCCAGAGTGTCTGAGCCTCTTTCCCAGAGAATCCGAGTGTTCGTTTGCAAGAATATCCTTCTTGATGAGTACGTACCCATGGAAAAGCAGCCATGGACACATACGAACAAGCGCATCCATCAGACTTTGCATCTGTAACGTGTAAGAGTTCAACGTCTGAACGATGGGCTAATCTTAACCACTTAAGGGTTTAAAGAGATTTACCGGCCATATAATGTCTGGTCTGCTGAAAATGCTAAAATTAAGCCTTTAGAATAAAGATTTGTGCCAGTTTTATAGTTGTATCCAATCTCCGTTGAGAGCCAATGTGAAATTCTCTCAAAGGTGGTGAGATATTTTATGATAGAAATATAATGAGAACAGCATCTTTTTGTGCTTAAGGTTTCGTCTCCACAACTACAGCATAAATATGTCATGATGAAGCACTCTGATTTGTGCTAATCAAACGTTTCGACTCTGTATTTTCTCAAAGTAGGCGAAAAATGGACAGAGTCCAAGACTACATCTGTTCTGGAACGTCTCCAAGGTGAGTTCATTCATTTAGGTATGCTATAATCTGAAACAGTGTTTTGTATCAAACTCTTGAATAGATACAGCGTATTACACCCTTCATTAGTAGTGTTTATGAAGGCTAGCATCGTATTACGGTAAGGATTTTAACCAATTTTGGCATGTAATTTTTCCCAAACCGTTTGTGATATACAGTAGACATGAGTGATACTGCAAACCATGCAGCTTTGTGTACCATTTAGTTTCTAAGTATCATCTGACAGATAAAACAGGAATAATAACACCCTAGACAGCCTAAACAATCAGAACACCTTAGAAACTGCATAACAACTTTTTAGCAACCACCCACAACACTTTAGCATTGAGTTTTGCATCTGAAGCGTTTTTTTTATTTTTTTTTTTTTATTACAAAAACATTGAGAGATTGTAAGAAATTACTCCCATTCCAAAAAGTGTTTGAATATACTCACAAACCTTCCCTTTACCTCATTAGAAAACTGAAAAAGTTGCTTTTTGGACCTATTTTCGTTTTTCCGTTTCCCATTTATCTGCATTTTTGCAGCACAAATACATTGACGTCAACAAATGCAGCTTCATTCCATAAGTATTTTTTTCAACAGCATTTTGTTCCTGCTTCAGGAGAGATCTACTGATAGCATCGGCTATGTAATGTAGCAAAACGGCTCCTTTTTGCGTAAACTTCACTGCTGGAATGTGTTCGGTAGTGCCCAGGACACTGATACGAGCGCTAGCTGTGTAGTCTCATGCACACTCTCAGAAGTCTGACGTTTTACAGAAACACATTGTTCTGACATTGTTCTTACAGTGCCAGACCCACCTGATGGATCTGAGCTGCTCCCCAGCTGCAAAACCGCAGAAATAAAATCTCTTCCATAAAGCTGTACCAATAAGAGCATAGAGTGTGAGAGAAAATAGCTGTCAGACTCGAAGATTAATGAGCTTATAATGGATGGTTATTTCTGTGCCGGAAACCGTGCTTATATTTGACTGATCTTGAGTTTTATTCTCAGCAGGGTTCAAGCACCCGGCTCTCCATTGGGTCCCTTAGAACCTAATTTTTAGGGCTTGCAGATGTACTGGATGTGCTCCTAAAATTTCGACATTCATTAGCATGCTGTGTCTTTATCTACAAACACAGATGTGTTGGCATTTCTCAGTGTAGGGTTATGTAAGAGTCATCTACTTCATGGTTTCCACCTGTCGGTGCTAAGAAGGAAATTTAACCTTTCAGTCTTTAAAAAGTTTATAACTTATAAATTCAAATTATTATATTATATGATATTTAATTATATTATATTATATTATATCATGTTTGTCACAGGAATCGTCTGCCACTGTTGTCCCGACGGATTCTGCCGAAGGTAAGAGAAAAGATGTCCGTTATCAGCCTACAGACAGAGAGGAGTGTCTCAGTTCTGGCATGGGTAGTGTCTGCGTTCACACTCCCGTAATGAATCATCACATGTGTCAGTCTCTCATGTAGATGGATGTGAGATGAGACTGAATTACTGCCGCAGCCTGGCAGTTTTTCAGAGGCCGTGTTGACATATCATCGAGTTCAAAATGCTTTCTGCTCCAGGGATGAGTTTGATCCAATCCACACTTCCTCTAGTGAAGGATCCGGCTAATTCTGATTGGTCTGGCCATATTGAAGATCTTGTTTGGCAGAGTTTGTGTTTGCCCTTTAATACAAAAAAAAAGCCATAATGATTTAAAAAAATAACATCTTTTATGGATGTGTCATGATTATTTAGGCAGGTGTTAAGTAGATTTTCTGCTTTGGAGGGAAGTTGATGTATGGTCTGATTATGTCAAATTTGGTTTGGAGAAAATTTTGATGAACTTCTAGAACCGACATTTGCAGGTTGTTTTTTTTTTTTTTTTTTTTTTTTTTGTATATCCTACATTGATTGCTTTTTAATTCTGTGTGTGTAACAACAAAAATAAGCAAGAAAATGTGTTTTTTTTTTTTTGCTGGGGAAAAAAAAAAAACATTTTCTAATTTATACACTACCAGTCAAAAGTTTAGAATCAGTAAGGTTTTTAAAAGAAGTTTCATCTGCTCACCAAGGCTGCATTTATTTAATTAAAAATACAGTAAAAACAGTAATATTGTGAAATATTATTACAATTTAAAATAACTGTTTTCTGTTTGAATATATTTTATAAAGTAATTTATTCCTGTGATGCAAAGCTGAATTTTCAGCATCATTACAGTGTCACATGATCCTTCAGAAATCATTCTAATATGCTGATCTGCTGCTCAAGAAACATTTATGATTATTATCAATGTTGAAAACAGTTGTCCTTTTTTTTCAGGACTCCTTGATGAATAGAAAGTTCAAAAGAACAGCATTTATCTGAAATACAAAGCTTTTGTAACATTATACACTACCGTTCAAAAGTTTGGGGTCAGTAAGAATTTTTATTTTTATTTTTTTGAAAAGAAATTAAAGAAATTAATACTTTTATTCAGCAAGGATGCATTAAATCGATCAAAAGTGACAGTAAAGACATTTATAATGTTACTAAAGATTATATTTCAAATAAATGCTGTTCTTTTGTACTTTCTATTCATCAAAGAAAAATATTTTGTACAATTATACACAATAAATGTTTCTTGAGCAGCAGATCAGCATATTAGAATGATTTCTGAAGGATCATGTGACACTGAAGACTAGAGTAATGATGCTGAAAATTCAGCTTTGATCACAGGAATAAATTACTTTATAAAATATATTCAGACAGAAAACAGTTATATATATAAAATAAATATATAAATATAAAAAATATATATATAAAATAAAATAAAATAAATAAATACAATTATAAATACAGTATAAAGTATTATAAAAATTGTATATTATTATATTTAAATATAATATTGTATAATAAATAATATATATATAATTATTATTATAGCTATTACTTATTACAAATATTTTTATAATATACAATATTATGGAAATATGTATTTTATAAAAATCAATTATAAAATTTAAAACAACTAAAACATATTAAATATAACTATTATAAATAGTATCTTTATATTCATTATATTTTATTTAATAATAGTATTATCAAAAAATGTATTACACAAAATATTTATAAAATTAAAATAAAGTAAATATAATTAAAGTATTGCATTATAAACATCTATACATTTATTATATATTGTACATATTTTATAATATATAGTTTAAATCAAAAAATTTATTACGCAAAATATTTTATAAAATTAAAAAAAATTGTAAAATATTTTAAAGAAATGACTATTATAAATGTTATCTATATATTTAGCATTATAATTAATATATATTGTATATACTTTATAATATACATATATATATATATATAAATATAAATGTAGGTGGATATCTTTTTTTTTTTTTTTTTTTACATTTTCTGTCAATTTTCATATATTTTATTCTTAGAAAGATTTTAAATTCTTTTTTGCCCAGTTTTATTATAATACGCCACAGATAAAAATGAAAATAAAATCAAAATTAAGTAGAAAAAAAATTCCTGGCCCATCAAGGTTTCTGTACACTTCACACACCAATTAGCATATAAGGGGAAAATGTTAACATGTTTATAAATGTTAATATAGTCAGTGAGGTGGATCAGTGTGATCAGATGTTGTGGTCTTACTGAAATAGATACTTATCACAACATCCTCTCTTCCTCTTCTCTTATTCATTCTTTCTTTCCACTGAAGTTCATCACAGGACAGAATCTGTGTTTACACAAGTAAAAGGCTCAGACAGGACTTGCCATCACTAATGAAACGCCGGGGCGTCCCGACCGGGGTGTTTGTGTGGGCTGTCAGGCTCCCCCACCCAGGATCTGTAAAACAGGGTGAAACGGAGATATAGAACAGACAGAGATTAATCTGCGATACAGAATTCAGCCTAAAATATGTCAGACTTATAGAGAACATGAACATAAAGATTCATGCTGACGGCACAAAATATTTTATAACCACTTACAATTCATATATGACCTTTTAAACACCATCTGCAACACATACTATGTATTAATGTCTGATTTATATTTATGTCTATTTATATTCACACTTTTTCACATCACTTGATTCAGCATGGCCTCCCTGCGTGTTTTTTGGGTGGTCTTCTGTTTTGATCTTTTGTAAAAGACACCACAGTTCAGCGAACACGATCACCAATGTGCCGATAGTAGTTGGTCCACTTCACTTCATACAAACAATCAAATAATCAAAGCCACCCACACACACTGACGTGAGGCCCAATGCCACCTTCAACTGCTTCATACTGCTGTATTCAACCTGAGGTTTTATCTTCAGGTCACTCCACGTCTAAACCGCAAACAAGCCACGCGACAAAACTAGATTGTACTGGGTAACACTTTAGATTAGGGTCCAATTCTCACTATTAACTAGTTGCTTATTAGCGTGCATATTACTACGATATTGGCTGTTTATTACTACTTATAAAGCACATATTAATGCCTTATTCTGCATGATCATATTCTACATCTCTTAATCCTACCCAATACCTAAACTTAACAACTACCTTACTAACTATTAATAAGCAGTAGGCGTTTATTGAGGGAAAAGTCATAGTTAATAGTGAGAATTGGACTATATCTAATATCTAAAGTGTGACTGTAATGGGTATTCGGAAACCAAAAAAATGCAGTGTGACGCTACAAAATAACAGCCAATCAAAACAGTTTTCTCTTGCAAAAATGACTTGTGGCTAAGATGCCTAAGTAAGAATGTGTAGAAGACTTAACAGATTGTTTTCTAGGTTTGCATTGTTTTCTAGCAAAAAAAAAGTCACAGTGTTTTGGTGGGAAGTTAATGTTTGGTCTGATCATGTCAGGTTGGTTATTAAAGTTATTAGAGTTTTGATGTTTAATCTTTCAAATCAGATTTTTTGTCTCTCTTAGTATATTTCCTACATTATTGTGTAATGTGTATAACAACAAAAATTCATAAAAGTTCTCAGTGATTTTTTTTTTTTTCAAATTTGCAGGGAAAAAAATATAAAGTGTATATACTATAATTAAATATAATATTGTATTATAAATATTAACACTATATTTATAATTATATCATAATATATTATATATTTTATAATCTATTATTATCAAATATATATATATATATATATATATATATATAAAAGTTCAAATAATATATATCATTTGTGGTGGGGCCAGTGAAAATGAAAAATGACAGAGAAAATCTTCACTGTTGAGCTCTGTAATTTCTGATGTTTCTTTACACAATCAGTATTTTCTTATCCATAATGTTGTTTAATATTCATGAGAAGTGGCATTTTGGACCAATGAGGTTTGGCTGTGGGCGGGGTTACCAATCAAGAAGCTACAGAAAAATACACAAAGCAGACAACAAAATGTTGTCTCTCTTGTCAAAGCTGGTTTTGGTCAAAGAGACCAGAGGTTATTCGGTTTTAATGAGATTTAGTAATTTGAAGTTTTTAAGTCATTTTTGGCTACGAAACAAAGCTACATTTGACTTTGATGCAAATGAACACAATGCTGCGACTACCGTGTTGTTCTTTCTCAAAGCTGAAAATCTTACACAAGGACACAATTAAGTAACCAAATCAAGTTTAATCAGGCTTGCCACGTTACATTTGGAAATGATTCACAGCACGGCATCTTTATCCTGCACATTGTCATGTGAGCTGCTAACCTGGAGTTTGACGTCTTTGTTTGAATAGTTTACAATGTCTGAGTGCTGCTTCCATTCACTGTCATTTGGCTCTGTCTCTGCCTCACTTACTGAATGAACTCTCCACCAGTTCCCACATTGTGCGACGGGTCACTTGCCAAACTGTAAGCAGTCCTGCGAGCAGAAATAGCCGGGTCGGTTCGCTCTGTCCCAGCAGGGTTTTGCGATCGGTCCAGCCGAACACACAGCTCATGCTGAGCATCTGCATAAAGGTCAGTACAGCCATAAATGCCCCACTAGCGCCATATACGAGTCTCTATAGGTGGGACAAACGTGACATACAAAGACCCCTGAAGAAGAAACAAAGGTAATCAGTTTTCCTCTCTGTTAACAATGCATCAGCAGAGAAATAAAAATGTTTGGGAAATGATTAGGCTTTACTTGTTTCAGTTAACTTTCAGTCAAGCATTCATGTTTAACATTTCACTGAACATTGTTGGCAGAATTTATTTAAGTCATGTATCTTATATAAAAGTGTCAAACTATCACTTTTTAAAAGGAAAGTTTTATTCTTATGTTTAGACAGAAAAAGCAAGCTTCCTTTGGGTACATTTTGCAATATAATAAATATAATAATATAACAAAAATTAAATAATGCTTTGTAAAATATGAAATGCAAACAGTTAGTTATATACAAAAAATATTTTAAAAAAAATATAAAATGTTTTCTTTAAAGGATTAGTTCACTTCAGAATTAAAATTTCCTGATAATTTACTCACCCCCATGCCATCCAAGGTGTTTATGCCTTTCTTTCTTCAGTCGAAAAGAAACTCCAACAGTTACTAATGAGTTGAAGGTCCAAATGTCAGTTCCAGCGCAGCTTCAAAGGGCTCTACACGATCCCAGACAAGGAATAAGGGCCTTATCTAGCGAAGCAATCAGTCATTTTCTAAAAAAATAAATAAAATAATGTATATACTTTTTTTTAACCACAAATGCTCATCTTGCACTGCTCTGCGATGCGCCACACATTACATAATCATGTTAGAAAGGTCACGCGTGACGTAGGCAGAAGTACTACGGTAGGGTGAAAAACTCCATCTCGTTTTCTTTTTTTGTAAAGTTCAAGCGTCACCTTTCCAACGTGATTACGTAATGTGTGGCGCATTGTAAAGCAAGTGCAAGACGAGCATTTGTGGTTAAAAAGTATACACATTTTTACTTTTTTAAAGAAAATGACCGATCGTTTCACTAGACAAGACCCTTATTCCTCTGCTGGGATCGTGTAGAGCCCTTTGAAGCTGTAATGAAACTGACATTTGGACCTTCAACCCACTGGTCCCCATTGAAGTCCACTATACGGAGAAAAATCCTAATTCTGAAGTGAACTAATCCTTTAAGGTTAGTGTTTATAAATTTAAATGAGCTTTATATAAAAAGTCTATGGTATGTCCTCATTTAGATAAAAGTAAAAATCTGTTTTCTTGACCTCACTGTGATTATCATTAATTATTATTATTTAAAAAGAAAAGATGAAATTATATATATATATATACTTTACTATTACTTTAGTAGTATTTATATTTTTTAAATAAAGTAACACTGAGCTGTACTTTTGAGGACAAATATCTCCTAAAAATGTCCCCCAAAGGTATAATCTAAAAAATAAAGTCTAAACAGACTAAATAAATAACATTAAACAACGCCAAAAGCTTTAGGTTAAAGTTTGACTATAATTAGCATAATTCAGCAAAAAATTAAACCAAAAGAAAACAAAAGCATCTTTGTGAAGAACAGAAATATGATTCACATTTCTGCTTGATGAAGTCAGACTTTGAGACACAGAACTGTGTGTGAGTTTCAATGCTGGTTCTGAAGCAGATGAATGAACATGTCCTGATGCTGTAGATAAGGCTGTGATGCATAACATTTATGAAAAACATCATCACTACTTTCTACAGGAAACTGCTGTAAATGATTCTAACTTCATACTGTATATATAGGTTTTATAAGGTTATTTGACTAAATATTTAGGCTTACTTTCATAATGAGACTATGCCTCTGTCAGCTCTGTTTCATCTATGTGTTTGTCTGTAAATACATTTATGATTTTGAGTGTTTATTCATTTATAAATACCTAGTGTTGGGTCGACCAGGGTCACAAAGCCCCTATTAGTCTGTTTAATGCATCATGGTCCGTGTAAAACTGCCCTGATATTTTACAGAGTGCAAAAGCGAACAGAACAGCGCTGAAAGAAGAGATCTGCACATCATGCACATGGACACTTCCCAGTTTGGATGCAGTTTGTGTTTGTATTTCAGTGAGATATGTCATTTCCAGCAGTGGAAACAAAGAATAAACAGAGTATTTTGGAGTGTAATTGATTCATCAATGTTTGTAAGATACAGATATGATGAGACACTAAATGCATCATAAATTAGTTATTCTCAGTGGCTTTTGTGTGTCCTTGTGACTTAATATGGATATAATTAACAGGATACTAAACCATTTTATTTTAAAATGTTTCTCTCGCTTTTTGTTTTTAGAGAGAATCAGCTACTTTGCATTAGAGTTAAACCCAAATGAATGGTTACAGAAAATCTATATTTTATTTAAATTAAAATATCATGCTTTCACTATGTAGCAATTTTTAAGCAATGCATGTATTTTCTGAGATAGCGCCAAATTTGTCACTCACCTGTTAATGTGTGGTCGTTGTATTTACCATTGTTCTGCAAATTTTTACATGCAAAATCCAGTCATTTCAAGATGAATTCATGCCAAGATGAATTCATGCCATTGGGAATTTTGTGTGAGGGCGAAAGATTTCCACACACAGATTTCGCAACAAGTTCAAGTTGGTCACAAAAATATGAATATAT
Organism: Hypophthalmichthys nobilis; assembly: GCA_037950665.1. Taxonomy (NCBI): domain Eukaryota; kingdom Metazoa; phylum Chordata; class Actinopteri; order Cypriniformes; family Xenocyprididae; genus Hypophthalmichthys; species Hypophthalmichthys nobilis. The sequence goes on from CM075476.1 coordinate 42,515,392, forward strand.
AAATAATGAATGACACGCTGTTTCACCACATTTCAAACAGAATTTCTCTTACATTATCAATATTTTACTATGTTAATATTTAATATGTTAAATCTGATTGGGGGAAAAAATCATTAAAATTTCATGCAGTTCACTGAGAACAACCCACAAGAATTGCTTGGTATTTGTGTGGCAGCCTTTGGCGTATGGTGAGAAAGATCTGTGTTTTTATAACTGGCATTTGTCATAAATCAGCATTGAAGCCTTTCATTGACCCATGTCTGAGTCCAATATAACTGAGATTTACCCACCAGGCTGTCCAGCAAACATTCTCAGCAAGGGCGGTGAGGTGTCGGTGATCCCATGAATTCACGGTTATGCATCAAATCTATTGACTCTGGCACAACTTGAAGAGGAACACGTTTATACAAATAATTTAACCCAGCATCCATTTACAACCCTTGTTCATGCTGAAGACCAAACAAGATGGTAATTTATTCCACATGTTGGTATCAAGCTTGAAATACAGTGCTATATGATTGAGCCTTTCAACATATAGCCTAACTTAAAATATTTGATATCCTAAACCATTGGCCATACAAATATTAGACAACAGCCTAATTTCCACCAGAACAACTGGTAAATGCCTTACAAAGATGAATATTATTGAATAAGGAGCCAATGGATCTACAGCTCAGAGGTCAATGATTCATGACTCATTGCAAAACTTCTCAGAGTCGTTTATGTGTAGCAATTTGAAATGTGAATCACTTCGTTGTTGATATTTACGTGCATGTAAGCATGTTGAGCTAATGCGAGAACTTTATGATATAAAGCGGATATCTATACGGTAAGACAAATGTTTATTTACTTGCTACTACAATGCAGATATTTAGTCAGTTATTGGTTTAATGTGCAAAACCCTGTACTTGTGTGAGCGATAATTTCAACATCACCTGTACGTCTCGTCAGTTCTCTACCAGAAACCCGGACGCCGTAAATCTTCGATTGAAACTGACGCACGATGTTCTCATTTTCTAAACTTTTAGGCTACTGTTACTTGCAAATTTTACAGTATATTAACCTTAGAAAATGTAGTAGCTAATTCCATATGTTGGTATCAAGTAAATACAGTGTTATATGATTGAGCCTTTCAACATATGTCTATATATGTCTATTTGTATCTATACTGTGTTGTGTGTCTAATATAAGCCTACTATGTTATTGTTATTAGCCTGGCGTTGATATTAACAGATAGTTTGCTCATCAGAAGCGGCATTAATTGAGCGTCATCTAGTGGTTGATATGAGCACTGCATGAACAGTAGGTCCTACTTATAGAGCAATATCATGTGTACACATGTATCGTGTACAGAAATTAAATCTGGTATAATTATCTGCCGAATGATCTGTCCAAAACTAATATTACCAGAGAACATATAAAGCTATAGCCTATTTATTATTATAAGCATGAAACATTACTAGTCACGTGAAGACACTGAAAATTTATGATGCATTTGCACTATGATTTAATGGGCCGTACAGTCTTGCTATTATCTGGCCAAATTCTCGATGTTTGTTTGTGTATATTTGTCTGAGGAATGTCCTTGCGGAACCAGAATTTGTTTATCTTATAAATAGAAAGGCCAGTGGGATTGTCTAATAATAGAAATCATAACTATTCCACAAAAGAACTTGGAAGGCAAATTGAGAATATGCGGTAGGCCTACATTTTAAACAATGTGGGAAACGTGTGAGCATCATGGGATTCCCGGCATTCTCATGTTGAGTGCCAGAGTTAGGATAATTGAGGAATTTTGTTTTTAAAGTCCCAGATGAAATGAAGCATGGACGCTAATGAATGCAGGCTTTGTGTGTATCTGTTCAGAATACAACAGGCCCTGCAAAAGGAGATGCTGCATGCATAAGTTATGAAAAATTTCCCTTTCATTTTGCACAAACACGAGTTTCCAAATGAATTTTGTCCTGTGAGTTCTTTGGATTGTGCACAAAAACTTTCAATGGTTTTGATTCAGGTTTCTGGGATGTGGCCTGGATTTTTAAGGACCCCAAACTGTCAAAGTAGAATGAATTTAGGGGGCCTCTGGGGTGATGAGGTATTGCCATTTCCATGGAAACAAATCCACAAAAGTCACATGGCTTCAGACTAATGAATATTCTGACCACCTCTTTCCAGACTGTGCAGTTTGTTGGTCACTTTTGGCTTATGCCATCGGCAACATGAGCCTAATGGGGATCGATCTGTCTCTTAACGGGACGGCCTCATTGGAACCAAACGGCACAGAAACACAAGCTGCTCTCTATGGTGAGAAAATCGTGTTTTAACTCATTTTGAACAGTACTGTTATATCAAAGATGTGTTTGAGCTATCTGTCTCAAAATATGTGCTAAATGTTGCTTTAAAGTCTAAATACTTGATTTTTTTTCCTCACACAGAAGTCAAGGTGTTCAACATCACGCTTTCTTCAATAGCTCTGTGCGTCCTGACAGTGACAGGAATCATCATCTGTATCTCATATCAAAGACGCAAAAGGTGATTAAACAGACATGGCCAGTAGGCCACAACAATATTTGGACACTTAAGAATTAATGTCTGAATGTTCTTGCATTAAATAAAATCTCAGAGAATTTGGGACAATTAGCAATGAAACAGCACAGACATTTCAAGCAAAAGATTTCACATAAAGAAGTGTGCCTGCTTTGGAGCTCTTCGGTCAAATTTTACATTTTATTGTTTTTTTTAGATTTTTTCTTCATCAGAATGGTACAAAACTTGGTAAAGGTTTTGGCATTTGTTATGTGAACATAAACACACACAAAAAATCATAATTTGAAAAGGTTAAATGGTATAGGAAAAAAAAACAGTCAAACTTGTACTACTCACAGTTAAAAATGATAGCATTGGAAATGAACAGTGGAAACTTTTGGTTCTGTGGCCAAGTATAATCTTACTGAAAGCTTTTTTTTTTTTTAGATATCAACTTCAAATTTGGAACACAACTTGTTTAGATTTATGGCCTTGATTTTCTTGCAGTTTTAGAGTAAAACGTGTTTTGAAAAAATATGTATTTCATATAATAATTGAAAATAGTATTTTTGTGCATATTTCATAATAAACATAATTCTATAACTTTAAGTTCACTTTTTAAAACCTTTTTTCACTTCAGCAATCTGCAAAGTGTTGTATTTAAAAAGGAGACCAAACTTAAGTCTGTGCTCTAAAGCACTCAAGATTTACGACAGTTTAAGTTGGAAATTTCTGTTCCAAAAGTGAATAAATGGATTATAACTACTGCCTAAATATAATTTAGTACCATAAAATCCCCTAAAAATACAAAATATTAAATAAAAAACATTATTGAACTAAAATGTAGTACATTCCTTTTTTTAATTGAAATACAAAACAAAACAAAAAAATCTGTCATTTCTGACCGCCAAGCGATGAGCAAGTTTTGCAAGTGAATGCAACGTTTCTCAGGGAAACAAATACTGTTTCCATCACGCAAGTTTTGCAAAGCATCGATACCAGTTACTCTGAAACTTGTTTCAGAGTAAGTGGTATCAGTTATAAACACATTACTCAAATTACTATTAACACACATTAACTACATTCTGAAGATTAAATTATTATTTAACTTTCTGATTGTTATTAATTCATATAATTATTATTAATATTGAACATCAAACTGTTTTTTTTAGCATTTTCTTTACACAAAGCACAAATTCAGTGCATTTTCCTGCCCTCTTTTGATTGACAGCATATATCGGCCCTGACTATCGGCTGTTTTTAAACTATCGGAGGATAGCCGATAGTGTGAAAATTTGCTTTTATCAGCCGATACCGATTATTGGCCGATATATCAAATTGTTTTTCTTTGCGCTTTGTCTTATTTTCATCACATCACTTTGCGTTTCCCAGAGAAACTTTGCATTTGCTCGCAAAAACACTGAAATATAGTTTTTCCTCCCATCTTATCTTGTTTTTATCAAAAACGTTTAGCCAGCAAATTTTTCTCTTTTCAACTTTTGCATTCTCTTTCAAAAGTATTCGCTTCCAAATTTTATTTTCGCTCCCATATTATTTTCATCACAAAAGTTTAAAAATCATTGAAATATAATTTATTTGAAAGCCTTTGAGCTTGCAAAAAATGTTGCGTTCACTTGCAAAAGAACTGAAATATAGTTTTTCCTCCCACTAAGATGACGCAAAAGTTTTGCAAGAGAGTGGAAAAATTTTGCAAGCAAAAAAGTTTCTTCAGGAAATTTTCAACATTTCCAAAGGAAGAGAATGCAAAAGCATTAAAATTTTGGTTTTCCTCCATCTTTTTTTTGTCCTTTTAGGGGCTCCATATTGCTGTCTCATTTGGTTAAGACTGGATCCTAAATTGTGTCAAATAGCTGTCGTGGTATGTATTTTTGTGTCACAGGAAGTGTAAGAGGGCACGTGTCTATGAGAGTGCCGTGGCCTGCGAGGTTCCCGAAGAGCCAGTGGCTGTTACTTGTGTGAGGAAAGCCCATAGTTTCCGTAACCCGCTCGCCTTTTTCAGACAACAGGAGGGGCCGAAGGACAACTCACGGATCCACTACATCTACACCAACCCTCTGCCGGTGGGACACGAGGAGGACAGAGTCCCCCCTCACACGGTGTTTACGCACACTCCACTCATGCTGCAGGACTACGCCAACGACCCCAAGAGCGGGATCACCCTGGTCCCGCCCATTTTTTACATGCAGCTGTAGATCGTCCTGGAAGTTAATATTTATGGAACACTTTAATCAACGTCATATCGTCCAAAACCCATATGACGTTCTTTCTTACGTGGAACACAAAAAGAGACGGTTAGCAGAATGTTCACGCTGCTCTTTTTCTTACATTGAAAGCGAATGGTGACAAAAAATCACCATAATTATGGTTCATGTTTTCTGTGCTATATTTTAGATAAATTGTCTGTTCCTCACAAAAGAGTATAGATTTAGAAACAAGTTGATGTTTTGCATTTCACAGCTGAGAAAGTCACGCAGGTTCAGGATAACATTAGCGCGAGTAAATGATTTTTTGAATGAATTATTCCTTTGGAGAAAAAAAAAAAAAAAGGCAGTGCATCTTTTTCCACACATTTTTTAATTAGCGCATAAAACAGCTGAAAGTGTGCTTTACAAAAGAAACAGAAAGTGAAATATATCCACCAGAAAAGCAGATAAGAGACCAAGACTGAGAGAGAACGACAGGAAAAAATTCGCTGGCGATCGTTACAACGATGACAAAAAAAATAGTAAACAATTGTTTTAGACAATTGGCTGAGTTTCCCGGACCAGCCAATCCAGAGCCTCCTTCCTGCCTTGCCGCTCCAGCTCTGCCCCAATCGTCTCCCGGCATTTCCTGTGGTAGTCATTCACCCAATCGCGCTGCAGGATGACAAGTATGTATATAACAGCAGTCCATGTTTTAATGAAAGCCATTTCATAGAGGTTTAAAGGATTTATGCACTCAAATGTTGTGAATTGTCACAAAATTGTTGTCTCAAGCATAAAGCTCAATGCATATTTAGGCTTTTACATATTTTTATGCTAGGTAAATGTGGCATAAATTCCATCATCAGTATGGTAAGGATGTACTGTTTGCACACAGCCTGATCTTTCTAACTGCGCATACTCTGTAAGCTCAGCTTTGAATTTTGTTGCGCTAATTGTTTTACAGTGAAAAAAGAATCAGATGATACTGAACAACACTGAAAAATACTCACAACTACTCTAGTTTAAAAGAGTACAATGACCTTTTTATCGCTCATAACGTCTGGAAAGAAACAGTGTAGACACTGGACAAGGATGAAATTTTCTAGTGCACTCTAATGTGTCAAACACATTATCAAGTGGACTACGCTTTGGGAGGCTATTCGTTCAGCTGTATGCATACACGAAGCGTATGCATAAAAACTGAAGTATACTTTGGGCTTTGGGCATCTCTAATCATGTTTTGTTCAGTTGTTATTAGAATTTTTTTTAAATAAACACTTATAACAAACATTGTTTGCAAGATTTTTTTTTTCATAGACTGCCTAATTAATAGCTAAAACACAGCAAACTGTTAGCATGTTAAAGCACCACCATGACTAACATCAAAACTTTATATTTATGCAAGAAATAAAATTCAAGATAAAGTAGTCGGCCATTGCGACTCAACCCTAGTATCTATCGGTCTGCTCTTACCTCTTTCTGTGTGAGCAGGTCTGTGTTGATCATCTTCAGCTGGATGGGGACCAGCGTGAGGGGTTCAAACGTCAGACTTCCTCTGTTCCTGTAGTTATACTGAAAGAAAGGGTGTTGAAAGCTAAAATATCATACTTCAGACCTCTCAAAGGTGCATTAAATCATTTTTTGTTTAGTTAGTGTTGGGCTAAATACTGACACCTATTGGTGTGGAGAAAGTATCACATAAACAAATATTTGGACATACTATATCTGTTCCTGTAGTTATACTAAAGAAAGTAAGTTAAACGCTGAAATATTGTACTTCAGACCTCTCAAAGATGCATTAAGTCATTTTTGGTTTAGTTAAGTGAATACTGACACATATTGGTGTGAAGGAAACATCATGTAAACAATTATTCGGACAAAAAATTACCTTGTGCCCCTTTGAAATGGACTGTGTCAGAAAATTAATGTATTTTCTCAGCATTAATATGAACTGATTATGTAGTGGTTTGATGCAATAGTTACTTTGGTTTTTGCGGGAACGACCAGGACAACGTTTTCCAGCCGAATGCCAAAAGATCCATCTTCATAGTACCCGGGCTCTGGAATAAAACATGCACTAGACTCAAATATATTGTACCAACTGCACCATAAACTTTAACAACATTTGAGGCAGAGTTGCAATAATGTCGCCTTATAATAGTATTACAGGAATAAGTTAAAAAAAGAAGTATTAAAACATTTTCAGCATTTTCATTTTATAAACTGCAATGAATAAATCCAGAATGAAAATAAGTGTGTTTTTGTACCATCGCTGACAATCATTCCGGCCTCCAGAGGTTCATCTGCAAACGTTTTATAGCTGATGCCACATGGACCCTCGTGAACATTAAGGAAACATCCGACGCCATGGCCGGTACCATGAAGATAGTCCAACCCAGAGTCCCAGAGAGCAGCACGAGCAAACGAGTCCAACAGGTGACCTGTAGAAAAGAGCACAGTCCACTAAGACAAAACGCTTCTCTTAACCTTACTCTACACAGCATTAGAGCACTTCAAATTGCTCCTAAACATACCAAACACTTCAGGTTTCTGAATTTAAGGACGTACCTTTGGTACCATTGGGAAAAACCGCAGCACTGACGGCGATGTGTCCCTTTAGGACGTATGTGAAGCATTCCTGTGGAGATCAGAGTGTGGAAGGGCAGAAATATAAGCATTAAGGGTAGACTGATAGTTCTCGGACTATAAAGTAAAGACAAAGTTTGATCCTGAAGGAAAATAAATTTTTTTTTACCTTCTCATAATCAGAAGGAGTCCCAAAATGCACCGTACGGGTCACATCTGTAGTTCCATCTCTGGATATCAAAGATAAAAATGTCCATAATATATATTTGTGTGTGTGTGTGTGTGTGTGTGTATATATATATGTATAGTAACAAATTATCTTGTTTACATTTAATTAATATCTAAATAAATGAATAAATGTGATGTAAAAGCACTAATTGTCCTGCAGTGTTAGTGTACTTACGTGTACTGAGCACCGGAGTCAATAAGATAAATTTCATTAAGAGAAAGAGTCCTGTTGGTTTCTGGAAGAGGCCTAAAAGAAAGAATTCAGAAAGTGACAGGTATTTTAAAAACAATTACGCAACAACATAAAAAAAAGAATGTATGGTTAAATATATCAAAACTGCCCACCTGTAATGTATTATGGCCCCATTTGGTCCGACACTAGAGATGGTTGGAAAACTCAGCCCAACAAAGTCTTTCTGTTGACTAGACAGACGAAGAAAAGATTTTCAATTGAAAGCAGATATTATTGCTGCCTCAGTGTCTGCAGTTCCACAGATCACCAGAAGGTGGTGCCACAATCTCATACAAGAGAAAAACAGCAGGTAATGCAGCTTTTTAAATTCACTGCTAACATGGCATCAGTACCATTTATGATATTGCTTTTATTTATAAAATTATATAAAAATATAATGAAGTCATTATGTGTGGAGAAACTGATGGTTTGCTTCATTTTGCAGGTCAAATGCAGCATGTTCGACTCACCTGCGTAATTCTTCTGCTTTATCTGCAGCTGATATCTCTGTGACCGTACCTTTGGGAATCTATATAAATGACAAATACTCTTATATTTTTGTTATGTATTCATCATTCAATCAATAAGGAAATTTTACTAGGAAAACATGGAAAAGTCTTCCTGAATATATTTCCAACAGACAAAAATAACATAAATTATACACAACGATACCTCTTTCTCCAGCCAGGCAAAAAGTTCACACAGTGCCACTGCGTCTTTTATCTGTGATAAAAAAATATTGTGATTAATTAGGCAAAAAATTTAAGATTTCTGGAATATCTCTAGCCATGTGGACTTACATGTGCCATTTTCATGCCCTGGATCTCTGTGGGGTTCTTGACGGCTTTAGCCAGACATAAGGGTGTGTATGGGATTGCAGATCTGTGGGCCTGGACAATTACAATTGTAATCAATTATAATTGAATCAATAATATTTCATCATATTCAACTTTCACTTTATATAAAAAAATATTCAAATATTCATTCATATTCACTTTAGATGGAAAATTCAAATATCAAGACTTTCCAAAGTGCTGAACAGCAAACTGGTCACATTGCAACCATAAAAAGGCATGAAACAGCATTAAAAAAACATGACATATTTTGTAATATGACAGTGGTTTGCCTCCTATCCAAAGGTAATATAGGGAATTTTTCCTCCAAATAAGCCCCTTTAGTATGTGGCGTCCCTCAGGGAACAATTTTGGGACCACTTTTATTTTCCCTCTATATGCTTCCTTTGAGTTCTATTTTTCAGAAGTATAGTGTCTCTTATTACGCTGACGATTTTCAGTTGCATTTTCTAGAGAGTTTCGATAAGAAATGTTCTTTAGACAATGTTTGCGAGTGCTATAATGACATCATGCTTTGGCTACACGAGTCTATACTGGACGCGACTGTTGACACATCACAACAGGCCACGCCACAACAGCTAGCTGTCTACACTTTTTCAAGTTTGATCTTTTTGACTCACCTTGGGTATGACTTGTGTAAGAGCACAGCTGGCTTTGTCGCAAATCCACATCTTATCTTTGGGCGCCAGCGCCGCACAAACCGCCTGCAGCTCCGTGAACACAGACTCGTACGGAAAGCACTGGACGGTCAGATCCGGTTTGCTAGGGCTGTCCAGTTCCAAATGCTGCCGGACCGCAGGGTCCAACAAACGCATGCTGTCCACAAACAATCTAACATAACATATGGACCAAATGACAGCAATGAGCACGGGTCATGTTTTGAAATCTGGGAAATTTTCAGTATAAAGTGAAGAATGAGGAATGCAGTTTTACTTTACGCTGCTAAGGCCGATGATCGCGTAGGCGAAGAACACGGGGTTGTACTCAATATCTGACCCACGCAGGTTAAAAAGCCCTGGAGAGAGAAAGTGAGTCCTCACATGACCTCACAAGTAATTTTTAGAGGGTTTACTATATTTGTGAAAACATTTCCAGGACCTTCACCCTCCCAAATGTGGCCTCCCAATGAGCATGTGCCTCACGCAATCATGTCCATAATTATCAACATCAACACAAGCTAATCTGACACAAGAGCTCTTTAGCTTGGGTTGATAGGAAAGTGGAGAGGTGAATGAGGGCTGGGTCGTGATCTGACCACTATAAACAAACACAAACCGTGCTGTATGGTGATACGTACACGCAATCTCATCTAAAGCGGTCACCACAAACCAGGAAATCTTCCTTTCTGCCATTTTTCCTCTCAGAGCAGTAATTTTATCTTGCCAGGTGAGACCTACATGGGAAACAGTGACAAGAAATTTTCTCTTAATGTTCAGCAGCACAAACTTGGTTTGACTGACCTTAAAGATCAAAATTAAATAGTGAATATCATCCATTGAGAAGTGCTGACCGGTGTATTTGAGCCCCAGGGCCATGAGTTTGGTGCTGGGTCGAGGCGGTCGATCCTCCCAGATGGCGTCAATGAGATTGTCCTGCACCGCAACCAAAGAGTGACCCGCACTGCTCAAAGCCTTAGACATGTTCTTCCACTGGTCTGAAAAACACCATCATAGACACCTGATGCAACTTCACAATTTTTGGTTTAAAATAAAGATTCTCCCATGAATCTGAACAGATAACTAAACAAAATAACATGTAATTTACTAGAGGCTCTGACAAAATGTTAATTGCTGCAGTCTATTTAAAACAAATGTTTAATTAATTTGAATGAATTATTTTAAAGAGTTTGAATGAATGATTCAATGACGCTCATAAGGACTTCACTTGATCCATTACTGGATGAATCAGTATTTTTGAGCGAATCTCTTGAATTAATGATTTAATGACAAATACATTTTTTAAAAGTCACTTGTCGCCACCTACTGGTATAAAGATGTAATCAATACAATCTTTATTTGAAGCGTCAAGCTGTTATTGTTGGATTCCTTACCGGCAGCAATGATCCAAGGATCAACTCCCACTTTGGAGTTTTCTGGGAGAACGCTGATGAGCCAGTCCTCCTGGGACGGTGTTTCCTTCAGTCCTGACCATACAAAACGTCATAATCATATTCAAATTGCTCTTTTGAACAACAGTGTATAATCAACATAAACTTTAAGACTGATCTATGTGAAGTTATTGGAATATGGCTCAATATTAAATTCAGGAAAACATTCTAATGAATGTTTTGCAATGGCTTATGAAAAGCAGCTTGGCCAACTTGCTTTCAATAGCAGCAATCTGATAACAAATGTAATGACCTAGCAACCACATGTCATAAAATTATGCTAACATTCACTGTACCCATTTTCATCAGAGTCCAGTTATTGTCCATCTGTTGGCTGGCCTGAAGGAAGTACCGCCCATCTGTCCATAAAGCCGCATGCTGTTCTGTGACAATAGCAGTACCTGAATCAAACAAACACAGCATTAATGAAGTCGCTTAACTATAGCCTACAAACATGTTGTTTGTTTATTGAACATGTTTGTTTATTATAAACAAAAGGAAAAACCAGAAGAACCACTTGTTATTATTATGAAAAAGTGAAATATACAATAATAAATATACAATTTTAATTAAAAAAATATTTTTACATATTTTGTTTGTTTTTGTTCTGTTATTCTGAGAGAAATTATTAAAATTATTATTACCATTATTAAATTGAAATAATTTAAAATAATAATTATTATCATTGTAAACAATATTAATTAATAATAATAATAATTAGATTTACAGTTAATAATAATATACAATAATACAATTATTATTATTGTTATTAAAAATTAAAATGATATTTTAGATGACGGTTATTCTTAAAATTATAAAATATCTTAAATGATTATTTTTAAATTATTGTTGTTAATTTATAATAATTCATAATAATAATAATAATTATTATTATTATTATAAATAATATAAATATTATTCATTTTTATTTGATTTAAATGTAATAAGTGTAATGAACTTATTATTATTCTTAAATTAAAATAATTAATTTAAAATAATAATAATAATTATTATAATTATTATTATTATTAAAATTTTAATTTTAGATTACTGTTATTCTTATTCAATTATTACTTTTAATATTGTTGTTATTAATTTATAATAATAATAATAATAATAATGTATAATAATAACAATACATTTTAGATGATTCTTATGAAATTATTACTTTTAAGTTATTTACAATTATTATTAGTAGTAGTAGTAGTATATGAGGGATGTTGGCTTATGCTTTATGCCCCTGAATGAATCAGTGCCTCAAATAAACCACACCACTGAGCTGTAAATCATGTATGACATCGTCATGAGACATGAACCTCATATCCCAGTTTTATTTCCCCATTCTTTGGGTGAATGAGACTGAGGTGGGCTGAACTGCACAATGTTGATAATTGTCAGTTGTTTTTTTGTGTGTGTGTTTATCTGGGATTATATTGTCTGATTGTGATTCATTTCTATTTATGCAAGTAATCTATATCTTGTAATAAATGTCATTATTCCAATTTGTTCAACTATGATGTTTGCGCATCTCTATAGTTGATACCCAGTGAAACAGGGTATTAAATGATAATATTGTCATATTGCAATTCTGAAACAGCAAATCCTGTAGATCCCAAAATTCAACAAAGTTAGAGTAAAATGTGCGCACACCTGCAGAGCCATTGAATCCGCAGATGAATTCACGACGGCAGTCACAGGGCGCGATGTATTCACTCTGCAGGATGGGCAGATGTAGCGGGAAAAAGAGAGAGACGAAGGGAAAAAGTGAGATCAGCTCTGTCAGCAATCAGTCCTAATTACTGCTAATTTAACCACCCAGCAAAATGAAAGAAAACACTCATAATCAGAGGTGATTTCATAATCACAGAGCCAGACAGGAGGGGGTGAGGGAAGCCCATCACTCACACAATAGAAATTAAATGACACAACTGAAACACTACAATACACACACACACACACACACACACACACACACACACAGTTAAACTGCAGCAGCTGAAGTAAATTATGTAAAAAAAAAATGTTTAGCAATCACAGGCTGTATGATTATAAATCACAGATTGAATGTTTATAAGGCAGATTTTTTATATATAACAGGCAGTATGCTTATAAATCACAGAATGTACATTTAGAATTAAGTGGTTGTATATTTAAATCACAGGTTGAATGTTTACAAGGTGAAATGTTAAAAAAAAAAAAAATCACAGGCTGTATGTTTATAAATCACAGTCTACATTTGGAAATCAGAGGTTGTATAATTAAATCTCAGGCTGTATGTTTATTACAGTTTTTTTCAATTGCTAACATACTTTTGTCCAATCTGTAGTCACATTTTCAAAACTCTTAGCAGAACATCCGTCTGCTGTGGAGATACCATTAACACAATTCATGTCGTTTTCACACAAAATGCAGTCAATTAACACATTTCTAAAATGCTTAAATTTTCTTTTCATATAAGCTTACCCCATACCAAAATCAAGGATCTTTCTCATCTTATTTGCAAATGCTTAAACACAGCAAGTGTTGAAATGAAGACCCAATGTTCCAATCATTAAATATAGTATAAAACCTCTACTTTTGCAACAACAGCAGCTCAAAAATTTTGAAAAAATATATAAAACAAATACTGAAACAATTGATAAGCATTTTTAATTGGCAGATCACTGAAAAATTGAGAAATAGAAGATTCCAATCTCAGTTGGAGGCATAGTCAGGTGTTGAAGTTATTTTCATTACATGAACATACAGTAAAATAGGACTCTCTGAATTGGATTTGTTCAGTGTGGATGAAGAACAACACAGAGGAGCAGAGTGAGAAAATAATGTCAGAGTAAGGGAGAGGAATAGATTAAGGAGGAGAGGAGAAGTTGGATGAGGACAAGGGAGAAGAAGAGGTATGGGAGAGGAGTAAGAATGTGTGCTGGACTGTGCATCTCTATGGTTTTCCCCTCACACTTGTGGAACCTAAGAAAGCTTATTTCTGCCGTGAATAGAAAATAAAAAAGGTAATTGTGTCTTTTTATCTCACAATTCTTTTTTCTCTCAGTTCCTATAGTTTATATATCACAATTCTGAGAAAAAAAGTCAAAATTGTGAGATGTAAACTCACAATTGCAAAATAAAAAAAAATAGAATTGTGAGATAAAAAGTCACAATTACCTTTTATGCTTTTTTTTATTCTGTGGCGGAAAAAAAAAGCTTCCATAATAACCAAAGGCCATGTACTGTATGTTGGATTTGTTGTTGATCAATGGCAGCAATTTCATGTTTTCATTTCAGTAAAAGCTTCATACTACAACGATTCCACTACCACTGTTCCATATTTGCAAAATATATGGTCTGCATAGGGCACTAGCTACCGAGGGGACACCATCCCAACCTCTATGAGGGCACCATCAACACCACACACCCAACCCCAGAAAGAGATTTCAACCAAGGGGGACACTGAAGTTCTGCATAGGGGTCTCATTTGACCAGTGGCTGCCCTGAGCAATTGTTACTTTTTTCTTCTTTTTTTCTACTGCACATTCTATAAAGTAATGACTCACTTCTGTTGCCAAGAATGCACACATTCAACACTCAACCACAAATGTAGAGTGGATTACATGTAAGCATTCTACTTTTACTGCAGTAAAAGGAAACTGAATTTTAAAAACTATGGATTTCATATTTTCTGCAGGTAGAACCGAAACATGACAAGTAATGCAGTTTTTGTAATGCCATCTACTGTTAGTATTTTGACAGTCATTGCGCTATGATTGACTATATGTTCATGTTGGATAGAAAACTAGTGCTAGTTTGACAGAACGACTCAATTTTGAATCAGGTTTGCTGTGTTTTGATAGAGTTAGCATAAGCTGAAAAAGTTTTTTTAGCATTTTGAAATGTAGAAATGTCTGTTTGGCTAATTGTGTGATGTAGCTATGTTGCTGTGTTAAGAGTTCAGAAAAAGTACTTTAAATATCGGTAAACGCTTGTTAGCAATTGTAAAAAACTGTAATCACAGATTGAATTTTGTATAAGGCTGAATTTTTATAAATCACAGGCAGGATGTTATAAATCACAGACTGTACATTTGGAAATCACAGGTTGTATATTTAAATCACAGACTGCATGTTTATAAATCTCAGACTGTGTTTATAAATCACAGGTTGAATGTTTATAGGGTGGATCTTTCATAAATCACATGCTGTATTTGTATATTATATTTATAAATCACAATCACAACTTGTATATTTATAAATATACAGGTTGTATTTATATATTTATAAATCACAGGCTGTACATTTATAAATCACAGTCGACATTTATACATCACAGACTGCATTTATATATTTATAAATCACAGGCTCTATGTTTATAAATCACAGTCGACATTTATAAATCAGTTGATATTTATAAATCAGTCGACATTTATAAATCACAGTCAACATTTATACATCACAGACTGCATTTATATATTTATGAATCACAGGCAGTATATTTATAAATCACAGTCTACATTTATACATCACAGACTGCATTTATATGTTTATAAATCACAGTCTATATTTACAAATCACAGTCGACATTTATAAATCACAGACTGCATTTATATATTTATAAATCACAGGCTGTATATTTATAAATCACAGTCGACATTTATAAATCAGTTGATATTTATAAATCAGTCGACATTTATACATCACAGACTGCATTTATATATTTATAAATCACAGGCTGTATATTTATAAATCACAGTCTACATTTATACATCACAGACTGCATTTATATATTTATAAATCACAGGCTCTATGTTTATAAATCACAGTCTATATTTATAAATCACAGTCGACATTTATAAATCACAGACTGCATTTATATATTTATAAATCACAGGCTGTATATTTATAAATATATAAAATCACAGGCTGTATGATTTTAAGGCTGAATTTTAATAAATCACAGGCAGCAGGTTTATAATGTGGAGTGTTTAGAAATCACAGACTGTATGTTTATAAATTATGTTTCTCATTTGTGGAGCAAATGAGGTTTTTGAGCAGGTTCACCTGATGAGCATCTCCTGATGGGATGATGTAAGCTTGGATGGGCTCTGTGATGCACTTGCTGTTCCTCATGGCCTGCCGGAGCTGCCTGAGCAACTCCACTGTGATCTTTGGGGACATAGCGTCTGTTTAAAGAGAAAGAAATTGTCAGTGGCAAAATTTACAAATAATTTATGACATCTAGTCATCACTGATGACTACAGAGTGAAAAACTATCAGTCATTCGCTAATGTAATATTTGAGTCAATATCTAATTCTAATACATGCGACCTTTCACTTTCAGGTCTAGGCTAATCAAATATAATCTCAGTCAAATGATCCCTGTGTGAAAGAAATCAAAATTTTTATGTGAACCAAACAATTAATTTTGCAAATCTGTTCACAGCATTGTGAAAAATGCAACTTTGATTTAAGATTATAATAAATTAAAACCACTGCTAGACTACTTCAGTCGATTGACATTAAATCACAATCAACTAGTTATTATATTGTCGACAGAACAGACATCTACAAGTTTCTGGCTGTACAAGAGTGCATATAAGTGTAAAAAAATGCTTTTGTGAACAGAAAGAATTACCTGTAGTCATTTTCCCTCTGTGAACCCGAGATCTTACTGTTAACGTGGAGCTCAAAGTTGGAAAGATATGAGCTTGTTAACCTTTACCTCGCACAGACTGTCTCTCAGGTGGCATAATGCGACCATCCCATAGTTAAAGATTTACTGTCTGTTTTCTTGTTCCGTGATCATGCAACCATTTACCAAATGTGAAACTGAAGAGCTTTATCAGTTCCTTTTGCAAAAGACTAATAATAAAAACATTCTCTTTCAAAGAAAAAACGTTTCTGTCATTATCAATGAATGAAGGAATCAAACGAGTGAATAAATAAATATTCTGATTTTCTATGAGAGAATATATTATAATTTAATATGATTTTACAGTAGGCTATTATTAAAAATACTATGCAATTTTGGCGAAAAGTATGGTTACTTTAATGTTTTTTGTTTTGTAAGGCTTCCAGGAAACTGAAGTCACAGATATTATAAATATTAGATTACAATTTATATTTGTGGATACATATTTTAGCCAGGAAAAATTTTTGTTCTGTGCTTATTCATTCACAAAAAAATATGCGCTTTTGTCTAAAAGCTAGAGCATCAACAGGTAGCTGTTACATCATCCAATCACTTCAATGGAATTATCATATCGACAGCTGATTGGATAGACGAGCTCCACAGTTCGACAATATAAACAATCCACATTCAAACAGTCAGTTAGCGAGTATTCATTTAGACGAAAGATCTGCAGTGTACAAGGAATTAACAACGCATCAGTAAACTTAAATTAAACCGAAACAAAACTTAGTTAGAATCGATTTTTATTATGTTTTATTCGTGGTAGGTGTGGCAGTCCCCCGTACTGTTTATCCAAATACAACGCTTTCGATTACAGAAATGCTAATAATCTGCAAACATATTTAGTTTTATTAATTTTGCACACATGTTAATACGTTTTTTTCTTTCTTATCAAAGGAAAGATTTGTGTGATGCGCGCCGACGCTTCCTCGATTATCAAAACACACGCATGTTATGCAAGCGATAACAATAACACTCGTCTTGGTCTCGCGCTTGCACAATCCACTGCCGTTTTCTGAGCACATATAGTGAATGACTGACATCAAACAATTCACCAGTTACCTTGGAGAAGCGAGTCCTGAAATGTAAACTATTGGTAAAAACTCTGCTGTTCCTTGTGTTATTGTGCAAAGGAAGCTGCCATTACAGTGATGACGTGTGCGTGCACGTGACAGGCTGCCTCTTCCAGTCACATGGCGCACATGAGGCTCTCCCACTTCTAGTCAAAGAGCTTAACTGTTTATCGTCTAGTAAACATCTACTACATGTATTGCTGCTAGCACAGCTATAGGTGTAGAATTTAAACTTAACCAGTTTGCTGATGACACTGCAGTTTTTTTTTTTTTTTGAAAAACTAATTTTAAGTACCAAAAATAGTTTCATGCCTTGAAATGATTTTTTCTGTTGTTTTCTCCTCAAAGACTGCTCCTCTACAGAATTAGAGAATATTCCAGTTAAACATGAATTAACATATCTAACATAACTTGAGGTCTTAGATTATAGTAGCCTACACTTAATGACACTTTCAAAATTAAATGTTTGATAGAGTTTATGAAGAATGGAGAAAGTCCTTGCCTAAATATATATTTAATACTCTTGAAATGTAATTTTTCCGTCGACAAAATTCCTGTTAAATCCAGTTTTCACAGACAAGCCTTATAGCATACGCACAATTATTTCTTATGGAATATCAGACATACTATTCAAAAACAAATCTTTATTTTATCATACTTGGTTCAGTGAGTTCAGGCATTATTTTAGTAAGGCATCTGGTTAATTCCCATGGTTATTTGTTGTTATACTGAATTTCTTGAAAAATTCCAGTTAAACCAAGAGAGTTTTCTATTGTTCTTGACGCAATTCCAAAGACTTTTAAAGAACTCTATTCAGTGGAAATCAACATGGATAATACTTGTGAGAATACTTTCTTTGATAATGTTGATGTTCTAAAACAGGTTATAAGGAATGCTTTTTGTTCTGTGTCCTTTCCTGCTGCAAGACTGTTTTGGTCTTCTTTATTTGGTAATATCTCTTGGGTTAAAGCATGGAAACTGCCAAATAAGTTCTGTATACAATAACAAAATTAAGGAAGTGTCTTACAAAATGCTTCATAGGATTGCTAGGCATGCTTTAGAAAGATTTAAGCTCAGTATTTCCTATACCTGTGAATTTTGTGGACAGGAAAAATAAACTATTTTGCATCTGTTTTTTCCCACTGTATTTATGCATGATTATTTTGGGAAGATTTAGAATTCTATTTTAATAGAAAACTAGAGTGTATGATGGAAATGTGTGTATTTGATGTACTTTTTTATTCAGAGAATAAAAATTTTAAATGTAAAGAACAACATACTGTACATTTGTTTATTTTATTGGGAAAATAAGAAGAAGTGGGCTCAATGCAAACCAAATTTTTCACATTTTATAAATGACTTATATATTTCTTCTCTTTCCTGTCATTCTCCTATGCTGTTTACACTGTAGACAGAGCTTCCAGGTTCTGCGTCAGCATCACACACATGCGTTGTGCTGCTCACGTGAACAGCGTCGGCCAATACTGAGTAAACAGCGTAGGAGAATGACACAGAAGAGAAGATATTATTTAATAAAATCATTTTTAAAGGGATAGTTCACCCAAAAATGAAAATTCTGTCATCATTTACCCACCCTCAGGTTGTTCCAAACCTGAATTTATTTGTTCTGCTGAAAACAATAGAAGATATTTGGAAGAATGTCAGTAACCAAACAGATCTCGTCCCCCATTTACTACCATAGTAGGAAAAATAAATACTGTGGTAGTCAATGGGGGGCGAGATCTGTTTGGTTACTGACATTCTTCCAGATATCTTCCGTTGTGTTCAGCAGAAGAAAGAAATTCATATAGGTTTGGAATAACTTGAGGGTGAGTAAATGATGACAGAATTTTCATTTTTGGGTGAACTATCCCTTTAAGGTTCAACCACTGTAGTCACGTTGACTATTTTAACAATGTCTTTACTACCTTTCTGGGCCTTGAATGTGGGAATTACGTTACTTTCTACGGGGGATCAGAAACCTCTCGGATTCATCAAATATATCTTAATTTGTGTTACGAAGATGAACAACGGCTTTATGGGTTTAGAACGACATTAAGGTGAGTAATTCATGACAGAAATTTCATTTTTGGGTGAACTAACCCTTTAAGCATGAATTAATGCATATTAGTGCACCCATATTGTAAAGTGTTACCAAAAAACTTACCTCCCCCAAAATTTTGAACGGTATATATTTGTAATTATTCTTAGTAAGTCACCTGCCAGACATTCGCAAAACACACACACACACAATAAACTAAACAAAACAAACAATGTTAGTAATGCAGGCTCAAAAAACAAATTATAGTTGTGTTGCATGAAAACAAGGGCTGTGTTGTTTTCAAACTGATTGCATCATACAAAACATAAACATAATAGAAACCAGAGTAACATGGGAATAAAGGAGTATAATACAGTATTAAGTTAGGCTTTTGAGGAATTTACAACAAATTTACAATGGAATTTACTTTGAAAGATCATTAAGAGCAGAGCAGCAAGTTCCATACGTTTGTGTAACATGATCGTGTCATTTTCTTAAATGGATATGGGTGTGTAAAATGCACATGACGAAATGAGGAATGTTCTTTACAGACTTTATTTAGGGTAGCGCCATATTTAATTTACTGACGATAATGAAAACTAGGCTGTGAGAGATAGAAGTATGTAGATTGTACTGTTGTTTAACAACGTAGCCCAGCGACTGTTCAGTCTTTCCGAAAAGAAAAAAAAAACTTTCAGTAGACAAAAACTCCATAAAACAGTTTTGAAAGTTGTGAGTTGTGAGAATTACATGATCTAGGGCCTTCACAGCCTTGTTTTCATCCGTGTTAAATTCAATATGGGGTCTAACCACAATTTGATGGCTTTCTAACATTGGGGTAAACCTGTCCTGGTTTATTAAAGTATTGACGTGAAAGCAGTGCTGTGATATCATTGTAGGGTCGGTCTAGTGCCTCAGTAACCCGAGCAGACAGACTGCAGCCGTCATGACGGACAGTAACATCCTGCAGGGGACCAGCATCAGTCCTGCATTTCCACCTGAAAAGGAAGATATTCCAGGTTAAAAGTGTAAAACACTTTTACATGATGTAAATGTTGATAAACACCGAGTTCAGGCTTACTTGGTGTGCATGTCTTTGATTCTTTGAACACACCCATCTTGTCACTGGTCTTAACTGAATTCAGCTTCTCTTGGCTCACTTCACCTGCAAAACAGGTTTATACAACAACATGTTAATTTCTATCCGTTTAACTTTTGGTCATTTCTAATTTTAAAAATGTTCACAGATTTAATCTATTAAAGTTTGTTCATTTTTATGACTTAAATTGGGTTTTTCCCATTTTTAAGGCAAGATACTCCAAGTGAATAGAGTAAAAAAATAACTAATAGATACATCATACTTTGCCAGTTGATTGCTTTGATTAAGAATTGCAAAAAAAAAAAATTGTATTACCAGTTTTCTAAAAAAGGTATGTTTAAATATGCAAATGAGGCACTGTCTAATTAAATATGCACTCATTTGCATAAATTCCCTGAACACAAATCTGAACATGGGATAAAGCCAGGTTCAAAATGCTTCTGCATCCATCCGTCATAAATATGTGCTCCACACGGCTCCGGGGGGTTAATAAAGGCCTTCTGAAGCGAAGTGATGTGTTTGTGTAAAAAAAATATCCATATTTGACAAGTAAATATCTAGCTTCCGCACGAGCCGCCTTCCGTATTCAACGTACGCAGAAAGTGTAAACCTCTTGCAGTTCACAAAGCTTATGCTACGTCCAACGCCTTCCCTAATCGACTTACGGAAAAAGTGTAACTGACGCGACGCCAGTTTACACTTTCTTTGTAACTTCAATATCGAAGGCGGTTTGACGGAAGCTACATATTTTACTTGTTTAAATAATAATGATTTTTTACACAAACGCATCGCTTCGCTTCAGAAGGCCTTCATTAACCCCCCGGAGCCGTGTGGAGCACATATTTATGATGGATGTGGATGGAAGCACTTTCTTCAGCTCATACTCATTGATCCCTATCACTGCCATTGTAAAGCTTGGATGCGTCAGGATATTTATTAATATTTCTGCGATTATGTTCATCAGAAAGAAGAAAGTTATATACACCTAGGATGGCTTGAGGGTGAATAAAGCTTGATTGGGCTAATTTTCATTTCAAAGTGAACTAATCCTTTAAGATATATTTTGGATGTTTTCTTTCCACTAGTTTAAAATAACATGTTATGAAAAGCCAAATAGACCAAAAAATCTCAAAATTGACCAGTGCTTGAAAAAACAATGTTTTTGCCTGTAGTGTCTTGCCTTAATTTTTTGACTGGCCAGCTTTCATTATGAGAATGATCTTTTCAACTATGCCCTATAGAGAACTACAAAGTTATTTAGGTACTATGTTTAGTATGCACCCACATAGCAACCCCCCACCACCCAATCATGACATGCATCCATCGCATTTTCTTAAAAAATAAATAAATAAAGTATAATTCAAAATGTTTCTTATAAAACACCCTATTTAAAAATAAAAGACTTTAGTTTCTATTGTTCTGTTTTCCTTGCTGTCCTGAGGTATAGACCTCTGTTATATACCGCTCTCCTGTTTCATGTCTCTATGCTCCACCTGTGCATCAGATTACTGTGCAATTTCCCTTTTTTGTGTCTTTTGAATGGACTGGATTGTTCATTGTTTTGACAGACAAAGCATACTGAGTCGGTTCAGCAGAAGAATGCAATAATCAAACAACTTCAAAAATATATGAAGAGACACACCAGGCCCCTCAAAAAGATTTAATACAAGCGTGGCTCTTTTCTGCCAGCTCTTGTGCTTGAATATATGAATATTATTATTATTTTTAATGTTTAAACATTTGAAATGAAATAAGCAGAAAGCGCCTTTATTCATTTAAAAAAATATTAACAAAATTATATTCATATATAATATGATGTGTGATCAAACAAATTATAATGTTAATTATGAATATTATTTATACATTTTAGAGTTGTCAAATTATAATTGCTATAATTATGTAATATGATAATTATCTCAATTTAGAAGTATATGTATATATGTATGTGTGCAGTCAGATGTATATGGTATGCATATTATAGATTATATGTATAAAAGATATAATTTATGGAATTGTATATATACTGTTTATTGTATTACAATATATATTGATAGTATTATTTCCATATCATTAAACACTGAGCTATTTTTAATTATTAGTCTATATATACATGCATCAGATGGGCATCTCACTGTGTTTTTTCAGTATCTTACGCTATGACCACCACATTTTTAAGATGGCATGTGAAGCTGAAAACAGTTCTTTGAAAAGCAACAAAAGTTGCATAAGTATAAACTTCATATTCTTTTGTTTACCTGACACCAGATAATTGACCTGCTGGCATTTCCCATCAGACCTTTGTGAAGGAGAACCAGGTAAGATGGAAACTCTGGATATGGGGAGGTTTAGCGCATCTGCCACTCTCTTACGGAAATCATACCTGCACACAACAGTCAATGTGCCAAAATAAAACATGCATTGCTTTTGCAAAAATATATTTCATATTTACTGTAATGGATGACTTGTAATTATTCTTTTGTGATGTAATGGATCAACATGCCATTATCATTACAACATATAAGGTGACATATCATGTGCTAGTTACAAGAAAGCCAGAAGTCATTGTGTTCATCTACACTACCAGTCAAAAGTTTGGACATGGTAAGATTTTTAATGTTTTTAAAAGAAGTTTCGTCTGCTCACCAAGGCTGCATTTCTTTAATTAAAAATACAGTAAAAACAGTAATATTGTGAAATATTATTATAATTGTTTTCTGTTTAAATATATTTTATAAAGTAATTTATTCCTGTGATCAAAGCTGAATTTTTAGCATCATTACTCCAGTCTTCAGTGTCACATGATCCTTCAGAAATCATTCTAATATGCTGATCTGCTGCAAAACTACATTTTTAGTAGTCAGGTTGATACAGTTAATATTTTGAATATAAAAACCAGTTAAATTGCAAGTTAAGTGAATGAAGGACATTTCTGGATTTTTGAACGCACCTGCTGAAAGAGGCCCTGTTGGGGAAGATCTGCGTGGCAGAAGGGGATTCTGGGTGAATATCTGCACATGCGGTTGTCGTGGTATTGAGTCTGAGAACTAATGACCTCTGGACAACTGGGGGTAAAACATTGAGACAATTTCTATGTTGTTCGTTATGCAGAATTCTATTCCAACGCAAGTGTGAAAGTTATTCATATTTGCTACCTGTGAAGTCTCCGGACAGCTGCAACAGAATGTCATTGTACAGTTGTCTCTTGGTGAGACTTATGGATCCATGTCTGCCCGTCAGATCTCCAACCCAACAGGAGAGAGCCCTCATCTGAGAACAGCTGTTCATCTGAGAGACAATTATTTATGTCTTAATAACTTTTGCATAATATATTCAAAAAATAAAATTTAGCATTTGATGAGAAAATAGGCCTTCATCTTCTCTCACATTTGTCATGTTAAATGGATTATACATTTCATCTTCCCCAGGACACGCACCGTCTGACCCCACCGGCTCATCTGCAATGTACCAGGAAGCCTCTGCAAACTAGAAAGCAGTAAGAAAATTCCTCAAATTCAATTTAATTAATGGCTAACATGACTAATGAAAAACTTAACTTAAAAACTTTGCTTAACTCAACTAACTTACATTTAATTGTTGTGATGCCCGCACATCCACCTCTAACATAACGTCACCATAGCTGCCATCTGGAAAGGTCTGCTGGAACTAAAAACATGTACAGTGGATCACTTAGCAGTAAATTACTAAATGTTATATCTTATTTAAAAAAAATCTTAATCAAGAATATTCATAAATATTTATATATTTTTATAAATGTAAATATATGGGTCAATGATGTGACGGGTAATTTTTTTGTCCAAAGGCCTTAATAATAATAAAAAACTAAGATATGACATCCAAAGTATGTAAGGTAGTACAACTAGATCTCTTTTAATGAATCCAAAAGGTTTGAATTATATTTTGCTACATATAAAGGTATTTTAAAGATTTTTAAGTGTTAAAAGGTCATTCGGTTTAACCGTACAAAGGCCAATACAGCCATTTCATTTGTGATTAAAATATCTTAAAATTTTATAAATGTATATATTTTTTATTCTGGCATGATTTTATAACATCATATTCAAACATCATATCAACATAGTGCAAAATGGTATTAAAATTGTGTGTAGAAGTCATTGCTTTGTTATGAGAAAGAATGTCATTCGGAGTAACCAATATAATGGAATCATTTTGGATCAAGTCATGTGGTCAATATCATGTGACAGGATGTGACATCATTCAGACACCTGCAAAGGACCACATGGTCATGAAGCAAAGCAACTAACTCTCTTTTAACTATTTGAAAAATTCATGTTTTCACTTGCTCTTACGCATGTCCCAAAACATCAGGTCATTCGGTACAACTGCTATAAAACATGGAAAATGTGTGCGAATGACCTGAATATTTTAAAAACTTGTACTAAATATAAAAATTTTGATTGCTAGCTAGCTAGCTAGCTATCAGCCTGTTAGCATTGTTTGAAAATATTGTCATTTGGTATAACCAAAAGTGACATTCGGTAAAACCGAAATTTTGGTTAAACCGAATGACTTTTTTGGTGACAAATTTTGTCCATCTTGTAAAAAATGACAAAAGCAGTGTTAACTAATTATAAAAAAAACACATGATCTCATTGTTAACACTTAATAAAACTTCAAAAATAATTATATCTTATATCTCCATTATATTTTTTACACTTTTAAAAACCTTATTCGTCAGTGACCCATATATATTTGTAAAAATTATTTATAATGACATATGTAATGATTACCATATAAGCAATATTTTTAGGGAAAAAAACATTTAATTATTATTTGCATCCTAATTTGCTGAAAAACAAGACTAAATGTCCTGGGGTATTTTTTATATTACTGACCATTAAAGGGTTAAGTAAATTCAAATTGTTGCCTTGTTTGACCACTTTGAAATGCAGATGCTTAAAGGCAAATGTTTAAATGCACCAGATGCTCTTGACAAAATGTGTTATGAATATAAAATTATCAGTCGTTGTCATTTTTTGTTGTAAATCATGTGAATCGTTCTTCCGCTAACAACACCAAGACCACAGGACAGCTGCAGGTCTACTGTGCGGCATGTGACAGATCCATCTGCCTGCGGTAGAGATGAGCTTCATACCGTCCCAGCAGGACAAGAGCTGTACCCCTCCACAACCACAGCCTCACCCAGTTACCCCTCACCACCCCTTCCTCCTCCATCCAGCATTATTAACAGCGTCATCTTTTTGTGGCAGATTTAAAGTGACGGTAGATTTTAAGCCACTTTAGGGTGGGAGAGAGTAGAGATGAGGAAGATATTTATTTTTTACAGTTCCCTCTAATTTAGTTACCATGGAAACTGTAGGAGCCATTCAAAATAGACAATTCAAGCCTTGTAGCAACACCTTATATCCTGGCAACCACCCAGACGACCCTACCCTCATGACAATGAGTTTTGAGCAGGGAAGCACCACATATAAAAATCTACTTATATGATGTATTCTTAAAGATACCTATTAAATTAGTTTTTTCTTACCATCATCACTGTCCCAGTTACAGCACCACTGAACATGGCCTCAGCAGTCACCCAATTTCCATCTGGGGTGTCCTCTGCTGAGATATCTGCACACCTCATTCTGTAAATAGGAAAAGAAACCATTTTAAGTTATCCATTTTCAAGTAAATTTTGCAATTTTCCTCCCGCATTCTAGGTGAGTCAAAGAAACCTGGTGTATTACTTGTATAAATATTATGTGTATTGTTTGTATAAACAATGTGTGTAGAGGAATGAGCTGTTTGAATCCTCCCACACATATTTTTCATGATGGTTTTTAGGTATTTCAGCTATCTGACTCTAAATAGCTTTACAGAAAACTGTGGTCTTTTTCCGGAATACTCAATTATGCCTGTTGGGAAAAAGTATCTTGCTGTCAGTCTCACTGCTGCCTCACTGGCACAAATGCAGAAGATTGCTCTGATATGAAAAACATGAGGAACTGAGACAAAATGCAGAATTGGGAATCAGTTGTATCATGACCTGCACCTGCAGTTGTTCTCACTTATTTATGGTTCTGCTTCTAATAGTTTAAGGAGAAGCAAACTAATATCTCATATTTATTTCAAAGGTCAAATTGTTGTGAAGGGCAAATACAGGTGACTGTTTGAGGATGCATGATTTGTAAAGATACTAACCTTGTGCCGTTGGTGTAATGTATGACCAGAGACCGGCCAATGATGCTGTTTGGTCCTGAAAGTGGCATATTATCATCCATGTACTGGGTTTGAAAGTTGTTCTGACCCGTCAGGTCTCCAAACTTCCCACTGATGTCTCCAATCTCATACTGGTCAACCGTGCCAATCCCTGGAGCTGGAGATAAAGATGCGTTCACAGAAAACGGGTTGAAATGCCCCATGATTGTACTGTCGGAGCAGGGTTCCTGTGTGCTCATGATTGGAAGAATATGGACGTGGTAGCCACCAGCTCTGGCATTAAGCCCAGTGAAGGAGATATTTAGGATTGTTGGCCCTTGAGGTGAGACTTGGGAGAATCGGACTTGACCTTTAGAAGATTCAGGCCCGTACCAGGAACTTGAGTGAGCAGAGGGAAAGCGGAACAAGGTGAGGTTTGCACAAACAATCCGTGGAGCTGTTTGGTTTGGACCATGTACCACCAAAGAACGACCAATAATTCCAGACACCCAAGAGGTTGTGTCAGTAAAAAAGTTCTTGGTAGCCACCGTCCCCATCTCAGACTGTAGGTCCAGAGTCCTGTGCTTGCCAGAGATATCCCCAACTTCACAAGCAAAAGGGCTGTCTGGACCACAGTTAACACTGTATGCACTCACCGTGGTGTCTACGTAGAATGGGTTCCAGTGTCCTCCAGTGGACAGACAACATGCCTTGTCACTGTCGGTCTCTGTGCTGATGGGATAGTTGTGGACGTGCCAGTTGTGATTCAGTGTAGAAGGTGCAGAGAGTTGTCCGTAAGATAGGTCCATGAACACGGAGACATCAGAATATGGGTCACTACTGACCTGAGTGAACAGGACCTTCCCCACAACCGGACCACGAAAGTCCGCCTTGGCGACAATCACTTCACCAGGGTAGCCTATACTTGCACAGGCAAATCTGGTCGTATTGGGCAAGTGTATCACGACAGATCGACCCACAATGCTATTCCGGCCAAACAGAGGTAGGTTCCAGTCTGTGAAATTAACCTGAAAGTTATTTGCATTCTCCAGAGAACCATGCCTGGCACTCAGATCTCCGACCTCAAAGCGATCATGAGTGGACCCTTTTGGTGGCGGATACGCTGGTGCCTGAACATTCACATTGAAGGGGTTCCAGTGACCCCCAACATTGTTGTTACTACAGCTGCTATCCGAGGGAGATCTCATCTGGGGTAGAGGAAACTGATGAACGTGGTACGGCCCAACTCTTCTGTCCAGGTTTGTCAGGTTAACAATGATGGTGGTGAGGTCAAACGGAGATGGTTGTTGAAAGGTGAAGTAGCCTTTAATCCCTTGCATGTTCAGGACAGCGCTAACAACCTTCATTGCAACGCTTCGGATCTCTGCACATGCATAGCTTGAGTTAAAGTTGAGAACAGCGAAGCGGACACTAGAACTGAGAGCGGAGATTTCCAACCGAGACTTCACAGGTTCTAGAGTTGATCCCACATTCAGAAGGCCTAGCTTTGTAAGACTCTTGGGATCCAGACTACCAAGAAGCATAGTGCAGCTGGTGGAGTTTTGTGACACCAAAATTGTGACATTTGTAAAAGTCCTGGTCTGATTGACATTTCTTAGATCTGAGAGAACCCTCGCCCCTGCTTCTCCTGTCACTTGCCGGATGTAGATGTTCCCAGCCACGGGACTGAAAAATCGTGCCTGCCAAGTTCTGACCTGGGACTCCGACATGAGTCCGGCACAAATCCTTATGCCACCACATGTCTCAACCAGCACTGAGAGGGCATCCAGACTAAGGTGCTGTTTAAACAGGGTGGACACATTCACTGCAGCCTGGGGCTGATCTACAGAAAAGGTGAAAACACTGTCTCCTATGTGTGACTTTTGACAGGGTGAAGCAAAATGGCCGTACATAACAGGGAATGTAGTGAGGGAGATATTGAATGATCGGCATGTGCCGGTTCCTGTGAGATTAACAATGGACATCAGCTCTGTGGAGTCAAATTTGATCCAACCAGTGATATCCATCATGTTGAAGTCAGCCCGATACTTCACACAAGAGGCACAACCTAAAAATGGAATAAACAAAATATAATAGGAATTCAAATAAAACATACTCATTCTTTTCAGGAAGTCTGCAAACTATTTATGATTTCAAGCATTTAATTTTAGCAGATCACATGCAGATATATTGAACAAATCAGTCAGATTCCAGTGTAAGATTAGACATATTACCCATGTCAACACCTCATCTGTTATAAGGTTGTTAGACACCAATAGCGCTGATTAAAGGACATTATTATTAGCTTTAGATGTGCTCAGGTCACAGGTGGGTTCAGGTGTCATAGTGTGTCAAACATAACATTCTAAGAGATTCTCTAAGAACTTTGGGAGTGTCCCTTTGAATTCAGGGAATTGTGCGATTTAATACATAAATAAATGTCACAGTCGGGCTGAGTCATACTGAACAACAGTGAATACAAAAAGCCTGTAAGTTTTCAGCTATGCAAAACTCCCATTTACAAATAATGTCAAAGACATGAAAGCATGATTTTACTTTTACACCACATTCCCTTGTGTAATAGGTGCGAAGGTTATATTACAGTTTTAACTCATACACTGTAACTAAGGATACAGTTTAACTACGTTAACTTAAAAAAAGAGGGCTAGAAATTAGAAATATTTTTAAGTGCAGTAAAAACTTAGCATGTATATTTTCTCACATAAATCAAGCTTGAAGTTTTAGGTTTATAGTGCCTATTATGCATTTAGCATCACATTATACCTTATGAAACACTAGGTATCACATACAAACACTAGATATCACCAGATATCACAAGGTCACTGAATAATTTAACAATTGTTAAGCAATTGCAGACTGTCACATGCTAATAAGTTAACTAAAAATGTATAATAGCTTACAGTGATAATATGATGCAAATTCTTAAACTTTTCCATTGACTCTGCAACAGTTTTCCAGAAACTCAAAGAGACCACACACTTTGAACATGCGTTGCTGGGATGCAAATCCCTATATTTTGGGAGGAAAAAAAGTTGGCACTTACCCGTCAAGATAAACAGGATCAAAGCTCTTGGCAGCAACATGTTACCAGCTGTTGTTTATGTGTGAGTTTGCAAGCAAGAGGTAGAAATATAGACAGTTGTGTGAGAGTGGTTTCACAAGGGAAGCCCCTGTGTGTGTGTGTCTATAACCTACTGTACTGGAGTAGTCTGTGTGCATGTGTGTGTGTATGTGTGAATTCCTCAATGTCTCAGTGTGTAGCTGGTTTGAATGAGACTGTGGCTTGTCTCTTCTATAGTCTCAAGGGAGGGCTGCAGAGGGAGTGGCTTCTCAACATCCTGTGTTCATGCTTTTCTTGACTCAGACACATAACAGCTGATATAACATACACAAAGCATCATTTACAACCATGGAAATATGGTTTAGCAAGATTTTCCAAGAATAAAGGTTTATGGAAGTAATGAACACACCACCGGAAAATAAATACGCTCAACATTTTGGTGGTAGGCTTAGATTAAGGAGCAAATTTAGCAATTTACAACCTACTATCTTTCATATTTTTTATACTTTCCTGTTTTTTGCTGTTTAATTTCTCCTCAATGTGGCCAATACAAAAAATTTTCCAGCTAAATATAGGAGCACTGGGATTTATTTTTGGCCTGAGCTGCTCCAAGATGCTCTTGAGGTTCTTCAACTGGTGCTATTTTAGATAATGACTGGTGAGGCCTCAGTGAGGAGATGTGACATAGACAAGAGTTCACTCAAAAACAGACACAACTGCTTTGCTTTGGAAAGATGCACATTATTATGGCTAATTATAGCTGGCGTATACAAGAAATATAGTGACTAAACAAGCAGTCCACAAATAAAGAAGCTGCTACTAAGCTGTTGTTCCCTAATGATCGAATCTCCACTTTCACTTCATTATTAAAATGAGAGCAGCTATTCTTCCATCAGATATCTGTTCTTTTCATAGTTAAACAGATGGCTGTGCTTCATTTTTGGGCTTATCTGTCATGTTAATAATATCCCAGATAGCAACATTGTGTCGGCCCAGATCCGGCCCACATCTGGCACATGCTGCATTGAATCACGGTCCTTGTGTGGGCCGCTTCTGTTTGCCAGATCTGAGCCACAAGCAGGCCACAGCAATGCCACATGTCAGCCAAGAGCAAAGAAATGAACCTAAACTGGACCTTATCTGAGCCACAAAATCTGTGTATATTAAATATAGAGTCATCTATATTTATTAATAAGCCTGTTATCAAGCAGAATCCCTGAAGGAAAGAAGAGAACAGAAAAAGAGACAAACAGAAACACAAGAACTACAACTGACTTCAGCCACAGCCTTAGATGAAATCAACTGAAGATGAAAGACATTAAATCTCTCAAGATCTCAGCAGAGGAGGATCAAACAACTCCACAAACAGCATCACCAGCTTCACTTATTACTAACCAGATTGACTATTTTTGTTTGATGTCTACAAAAATTGTTATTGAGAATTAACAGAGGTTTAACTCTAATGTGTTTCATTTGAAGTCACTATATCTGTGATTAGTGTTTCCATTAGTAAGCCTCTTAACTCTTATTACACGTTTGTCTTTTTTAGTTGCTGTGAAAGTGTTTGTAAAACACATTTGCAGTAGCAAAGAAAGCAAATGAAAACGATGTCAGGAGATGATGTTTTTATAGTCATCATGAAACAACTTGATTTCATTTGAATCAAACGATTGTTGCAATATTAATACATTTACATTATAAATCCAGCACTACTACAGATGGGACCCTGCAGCAATCAGATTTTAACAAACATGAGCACACAAAAGTTTGTTTATCATGACACACACAGACATCAAGAATCAGCACAAGATTCTCAAAAATGGTGACAATCAACAAAATATTCAGATAATCAGATCAACTGTGGACATCACAAAAACTACTAAATGTCACAACAACAACAAAAAAAAGCAACAAATAAAAGCAAATATTTACAGTTAAAAAAAAAATAGTACAGTTCAGCTGCATAATTTATTCATGCTGCAATGCATGCTGGGTGTTTTGTACTATGCTGGTACCCAGCATGCATTGCAGCATGGCACTTTTGATTGTCACCACTGTTGAGATTTATGCGCTGATTCTTGATGTGTGTTTGTCATCATTAACTTGTAGTGCTCATGTCTGTTAAAATCTTCTAACTGATTTCTGCAGGAACTCATGCTGTAGTGACGCAGGGTTTGTAATATAAACCAGTGGTTCCCAACCACATTCCTGGCGCCCCCCCAACACTGCCTGTTTTCCATGTCTCTTTAATCAAACACACCTGATTCAGATCATCAGCTTATTAGTCAAGACTCCAAGACCTGAAATGGATGTGCCAGACAAAGGAGACATAATGTGCAGTGTTGGTACCAATGGCACAACACAACTGTTAGATTCAAATGACATCAGGGTATTTCATGATGACTACAAAACAATCAACAGACAACCATCATCACCTGATGGCATTTTGCTTTAGCTTTCTTTGCTACGGCAAAGGTGTTTTACAAAAACATTTTCACAGCAGCCAGAAAAGGCAAAATGTTTGATAAGACTTAAGAGCCCAACTAATGAAACAACTAATCACCATTATGGTGACTTCAAATGAAACATGAAATGAACAACTTCTGTAGAAATCTGACAGAAATAAAGTCAATCTGGTCATTAATAAGTGAAGCTGGCAATGCTGTTTGTGGAGTTGTTTAATCATCCTCTGTTGAGATCTTGAGACATTTAATGCCTTTCATCTTCAGTTGATTTAATCTAAGATGACTCTATATTTAATATATATATAAGAATTAAGTCCAGAGTGTCCAAATATTTATAGATAGCCTATGTATTACAACTGGATATACATACTGTAAATAATTATGTAACCATGTATTGTATAGATCAGAGTAGCAATATTTTGTTCTGGTTATTTAATCAGAAATCGTTCACATCTTATTCTCTCCAGCATGACGTAGTCCAGCTCAAGTTTAATCTGGTGTCACATGATGCCATTATATTACCTTAATTCTCTTCTCTGGTAGGCGAAGTTGTTCATTCCGAGGAAGATTTAAGCTTCAGGATACAAATTTGCTTAAATTATGATTCTACAAGATGTTAGAAGATCAGACAAGCTGTCAATATGCCAATCTGTCACTAATATTTGTTTTTCATTGATAGAAATTGCTGATTTACTGATTTACTCATTTTACTAAATCACCCATATTGTTGAGCTCCTCTGCTGCCGTCTGTAGGTCATTTATGATCTCAACACCGTACAGAAAACAGTGGAAAATGTTTTTATGTGCATCAACATAATAGCATATCTAGTTATTAAAACACCCTAGGTGTTTAAGATCCTTTAATTAATTTAATTTAACATGTACCAATGTATTTTTAGAGTGAAGGTTTTATTTTGTTATTGAAATTGTCCTCATTTTAATCACTGATGGCAAAAGTTTTTTAAAAATGCACAGAAGACAGAAAAGGAGAAACTCAAATAAATGCAAAGGAAATGTATGTAAATTTGTATTATTATTATTTATTATTGTTATTTATTATTTTGTAACTGATGTTATCACAGATCTCATATGTAGGTTAACTGAGGTTTATAGAAGATGGGTTAACAGTGATTAACAATTAAATTATGAAGGACGGGGTCAGGTGGGGTGTTATAAACCAATAAAGCTCATTTGATATATGAGAATAACCACCTGCCCTCCTTTTGTCAATGACCGTGTCACCCCCAACCCCTGAGAATCACTCTGATCCTGTCAGCCATCTTTGACAGTTGGAGTCATTGTTGAACATTTACAGAAATATCATATATTATCATATTATTATTCTATATTAGAATATCATCAAAAAGTTGATTTATTTCACTAATTCCATTCAAAAAGTGAAACTTGTATATTATATTCATTCATTATTTCTTTTAATTTTGATGATTATAACTGACAAGGAAAATCCCAAATTCAGTATCTCAGAAAATTAGAATATTGTGAAAAGGTTCAATATTGTAGACACCTGGTGCCACACTCTAATCAGCTAATTAACTCAAAACACCTGCAAAGGCCTTTAAATGGTCTCTCAGTCTAGTTCTGTAGGCTACACAATCATGGGGAAGACTGCTGACTTGACAGTTGTCCAAAAGACGACCATTGACACCTTGCACAAGGAGGGCAAGACACAAAAGGTCATTGCAAAAGAGGCTGGCTGTTCACAGAGCTCTGAGTCCAAGCACATTAATAGAGAGGCGAAGGGAAGGAAAAGATGTGGTAGAAAAAGTGTACAAGCAATAGGGATAACTGCACCCTGGAGAGGATTGTGAAACAAAACCCATTCAAAAATGTGGGGAGATTCACAAAGAGTGGACTGCAGCTTGAGTCAGTGCTTCAAGAACCACTACGCACAGGCATTATGCAAGACATGGGTTTCAGCTGTCGCATTCCTTGTGTCAAGCCACTCTTGAACAACAGACAGCGTCAGAAGCGTCTCGCCTGGGCTAAAGACAAAAAGACTGGACTGCTGCTGAGTGGTCCAAAGTTATGTTCTCTGATGAAAGTAAATTTTGCATTTCCTTTGGAAATCAGGGTCCCAGAGTCTGGAGGAAGAGAGGAGAGGCACACAATCCACGTTGCTTGAGGTCCAGTGTAAAGTTTCCACAGTCAGTGATGGTTTGGGGTGCCATGTCATCTGCTGGTGTTGGTCCACTGTGTTTTCTGAGGTCCAAGGTCAACACAGCCGTATACCAGGAAGTTTTAGAGCACTTCATGCTTCCTGCTGCTGACCAACTTTATGGAGATGCAGATTTCATTTTCCTACAGGACTTGGCACCTGCACACAGTGCCAAAGCTACCAGTACCTGGTTTAAGGACCATGGTATCCCTGTTCTTAATTGGCCAGCAAACTCGCCTGACCTTAACCCCATAGAAAATCTATGGGGTATTGTGAAGAGGAAGATGCGATATGCCAGACCCAACAATGCAGAAGAGCTGAAGGCCACTATCAGAGCAACCTGGGCTCTTATAACACCTGAGCAGTGCCACAGACCGATCGACTCCATGCCACTCCACATTGCTGCAGTAATTCAGGCAAAAGGAGCCCCAACTAAGTATTGAGTGCTGTACATGCTCATACTTTTCATGTTCATACTTTTCAGTTGGCCAAGATTTCTAAAAATCCTTTCTTTGTATTGGTCTTAAGTAATATTCTAATTTTCTAAGATACTGAATTTGGGATTTTCCTTAGTTGTCAGTTATAATCATCAAAATGAAAAGAAATAAACATTTGAAATATATCAGTCTGTGTGTAATGAATGAATATAATATACAAGTTTCACTTTTTGAATGGAATTAGTGAAATAAATAAACTTTTTGATGACATTCTAATTATATGACCAGCAGCTGTATACCTTAAGTATGTTGCACAGTAATAGTAATAATAGTATTTAATATACATATTAATATATTTTATATATAAATTATATAAACACCCCTAATAATAATAATAATTTATCATAAAATCCACCTATGGTTGTGACAGTTAACAACATTACAATATAAAGTGTATAAATACAAGGTGTGACTCATGCCAGCCTTTTTCCAAAGAATCACTGTAGATTTTTTTTTTTTACAAACAAATAAAGAATACAAACACATATTTAAAGAATACAAACACATTTTAAAATTTGTTTAATGCAACTAAATGAACTAGGTCTTCACACCAGACTTGATAAATGAAAGACCGTGTTACAATGACGCTTAATCTGTCTGTGTTCATACAGTCCTAAACTGATGATTTCTGATGCTTACACATATTTACTTTATTGTGAAAGTATTTGGTTTTGGTCTTGAAGCTGATATATCACTCGTGTCTGCAGTAGATCAGCATCATCAATGTGTTTTTCCAACCGTTCTGTTTTTCCAACAGCAAACACTAAGAATGAGACAATGAATTCAGATTCAGTATTTACTGACAGTTATATTATTCTTTCTTAAATTGTAAAGATGCCAAATAATAGTCAATAGACTAAATAATAGAAAATTCATAATTACAACAACGTCACCTGCCTCTAGAGAAGAGCATCATATTGATATTTTAGACTACAGTTTCATATTTCATTGGCTGTTTAAATGTAATTTTTATGAAAGAGCAAAAACTCACCGATCAGCACAATGAGCAGAAGCCCGATCATCAGAGCAGATATGATGATAATAATCTGACATTGTGTTTGATTCTGATCAGTAAACTCAATCACTGTATGATTGTGACACTCAGATGGTTGAACTGGTTCTGTAAAGAAAGTGTTCATAATCTGTTACTGTCAGTCTCCACTGCAATTTTAAAACTAAAAATTAAAAATTTCTCTCTTTTGACTGAAGCAACCAATGAGCCTATCTTTTAGTGTCTAAAAAACAAAACAAAACAACTAAGTAATTCTAACTGTAATGTATTAGTAATTATAATAGTCACAGATCAAATGAACTCACCAGTGAAGTACAGTCTGGAGCCGTTGCTGAATTTTGGATGTGTATCTGTGTTTATACAGTAATAAACTCCTAATTCATCAGCAGTCACATTATTTATAACTAGACAATGTTTAAATTGCACTGAATATTTCTTTCTGAATGTTTTATTTAAGTAAAAAGGTGATAGTGGTGTTGGGAATGACCGTAGAATCACTGTTGGAGGATCTGGTGTTTTCAGTAAAATCCAATAAACCTCATTTTCATCAAGATCACAGTTTATGGTCACATTTGATCCCAAATCAGTTAGTTGATCTGCTACTGTTTATTAACTCATTGAATGGTCAGAAAACAAATCAAGCTTGCAAGAATTTTAAAAGTCCTTGACAAAATTGTGTTAAATTCTGTTTTTCATCACTATTATTATCTTGCATACTTCTTTTTCTTCTTGGTAACAAAGAAATAATTTCAAAACAAACAGACATTTCTTTCATCAAAAAGTTGAATTTAATTATCTTTGTTTCTTTCTCTTTCAGTTTTTCAAAAAAACATTTTGAGTTCTATGAACTTATTCCATTTGAGTGAACAAAAAGAATACTTCTTAATATTAAATTAAACTATAAATCCAAATACTTTGTGTAGCTAAAACTCAACTAAATTGCATAAAACCATTAAAATCAGAATCTTTTGCAGATAACTGCCAGCTAGAATAGCAACAGCACAAGCACACATACAGTACATGTGCTAACTTATAGTTAATACAGACTAACACTGTGGACTAGCACAGACACTTTTTAAATAATGCAGCATATATTTTTAATGTTCTTTGGCCCATTCTTGACCACGGTCTCAACTCTTTACCAAAATACCAGATCTACCCCTATATTAATTGTGCAAAAACACAAAAATAACAATTTCAACATTTACATAACTTCAAATAATCAGTTAGTGAGTGCACATAACTTTTAATATTAACTTCTATTAGTCTGTAGTACAATGGACTTTCAGTAGTATGAGTCAAATTAACTTTTCATTTAGTAACTGTGAGTGAAAGGTTTTGGGTCAATGACAAATAAATGTTTTTTTTTTTTTTTTGACAGACTCATTAATTGAATGTATTTAATCATGACACATGCAAGCTAAATAAATTATTCATAAATAAGGGTATAATAAGCAACAAGCTCTGCATTTTTTTGTGCTCATTTACTGACAAATTTTCTTTGTCCTTTCTTGAGTTTCTTTTTTGTCTCTCTTTTTTTTTGGAAAACTTTCAACGGCAATCAAAATCAAATACAAAGTCAGGACAATTTCAATTACAAAAGACTTTCAGGTAAAACAAAAAAAAAAAATCCAAAAAATTGTAAATATGTCAAGTTTCTGTACAGTGATGCGCCAATCTGTAATGAAAAGGAGCGGCATAATTGTTCTTATTACTTACTTTTATATACACATCTACAATGTTCATCACACACACACACACACACACTGTTCAGTTCTGACTTTACATCTTTATATCAAGTGTCATATTTACAGATTGTAGTGTGAATGTTCATTTTATGATTTCTTTTCACTTTTTATTTTGCCATAGAGCAACTACAGCTCTGTCAGGACCACTATCGTCAAAGA
Organism: Hypophthalmichthys nobilis; assembly: GCA_037950665.1. Classification (NCBI taxonomy): domain Eukaryota; kingdom Metazoa; phylum Chordata; class Actinopteri; order Cypriniformes; family Xenocyprididae; genus Hypophthalmichthys; species Hypophthalmichthys nobilis. Next base: position 42,553,346 of record CM075476.1, read on the forward strand.
TGATTGACATTTAGCATACATTTTGGGTTGTCGGTTGTATGGTTCTGTTCTGGGCAAGAACTCCCTGTCCATCCATGAGGTCTAGCATGAATAAGAGCAGGGAGAGCAGTGATAACCCCCTTAAGATAAACAGAACCAGCATAAATGTATTGCATCATTAATGTTCTTAATGACAATAATATAATGTAACAACATAATTCAAGAAAATGAGTCTGATTCGAAGAGGAATATCAGAAGGACAAGTCCTGACTGGACGAGAGGAGGAGCTGGGGATGAAGGAGGGTAATGAGCTCCTGAGCAATGTGATAAATCTGCTGATAATACTGAATGGACCTTATACAGGGATGCTCTGATAGGCATTGTATTGTTATAGGTAGACGTGGATCAGCTGAGAGTCAGCCGATGTGAGCTTGACTAATGTGACCTGCTAGAACTAACGCTACGCTTGATCTATGTAAAAGTGTTGCATATGAGAAAGGGCCTCTTCAAAATCTACTCTCTCTCTCTATTTCTCACATGTCAGTAGCCTACATCTCTGTGGGACTTTGGCTATAGGTTGCAGACCTAGTTTTATGTTTGACAGGTTCAGTCTAACCATTCACAGGAATAAAATCTTCAGTAACTATAGGTGCTTTTCAAGTTACAGTTGTCAAATGCTCTGATATTAAATGTGTTGATCTGGATATACAGACAAAGGGCATTGTGAAGTAAAGAACAGTGTTTAAACCTCAGCAGACGTACTGCAGTGCTGTTGTTTCCATTTGAGGTTTAGACAACTGTGAGAATAAATGTATAAAGGTACTGGAAAAACACTGCGCTCGGTTCATGATTAAACCTCCACTCAGACAAAGGTGAGAGAAACTGTTTGTCATTGGCTGTCAAGTGACCAGTGGAACATGTTTCTGGTTTTGGTTGAGCGTTTCAGTTGAGTTTAACCACATGGTGTTGCCTGAAACTTTTTTTTTTCTGAATACAAAACCATTTATGTAATAAACATACTATATGTGTGATCATTTAAAATAAAATAAGGATATTAATAAAACTTGCATTTTGTTGTTCATTTAGTGTTTTGAGGCTATTTCACATAACACATAATCACATTATTTTCCACTAGACATAATAATAATTGAATTATTGAATTATAATTGAATTCATACACTGCCATTCAAACGTTTGGAATCGGTACGATTTTTTAAATATTTTTAAAAGAAGTATTTTCTGTCACTCATTTATTTAATCAAAAAGTACAGTAAAAACAGGAATATTGTGAAATATTATTACAAATTTTTAAAAAGATGTTTTCTATTTGAATATATTTTAAAATGTAATTTTATTTCTGTGATCAAAGCTGAATTTTCAGCATCATTACTCCAGTCTTCAGTGTCACATGATCCTTCAGAAATCATTCTAATATGATGATTTACTGCTCAAGAAACATTTATGATTATTATCAGTGATGAAAACAGTTGAGTACAGTTTTGTGCAGGATCCTTTGATGAATAGAAAGTTCAAAAGAACAGCATTTATCTGAAATACAAAGCTTTTGTAACATTATAAACGTCTTTACTGTCACTTTTGATCAAATTAATACATCCTTGCTGAATAAAAGTATTGATTTCTTTCCAAAAAAGAAATGTGGCGCAATTTTTTTTTTTGGCCACCACAGAATTCGTTAAAGTGGACATAAGACCTTGAAAAATGATGTACTGCCCTAACAAAAGTCTTTTTTTTTTTTAATAGCATTTTTACTGTATCATCCTTTTTATGGACCCTTACTCTCAATTTTTTTCATAGTAAAATGACAGTGACACACAAAGGAAATACGTTATAGACTGTTCACATAAAACAGAAATTGTAACGTGAGCTCTAGTTTTAAAGAGGCAAATAATGTTCATATCAAGCTTTGAAACAAACATGGAGATGAAAGAACAATTGTAACTCTTTACATTGTTAAATGATAAATGTTATTTAATTGCCTTTGAATTTTTAAGTTTATCTGAATGTGTTCAATTTGAATGTGATAGGTTGCCTTTATTTTTTCAAAATAGCTCTCTTTTTTTTTTACAGTGTGGTAAAACAACAAAAACAAACTTGTGCTATAATTGGAATTTAAGGTCTCAGAAGTCATAAAGACAGGTTAATAAAATCTGAAAACGTTAATAATCATATAATGTACAATATAAGTATGAGATCAGTCATACTCAAGTGTTTATGACTTCAGCAGTTTTAGAGCAGAATGGGTCCTGTTGATTTGGCTGGATCAAATATTTTTACGCAGGTAAAATTCACCTCAGCATACTGAAAGAGCAACGAGGAAAACAATATTAGTACCTGCTGCAGTTGTTGCTGAACAAAATTAATTTCATAATCTAAACAAGCAATAGTTTGCTGAAATAAATCAAGACTCCTCAATAACTATCAAGTCAGAAATATTAGTTATAATGATGTTTTTGCATATTTTACCTGCAATAGCTCCTGATTCTGTATAACTTGCGTCTGCTGTAGATCAGTGTTGAGTTGTGATTGTTCTGCAGACCTTCTGTTTCCAACAACAATAACTTTTAATAGTCCTAAAAATCAAACAGTGATATCGGATTCAATATTTATTAAAGGTTGTATTATTCTTTCTTAAAATGTAAAGACATTCAAAGTCCCAAAAATAACAAATTAATTGTTAAATAGTCAGAATAAACAATCCTAAATAAAGAACTCCACCTGCCTTTGGAAAAGAGCATCATATTAATATTTTCACAAATTGCATATATTCTGTTTTCTAAAATGAAGAACAGTCACTCACCGATCAGCACAATGAGCAGAAGCCCGATCATCAGAGCAGATATGATGATAATAATCTGACATTGTGTTTGATTCTGATCAATAAACTCAATCACTGTATGATTGTGACACTCAGTTAGTTGAGTTGATTCTGGAAAGAAAGTGTTCATAATCTGTTACTGTAAAAACTGACAGTCTCCACTGGAGCACAATGACTGCAGTTTCATACATCTATAATACCTAGCTTATTATATATTCATATCTGTGTGGAGCAACCAATGAAAGAAATAATTATGTTGTTCATGTGTCCAAAAAATTAGTAGTGAATAACAATAAAATGAAGAGTAAATAATTTCACTGATCATCATTATGATCTCTGAAGGAGTAAATGAACTCACCATTGAAGTACAGTCTGGAGCTGTTGCTGAATTTTGGAGGTGTTCGTGTGTTCATACAGTAATAAACTCCTAATTCATCAGCAGTCACATTATTAATAACTAGACAATGTTTAAACTGCACTGAATATTTCTTTCTGAATGTTTTATTTAAGTAAAAAGGTGATAGTGGTGTTGGGAATGATCGTAGAATCACTGTTGGAGGATCTGGTGTTTTCAGTAAAATCCAATAAACCTCATTTTCATCAAGATCACAGTTTATGGTCACATTTGATCCCAAATCAGTTAGTTGATCTGTTACTGCTGCTTGACAACAGATTAAGACATCTATAAGATAAAAAAAAAAAAAAAACAATAATTAAGATCATTGTGAATATATAACATAAAACAATTCATGACAAAGCGCATGTAAATATATTCATATAATGTAATAAACTCACAGAGCTGAAGCTGAATGATCCTCATGTTGTTGTGATTAAAACACCTCAATATGAATCTGCTTCCCTCCACACAACATTTAAGATGAATCTACTGCAGCTCTGAAGCAAAGACAAGAAGAAAAAACTTCACATCAAGCAGAGGAAGTGATTTTGACCACAACATCCAATGCCCCATTACCATCATCACTTCATTAATCAAAACTTATTTTATTTTATAAACACTGTTTTCAGATTTTTGATATTGTTAATCATATTAAAGTGACATGCGTGTGTTTGATTAAATTGAGTCAACAAACTGAAACAAACTGACTGCTACTGAGAAAGATCCACTGTAGAACTGAATTCTAGATCTGTGGCTGTAAACAGTTTCAGGACTGATTCTGTGGAGTGACTCAAGAGGCCTGTTTCATGAACAATCTCACAGTAACAGAACTGGTTTCATGTAGACAAAACCAAACAAATCCAACACGGTTTAAGTGGTTAAGTGGTAGCACTATAAATGTTTCTGTCAACTCACGGTGTGACATAGCCTAGCCTATATGATGAACCTTGAGTGTGTGCAGCGAACAACCAATCACATGAAACAGAGAGAGTCTGTCAGTAACAGCTGCCATCTAGTGGTGAGACCAGAAATGGTGAGACCAAAAATGTGTTTGGTCAGTAGCAGCACCTTAATGAAAATAAGTGAACTACTATTTGCAGCCTCATGAGGGCAGCAGAGCAACTGCAGTATCTTCCTTAAAGGATTAGTTCACTTTAAAATGAAAATTAGCCCAAGCTTTACTCACCCTCAAGTTATCCTGGGTGTATATGACTTTCTTCTTTCTGATGAACACAATCGGAGTTATATTAATAAACATCCTGATGCATCCAAGCTTTATAATGGCAGTGAATGGGAAACAACGAGTATGAAGCTCAAGAAAGTGCATTCATCCATCATAAGCGTACTCCACACGGCTCTAGGCGTCGGATAGGAGAGCCCTACCGGCTGACGAACGGTGAGCAGCGTAATTTGGAACGCCCGATTGGGAGGTCGGCGTCGGATGGGTGAGCCCTGCTGGCTGATGGAATGGGAAACGAGGCTCGAATCGTCTGTCCGGGAAGGCCCACGTAACCTATAACGGGAGCAGCTCACGGCGTCGGACAGGTGGACCTTACCGGCTGATGAGGTGCGTGATTTGAGCCGCCTGACCAGAAGGGCCTGCACTGCTCACGGAGAGGGTGCAGCGTTATATGAAACGACCGACCAGAAGGGCCCACATAGCCTCCGACAGGAACAGCTCATGGCGCCCTACATGCCGACAGCGGGGTAACGAAATTTGGAGTGCTGGGCTCTCGTAGTGTCTAACGGGAGTTCAATATTCACGGCATCGGACTGGTAAGTCTCGCCAGAAGGATTAACGCATGGTTGCTTGACTTCAGCATACAGTAAGATTATGCAATAATAATGAGGTATACATAACTGCACATTTAACTTCAGGACATTCACATACATAAACTCTGAATCAAGTACTAATTCAAGACTTTTTAATAAGAATTAAGCCCAGAGTGTCCAAATATTTATAGATAGCCTATATATTACAACTGTATATACATAGCCTACTGTAAATAATTATGTAACCATGTATTGTATAGATCAGTGAAGCAATATTTTGTTCCGGTTATTTAATCAGAAATCGTTCACATCTTATTCTCTCCAGCATGACGTAGTCCAGCTCAAGTTTAATCTGGTGTCACATGATGCCATTATATTACCTGAATTCTCTTCTCTGGTAGGCGAAGTTGTTCATTCCGAGGAAGATTTAAGCTTCGGGATACAAATTTGCTTAAATTATCATTCTACAAAATGTAAAAAGATCAGACAAGCTGTCAATATGCCAATCTGTCACTAATATTTGTTTTTCATTCATAGAAATTGCTGATTTACTGATTTACTGATTTACTCGTTTAACTAAATCACCCATATTGTTGTTGTTGGTGTTGTTTCAGTATGTTTGATCAAGAAAAAAGTACACTTTCACTGTATACTCCATAACACAGTTCACATAACAGCGCTGATACGATTAACTGAACATTTTATCATTAACAGTTGACGTTATATTATAGACATTTGCTGCTGTTTTTTCTGTGCATCAGAGCTCCTCTGCTGCCCTCTGTAGGTCATTTATGATCTCAACACCGTACAGAAAACAGTGGAAAAAGTTTTTATGTGCATCAACATAGTAGCATATCTAGTTATTAAAACACCCTAGGTGTTTAATATCATTTAACGTGTACCAATGAATTTTAAAGTGAAGCTTTGTGGATGTACATTATCCTGACAGGTTTTATTTTGTTATTGAAATTGTCCTCATTTTAATCATTGATGGCAAAAGTTTTCTAAAAAAGCACACAAGACAGAAAATGAGAAACTCAAATAAATGCAAAGGAAATTTATGTAAATCTGTATTATTATTATTCATTATTGTTATTTATTTTTTTGTAACTGATGTTATCACAGATCTCATATGCAGGTTAACTGAGGTTTATAGCAGATGTGTTAACAGTGATTAAAGTATGAAGGACGGGGTGGGGTGGGGTGTTATAAACCAATAAAGTTCATTTGATATATGAGAATAACCACCTGCCCTCCTTTTGTCAATGACCGTGTCACCCCCAACCCCTGAGAATCACTCTGATCCTGTCAGCCATCTTTGACAGTTGGAGTCATCGTTGAACATTTACAGAAATATAATCCTCAAGTGTGAAAGTGATTTCTATGTTTTACAACACAGACGGATGTTACACAAACAAGGAGCCTCATCTCGTGAAGAGTTTAAACCCAGTGTTTCCATTTGAGGTTATAAACTATGAGAACTGACATACATAAACATATAAAAGTATTGGCATGCGGTTCAAGGTTAAACCAACACTCAAGACGAAGGCGAGAGACTCTGTTTGTCATTGGCTGTCAGATGAGCAAGTTACCAACCAGTGGAACATGTTTCTGTTTTTTTAGCACTTCAGTTGAGTTTAACCAAGCTATATGTAGCCTGTAGATTACTTTTTGTTATTAAAATCTATATACATAACATATATATAAAGTATGTTGCACAGTAATAGTAATAATAACAATTAATATACATATTAATATATTTTATATATAAATTATATAAATATCCCTAATAATAATAATAATTTATAATAAAATTCACCAATGGTTGTGACAGTTAACAACATTACAAACAACTGTATAAATACAAGGTGTAACTCATGCCAGCCTTTTTCCAAAGAATCACTAGATTTTTTTTTTTTTTTACAAGAATACAAACATACAGTCCTAAACTGATGGTTTCTGATGCTTACACATAATGTACTTTATTGTGAAAGTATTTGGTTTTGGTCTTGAAGCTGATATATCACTCGTGTCTGCAGTAGATCAGCATCATCAATGTGTTTTTCCAACCGTTCTGTTTTTCCAACAGCAAACACTAAGAACGAGACAATGAATTCAGATTCAGTATTTACTGACAGTTATATTATTCTTTCTTAAATTGTAAAGATGTCAAATAATAGTCAATAGACTAAATAATGGAAAATTCATAATTACAACAACGTCACCTGCCTCTAGAGAAGAGCATCATATTGATATTTTATATTACAGTTTCATATTTCATTGGCTGTTTAAATGTAATTTTTCTGAAAGAGCAAAAACTCACCGATCAGCAGAGCAGATATGATGATAATAATCTGACATTGTGTTTGATTCTGATCAATAAACTCAATCACTGTATGATTGTGACACTCAGATGGTTGAACTGGTTCTGTAAAGAAAGTGTTCATAATCTGTTACTGTCAGTCTCCACTGCAATTTTAAAACTAAAAATTAAACATTTATCTCTCTGTTGACTGAAGCAACCAATGAGCCTATCTTTTTAGTGTCTAAAAAACAAAACAAAACAACAAAGTAATTATAACTGCAAATAGTCACAGATCAAATGAACTCACCAGTGAAGTACAGTCTGGAGCCGTTGCTGAATTTTGGAGGTGAATCTGTGTTTATACAGTAATAAACTCCTAATTCATCAGCAGTCACATTATTTATAACTAGACAATGTTTAAATTGCACTGAATATTTCTTTCTGAATGTTTTATTAAAGTAAAAGGGTGATCGTGGTGTTTGTAATGATCGTAGAATCACTGTTGGAGGATCTGGTGTTTTCAGTAAAATCCAATAAACCTCATTTTCATCAAGATCACAGTTTATGGTCACATTTGATCCCAAATCAGTTAGTTGATCTGCTACTGCTGCTTGACAACAGATTAAGACATCTAAAAGAAAAAAAAGAAAAACAAAAAACATACAAAAAAAAAAAAACAGTATCATAATGCTGTGAATCCACAGTGTAAAAAATGATAAAGCGCATGTAAATATATTCATAATAAACTCACAGAGAAAAAGCTGAAAGATCCTCATGTTGTTGCTGTGTATTAAAACACTCCATCCACACACCATTTAAACTCTTTTGTAGAGCTCTCCATCAAAGATACGAGAAAGAAAGAAAAAAAAGAGATATTTCCCACATCAGTCAGAGGAAGTGTAAGTGGGTGGATCTTGCTGAATTGATTGGAGAACTAACATTTGTAGCCTCTTGTCTGATCTACAGTATATGATGTTTGGTTTGGCCACATAAACATCTGTGTAGACTTCTTTATATATATATATATTAAATCATGGATAGTTGTTTATTAATTTGTTGAATGTTCAGAAAACAAATCAAGCTTGCAAGAATTTTAAATGTAATTGACAAAATTGTGTTAAATTTATTATCTTGCATACTACTTTTTCTTCTTGGTAACAAAGAAATAAAACAAACAGACATTTCTTTCATCAAAAAGTTTAATTTAATTATCACAAATGAAATTCATATTTCATCCCTTTGTTTCTTTCTCTTTCAGTTTTTCACAAAAACATTTTGAGTTCTGTGAACTTATTCCACTGGTGAACAAAAAGAACATTTCTTAATATTAAATTAAACTATAAATCCAAATACTTTGTGTAGCTAAAACTCAACTAAATTGCATAAAATCATTAAAATCAGAATCTTTTGCAGATAACTGCCAGCTAGAATAGCAGTAGCACAAGCACACATACAGTACATGTGCTAACTTATAGTTAATACAGACTAACACTGTGGACTAGTACAGACACTTTTTAAATAATGCAACATATATTTTTAATATTCTTTGGCCCATTCTTGACCACGGTCTCTACTCTTTACCAAAATACCAGATCTACCCCTATATTAATTGTGCAAAAACACAAAAATAACAATTTCAAAATGTATGCTCCTTTAACAGCCCAAAACAAAGCATGCTGGGAAAATGAAATCTGCTGTAACTTCAAATAATCAGTTAGTGAGTGCACATAACTTTTAATATTAACTTCTATTAGTCTGTAGTACAGTGGACTTTCAGTAGTATGAGTCAAATTAACTTTTCATTCAGTAAATGTGACTGTAAGGTTTTGGGTCAATGACAAATGTTTTTTCATGAATTTAATGTATTTAATCATGACACATGCAAGCTAAATAAATTATTCATAAATAAGGGTATAATAAGCAACAAGCTCTGCATTTTTGTTGTGCTCATTTACTGAAAAATTTTCTTTGCCCTTCCTTGAGTTTCTTTTTTGTCTCTCTTTTTTGGAAAACTTTCAACGGCAATCAAAATCAAATACAAAGTCAGGGCAATTTCAATTAGAAAAGACTTTCAGGTTAAAAAAGAAAAAATCCACAAAACTTCCAGATATTGCCACAAGTAAAATAATTTTAGTACTCAAGTTTCTGTACAGTGATGCGCCAATCTGTAATGAAAAGGAGTGGCATAATTCTTCTTATTACATACTTTTATATACACATCTACAATGTTCATCACACACACACACACACTGTTCACTTCTGACTTTACATCTTTATATCAAGTGTCATATTTACAGATTGTAGTGTGAATGTTCATTTTATGATTTCTTTTCACTTTTTATTTTGCCATGATAGAGCAACTACAGCTCTGTCAGGACCACTATCGTCAAAGATGATTGACATTTAGCATACATTTTGGGTTGTCGGTTGTATGGTTCTGTTCTGGGCAAGAACTCCCTGTCCATCTATGAGGTCTAGCATGAATAAGAGCAGGGAGAGCAGTGATAACCCCCTTAAGATAAACAGAACAGAACCAGCATAAATGTATTGCATCATTAATGTTCTTAATGACAATAATATAATGTAACAACATAATTCAAGAAAATGAGTCTAATTCGAAGAGGAATATCAGAAGGACAAGTCCTGACTGGACGAGAGGAGGAGCTGGGGATGAAGGAGGGTAATGAGCTCCTGAGAAACGTGATAAAGCTGCTGATAATACTGAATGGACCTTATACAGGGATGCTGTGATAGGCATTGTATTGTTATAGGTAGACGTGGATCAGCTGAGAGTCAGCCGATGTGAGCTTGACTAATGTGACCTGCTAGAACTAACGCTACGCTTGATCTATGTAAAAGTGTTGCATATGAGAAAGGGCCTCCTCAAAATCTACTCTCTCTCTCTATTTCTCACATGTCAGTAGTCTACATCTCTGTGGGACTTTGGCTATAGGTTGCAGACCTAGTTTTATGTTTGACAGGTTCAGTCTAACCATTCACAGAAATAAAAACTTCAGTAACTATAGGTGCTTTTCAAGTTACAGTTGTCAAATGCTCTGATATTAAATGTGTTGACCTAGATATACAGACAAAGGGCATCGTGAAGTAAAGAACAGTGTTTAAACCTCAGCAGACGTACTGCAGTGCTGTTGTTTCCATTTGAGGTTTAGACAACTGTGAGAATAAATGTATAAAGGTACTGGAAAAACACTGCGCTCGGTTCATGATTAAACCTCCACTCTAGACAAAGGTGAGAGACCCTGTTTGTCATTGGCTGTCAAGTGACCAGTGGAACATGTTTCTGGTTTTGGTTGAGCGTTTCAGTTGAGTTTAACCACATGGTGTTGCCTGAAACTTTTTTTTTTCTGAATACAAAACCATTTATGTAATAAACATACTATATGTGTGATCATTTAAAATAAAAATAAGAATATTAATAGAACTTGCATTTTGTTTTTCATTTAGTGTTTTGAGGCTATTTCACATAACACATATTCACATTATATTCCACTAGACATAATAATAATTGAATTATTGAATTATTATTGAATTCATACACTGCCATTCAAGCGTTTGGAATTGGTACGATTTTTTAAATATTTTTAAATATTTAAAAATATTTTTTTTCTGTCCCTCATTTATTTAATCAAAAAGTACAGTAAAAACAGGAATATTGTGAAATATTATTACAAATTTTTAAAAAGATGTTTTCTATTTGAATATATTTTAAAATGTAATTTTATTTCTGTGATGGCAAAGCTGAATTTTCAGCATCATTTCTCCAGTCTTCAGTGTCACATGATCCTTCAGAAATCATTCTAATATGATGATTTGCTGCTCAAGAAATATTTATGATTATTATCAGTGATGAAAACAGTTGAGTACAGTTTTGTGCAGGATCCTTTGATGAATAGAAAGTTCAAAAGAACAGCATTTATCTGAAATACAAAGCTTTTGTAACATTATAAACGTCTTTACTGTCACTTTTGATCAAATTAATGCATCCTTGCTGAATAAAAGTATTGATTTCTTTCCAAAAAAGAAATGTGGCACAATTTTTTTTTTTGGCCACCACAGAATTCGTTAAAGTGGACATAAGACCTTGAAATATGATGTACTGCCCTAACAAAAGCCTTTTTTTATTTTATTTTTTTATTTTTTCAATAGCATTTTTACTGTATCATCCTTTTTATGGACCCTTACTCTCAATTTTTTTCATAGTAAAATGGCAAAGACACACAAAGGAAATATGTTATAGACTGTATACATAAAACTGAAATTGTAACATGTGAGCTCTAGTTTTAAAGAGGCAAATAATGTTCATATCAAGCTTTGAAACAAACATGGAGATGAAAGAACAATTGTAACTCTTTACATTGTTAAATGATAAATGTTATTTAATTGCCTTTGAATTTTTAAGTTTATCTGAATGTGTTCAATTTGAATGTGATAGGTTGCCTTTATTTTTTCAAAATAGCTCTTTTTTTTTTACAGTGTGGTAAAACAAACTTGTGCTATAATTGTAATTTAAGGTCTCAGAAGTCATAAAGACATAGGTTAATAAAATCTGAAAAAGTTAATAATCATATAATGTACAATATAAGTATGAGCTCAGTCATACTCAAGTGTTTATGACTTCAGCAGCTTTAGAGCAGAATGGGTCCTGTTGATTTGGCTGGATCAAATATTTTTACGCAGGTAAAATTCACCTCAGCATACTGAAAGAGCAACGAGGAAAACAATATTAGTACCTGCTGCAGTTGTTGCTGAACCAAAATTAATGTCATAATCTAAACAAGCAATAGTTTGTTGCAATAAGTCAAGACTCCTCAATAACTATCAAGTCAGAAATATTAGTTATAATGATGGTTTTGCATATTTTACCTGCAATAGCTCCTGATTCTGTATAACTTGCGTCTGCTGTAGATCAGTGTTGAGTTGTGACTGTTCTGCAGACCTTCTGTTTCCAACAACAATAACTTTTAATAGTCCTAAAAATCAAACCACGATATCAGATTCAATATTTATTAAAGGTTGTATTATTCTTTCTTAAAATGTAAAGACATTCAAAGTCCCAAAAATAACAAATTAATTGTTAAATAGTCAGAATAAACAATAAAGAACTTCACCTGCCTTTGGAAAAGAGCATCATATTAATATTTTTACAAATTGCATATATTCTGTTTTCTAAAATGAAGAACAGTCACTCACCGATCAGCACAATGAGCAGAAGCCCGATCATCAGAGCAGATATGATGATGATAATCTGACATTGTGTTTGATTCTGATCAATAAACTCAATCACTGTATGATTGTGACACTCAGTTAGTCGAGTTGATTCTGGAAAGAAAGTGTTCACAGTCTGTTACTGTAAAAACTGACAGTCTCCACTGGAGCACAATGACTGCAGTTTCATACATCTATAATATCTAGCTTATTATATATTCATATCTGTGTGGAGCAACCAATGAAAGAAATAATTATGTTGTTCATGTGTCCAAAAAATTAGTAGTGAATAACAATAAAATGAAGAGTAAATAATTGCACTGATCATCATTATGATCTCTGAAGGAGTAAATGAACTCACCATTGAAGTACAGTCTGGTGCTGTTGCAGTTAGTTGATCTGTTACTGCTGCTTGACAACAGATTAATACATCTATAAGATAAAAAAAAAAACAATAATTAAGATCACTGTGAACATATAACATGTTAATATATTCATATAATGTAATAAACTCAGAGCTGAAGCTGAATGATCCTCATGTTGTTGTGATTAAAACACCTCAATATGAATCTGCTTCCCTCCACACAACATTTAAGATGAATCTACTGCAGCTCTGAAGCAAAGACAAGAAGAAAAAACTTCACATCAAGCAGAGGAAGTGATTTTGACCACAACATCCAATGCCCCATTACCATCATCACTTCATTAATCAAAACTTATTTTATTTTATAAACACTGTTTTCAGATTTTTGATATTGTTAATCATATTAAAGTGACATGCGTGTGTTTGATTAAATTGAGTCAACAAACTGAAACAAACTGACTGCTACTGAGAAAGATCCACTGTAGAACTGAATTCTAGATCTGTGGCTGTAAACAGTTTCAGGACTGATTCTGTGGAGTGACTCAAGAGGCCTGTTTCATGAACAATCTCACAGTAACAGAACTGGTTTCATGTCGACAAAACCAAACAAATCCAACACGGTTTAAGTAGTTAAGTGGTAGCACTATAAATGTTTCTGTCAACTCACGGTGTGACATAGCCTAGCCTATATGATGAACCTTGAGTGTGTGCAGCGAACAACCAATCACATGAAACAGAGAGAGTCTGTCAGTAACAGCTGCCATCTAGTGGTGAGACCAAAAATATCCAGTAGCAGCACCTTGGTGAAAATACTTTAAAATGAAAATTAGCCCAAGCTTTACTCACCCTCAAGTTATCCTGGGTGTATATGACTTTCTTCTTTCTGATGAACACAATCAGAGTTATATTAATAAACATCCTGATGCATCCAAGCTTTATAATGGCAGTGAATGGGAAACAACGAGTATGAAGCTCAAGAAAGTGCATTCATCCATCATAAGCGTACTCCACACAGCTCTGGGCGTCAGATAGGAGAGCCCTACCGGCTGACGAACGATGAGCAGCGTAATTTGGAACGCCCGATTGGGAGGTCGGCGTCGGATGGGTGAACCCTACTGGCTGATGGAATGGGAAACGAGGCTCGAATCGTCTGTCCGGGAAGGCCCACGTAACCTATAACGGGAGCAGCTCGCGGCGTCGGACAGGTGGACCTTACCGGCTGATGAGGTGCGTGATTTGAGCCGCCCAACCAGAAGGGCCTGCACTGCTCACGGAGAGGGTGCAGCGTTATATGAAACGACCGACCAGGAGGGCCCACATAGCCTCCGACAGGAACAGCTCATGGCGCCCTACATGCCGACAGCGGGGTAACGAAATTTGGAGTGCTGGGCTCTCGTAGTGTCTAACGGGAGTTCAGTATTCACGGCATCGGACTGGTAAGTCTCGCCGTCAGTCGGACGGAGGAAGGAAAGGTTGTTTGGTCGGGAGGCTCTCGCAGCATTCGACGGGAGATCAAAACTCGCAGCATCGGACAAGTAAGCCTCACCGGAGGGATTAACGCATGGTTGCTTGACTTCAGCATACAGTAAGATTATGCAATAATAATGAGGTATACATAACTGCTCATTTAACTTCAGGACATTCACATACATAAACTCTGAATCAAGTAGTAATTCAAGACTTTTTAAGAAGAATTAAGTCAAGAGTGTCCAAATATTTATAGATAGCCTATATATTACAACTGTATATACATAGCCTACTGTAAATAATTATGTAACCATGTATTGTATAGATCAGAGTAGCAATATTTTGTTCTGGTTATTTAATCAGAAATCGTTCACATCTTATTCTCTCCAGCATGACGTAGTCCAGCTCAAATTTAATCTGGTGTCACATGATGCCATTATATTACCTTAATTCTCTTCTCTGGTAGGCGAAGTTGTTCATTCCGAGGAAGATTTAAGCTTCGGGATACAAATTTGCTTAAATTATGATTCTACAAGATGTTAGAAGATCAGACAAGCTGTCAATATGCCAATCTGTCACTAATATTTGTTTTTCATTGATAGAAATGGCTGATTTACTTATTTGCTAATTTACTCATTTTACTAAATCACCCATATTGTTGTTGTTGGTGTTGTTTCAGTATGATTGATCAAGAAAAAAGTACACTTTCACTGTATACTCCATAACACAGTTCACATAACAGCGCTGATACGATTAACTGAACATTTTATCATTAACAGTTGACGTTATATTATAGACATTTGCTGCTGTTTTTTCTGTGCATCAGAGCTCCTCTGCTGCCCTCTGTAGGTCATTTATGATCTCAACACCGTACAGAAAACAGTGGAAAAAGTTTTTATGTGCATCAGCATAGTAGCATATCTAGTTAGAAATTGTCCTCATTTTAATCATTGATGGCAAAAGTTTTCTAAAAAAGCACACAAGACAGAAAATGAGAAACTCAAATAAATGCAAAGGAAATTTATGTAAATTTGTATTATTATTATTCATTATTGTTATTTATTTTTTTGTAACTGATGTTATCACAGATCTCATATGCAGGTTAACTGAGGTTTATAGCAGATGTGTTAACAGTGATTAAAGTATGAAGGACAGGGTGGGGTGGGGTGTTATAAACCAATAAAGCTCATTTGATATATGAGAATAACCACCTGCCCTCCTTTTGTCAATGACCGTGTCACCCCCAACCCCTGAGAATCACTCTGATCCTGTCAGACAGCTTTGACAGTTGGAGTCATCGTTTCCATTTACAGAAATATAATCCTCAAGTGTAAAAGTGATTTCTATGTTTTACAGCACAGACGGATGTTACACAAACAAGGAGCCTCATCTCGTGAAGAATTTAAACCCAGTGTTTCCATTTGAGGTTATAAACTATGAGAACTGACATACATAAACATATAAAAGTATTGACATGCGGTTCAAGGTTAAACCAACACTCAAGACGAAGGCGAGAGACTCTGTTTGTCATTGGCTGTCAGATGAGCAAGTTACCAACCAGTGGAACATGTTTCTGTTTTTAGCACTTCAGTTGCACTTGAGTTTAACCAAGCTATATGTAGCCTGTAGATTACTTTTTGTTATTAAAATCTATATACATAACATATATAAAGTATGTTGCACAGTAATAGTAATAATAACAATTAATATACATATTAATATATTTTATATATAAATTATATAAATATCCCTAATAATAATAATTTATAATAAAATTCACCAATGGTTGTGACAGTTAACAACATTACAATATAAACTGTATAAATACAAGGTGTAACTCATGCCAGCCTTTTTCCAAAGAATCACTGTAGATTTTTTTTTTTTTTTTTACAAGAATACAAACACATTTTAAAATTTGTTTAATGCAACTAAATGAACTAGGTCTTCACAATAGACTTGATAAATGAAAGACTGTGTTACAATGATGCTTAATCTGTCTGTGTTCATACAGTCCTAAACTGATGGTTTCTGATGCTTACACATAATTCACTTTATTGTGAAAGTATTTGGTTTTGGTCTTGAAGCTGATATATCACTGGTGTCTGCAGTAGATCAGCATCATCAATGTGTTTTTCCAACCGTTCTGTTTTTCCAACAGCAAATACTAAGAGCGAGACAATGAATTCAGATTCAGTATTTACTGACAGTTATATTATTCTTTCTTAAATTGTAGAGATGCCAAATAATAGTCAATAGACTAAATAATGGAAAATTCATAATTACAACAACATCACCTGCCTCTAGAGAAGAGCATTATATTGATATTTTAGATTACAGTTTCATATTTCATTGGCTGTTTAAATGTAATTTTTCTGAAAGAGCAAAAACTCACCGATCAGCACAATGAGCAGAAGCCCGATCATCAGAGCAGATATGATGATAATAATCTGACATTGTGTTTGATTCTGATCAATAAACTCAATCACTGTATAATTGTGACACTCAGATGGTTGAACTGGTTCTGTAAAGAAAGTGTTCATAATCTGTTACTGTCAGTCTCCACTGCAATTTTAAAACCAAAAATTAAACATTATTCTCTCTGTTGACTGAAGCAACAAATGAGCCTATCTTTTTAGTGTCTAAAAAACAAAACAAAACAACAAAGCAATTATAACTGTAAATAGTCACAAATCAAATGAACTCACCATTGAAGTACAGTCTGGAGCCGCTGCTGAATTTTGGAGGTGAATCTGTGTTTATACAGTAATAAACTCCTAATTCATCAGCAGTCACATTATTTATAACCAGAGAATGTTTAAATTGCACTGAATATTTCTTTCTGAATGTTTTATTAGGGTAAAAAGGTGATAGTGGTGTTGGGAATGATCGTAGAATCACTGTTGGAGGATCTGGTGTTTTCAGTAAAATCCAATAAACCTCATTTTCATCAAGATCACAGTTTATGGTCACATTTGATCCCAAATCAGTTAGTTGATCTGTTACTGCTGCTTGACAACAGATTAAGACATCTAAAAGAAAAAAAGAAAAACAAAAAACATACAAACAAACAAACAAAAAAAAAACAGTATCATAATGCTGTGAATCCACAGTGTAAAAAATGATAAAGCGCATGCAAATATATTCATAATAAACTCACAGAGAAAAAGCTGAAAGATCCTCATGTTGTTGCTGTGTATTAAAACACTCCATCCACACACCATTTCAACTCTTTTGTAGAGCTCTCCATCAAAGATATGAGAAAGAAAGAAAAAAAAGAGATATTTCCCACATCAGTCAGAGGAAGTGTAAGTGGGTGGATCTTGCTGAATTGATTGGAGAACTAACATTTGTAGCCTCTTGTCTGATCTACAGTATATGATGTTTGGTTTGGCCACATAAACATCTGTGTAGACTTCTTTATATATATATATATATTAAATCATGGAGAGTTGTTTATTAATTTGTTGAATGTTCAGAAAACAATTCAAGCTTGCAAGAATTTTAAATGTAATTGACAAAATTGTGTTAAATTCTGTTTTTCATCACTATTATTATCTTGCATACTACTTTTTCTTCTTGGTAACAAAGAAATAAAACAAACAGACATTTCTTTCATCAAAAAGTTTAATTTAATTATCACAAATGAAATTCATATTTCACCCCTTTGTTTCTTTCTCTTTCAGTTTTTCACAAAAACATTTTGAGTTCTGTGAACTTATTCCACTTGAGTAAACGAAAAAGAATATTTCTTAATATTAAATTAAACTATAAATCCAAATACTTTGTGTTGCTAAAACTCAACTAAATTGCATAAAACCACTAAAATCAGAATCTTTTGCAGATAACTGCCAGCTAGAATAGCAATAGCACAAGCACACATACAGTACATGTGCTAACTTATAGTTAATACAGACTAACACTGTGGACTAGCACAGACACTTTTTAAATAATGCAACATATTTTTAATGTTCTTTGGCCCATTCTTGACCACGGTCTCTACTCTTTACCAAAATACCAGATCTACCCCTATATTAATTGTGTTAAAATACAAAAATAACAATTTCAAAATGTATGCTCCTTTAACAGCCCAAAGCAAAGCATGCTGGGAAAATGAAATCTGCTGTAACTTCAAATAATCAGTTAGTGAGTGCACATAACTTTTAATATTAACTTCTATTAGTCTGTAGTACAATGGACTTTCAGTAGTATGAGTCAAATTAACTTTTCATTCAGTAAATGTGACTGTAAGGTTTTGGGTCAATGACAAATGTTTTTTCATGAATTGAATGTATTTAATCATGACACATGCAAGCTAAATAAATTATTCATAAATAAGGGTATAATAAGCAACAAGCTCTGCATTTTTGTTGTGCTCATTTACTGAAAAATTTTCTTTGCCCTTCCTTGAGTTTCTTTTTTGTCTCTCTTTTTTGGAAAACTTTCAACGGCAATCAAAATCAAATACAAAGTCAGGGCAATTTCAATTAGAAAAGACTTTCAGGTTAAAAAAGAAAAAATCCACAAAACTTCAAGATATTGCCACAAGTAAAATAATTTTAAATATCTCAAGTTTCGGTACAGTGATGCACCAATCTGTAATAAAAAGGAGCGGCATACTTGTTCTTATTACATACTTTTATATACACATCTACAATGTTTATCACACACACACACACAATGTTCAGTTCTGACTTTACATCTTTATATCAAGTGTCATATTTACAGATTGTAGTGTGAATGTTCATTTTATTATTTCTTTTCACTTTTTATTTTGCCATGATAGAGCAATTACAGCTTTGTCAGGACCACTATCGTCAAAGATGATTGACATTTAGCATACATTTTGGGTTGTCGGTTGTATGGTTCTGTTCTGGGCAAGAACTCCCTGTCCATCTATGCGGTCTAGCATGAATAAGAGCAGGGAGAGCAGTGATAACCCCCTTAAGATAAACAGAACAGAACCAGCATAAATGTATTGCATCATTAATGTTCTTAATGACAATAATATAATGTAACAACATAATTCAAGAAAATGAGTCTGATTCGAAGGGGAATGTCAGAAGGACAAGTCCTGACTGGACGAGAGGAGGAGCTGGGGATGAAGGAGGGTAATGAGCTCCTGAGAAACATGATAAAGCTGCTGATAATACTGAATTGACCTTATACAGGGATGCTCTGATAGGCATTGTGTTGTTATAGGTAGACGTGGATCAGCTGAGAGTCAGCCGATGCGAGCTTGACTAATGTGACCTGCTAGAACTAACGCTACGCTTGATCTATGTAAAAGTGTTGCATATGAGAAAGGGCCTCCTCAAAATCTACTCTCTCTCTCTATTTCTCACATGTCAGTAGTCTACATCTCTGTGGGACTTTGGCTATAGGTTGCAGACCTAGTTTCATGTTTGACAGGTTCAGTCTAACCATTCACAGGAATAAAATCTTCAGTAACTATAGGTGCTTTTCAAGTTACAGTTGTCAAATGCTCTGATATTAAAAGTGTTGATCTAGATATACAGACAAAGGGCATCGTGAAGTAAAGAACAGTGTTTAAACCCCAGCAGACGTACTACAGTGCTGTTGTTTCCATTTGAGGTTTAGACAACTGTGAGAATAAATGTATAAAGGTATTGGAAAAACACTGCGCTCGGTTCATGATTAAACCTCCACTGTAGACAAAGGTGAGAGAAACTGTTTGTCATTGGCTGTCAAGTGACCAGTGGAACATGTTTCTGGTTTTGGTTGAGCGTTTCAGTTGAGTTTAACCACATGGTGTTGCCTGAAACTTTTTTTTTTCTGAATACAAGACCATTTATGTAATAAACATAATGTGATCATTTAAAATAAAAATAAGAATATTAATAAAACTTGCATGTTGTTGTTCATTTAGTGTTTTGAGGCTATTTCACATAACACATATTGACATTATATTCCACAAGACAAAATAGTAATTGAATTATTGAATTATTATTGAATTCATATATACACTGCCATTCAAACGTTTGTGATTGGTAAGATTTTTTAAATGTTATTAAAAGAAGTCTTTTCTGTCACTCATTTATTTAATCAAAAAGTACAGTAAAAACAGGAATATTGTGAAATACTACAATTAAAAAAAAAGTTTTCTATTTAAATATATTTTGAAATGCAATTTATTTATGTGATGCAAGCTGAATTTTAAAACGGCAGTGACACACAAAGGAAATATGTTATAGACTGTACACATGAAACTGAAATTGTAAAGTGAGCTGTGAGCTCAAGTAGTTAGCTTAGAAACAAACATGGAGATGAAAGAACAATTATAACCCTTTACATTACTAAATGATAAACATTCTTTAATTGCCTTTGAATTTTAAGTTCATGTGAATATGTTCAATTTGAATGTGACAGGTTGCCTTTATTTTTTTCAAATTAGCTCAATTTTTTTTTTTTTTTTTTTTTTACAGTGTGGTAAAACAACAACAAACTTGTGCTATTCTTGGAATTTAAGGTCTCAGAAGTCATAAAGACATAGGTTAATAAAATCTGAAAAAGTTAATAATCATATAAGGTACAATATAAGTATGAGATCAGTCATACTCATGTGTTTATGACTTCAGCAGTTTTAGAGCAGAATGGGTCCTGTTGATTTGGCTGGGCCAAATATTTTTTACGCAGGTAAAATTCACCTCAGCATACTGAAAGAGCAACGAGGAAAACAATATTAGTACCTGCTGCAGTTGTTGCTGAAACAAAATTAATGTCATAATCTAAAAAAGCAATAGTTTGCTGAAATAAGTCAAGACTCCTCAATAACTATCAAGTCAGAAATATTAGTTATAATGATGGTTTTGCATATTTTACCTGCAATAGCTCCTGATTCTGTATAACTTGCGTCTGCTGTAGATCAGTGTTGAGTTGTGATTGTTCTGCAGACCTTCTGTTTCCAACAACAATAACTTTTAATAGTCCTAAAAATCAAACAGTGATATCAGATTCAATATTTATTAAAGGTTGTATTATTCTTTCTTAAAATGTAAAGACATTCAAAGTCCCAAAAATAACAAATTAATTGTTAAATAGTCAGAATAAACAATCCTAAATAAAGAACTCCACCTGCCTTTGGATAAGAGCATCATGTTAATATTTTTACAAATTGTATATATTCTATTTTCTAAAATGAAGAACAGTCACTCACCGATCAGCACAATGAGCAGAAGCCCGATCATCAGAGCAGATATGATGATAATAATCTGACATTGTGTTTGATTCTGATCAATAAACTCAATCACTGTATGATTGTGACACTCAGTTAGTTGAGTTGATTCTGGAGAGAAAGTGTTCACAGTCTGTTACTGTAAAAACTGACAGTCTCCACTGGAGCACAATGACTGCAGTTTCATACATCTATAATATCTAGCTTATTATATATTCATATCTGTGTGGAGCAACCAATGAAAGAAGTAATTATGTAAGTAGTGAATAACAATAAAATGAAGAGTAAATAATTGCACTGATCATCATTATGATCTCTGAAGGAGTAAATTAACTCACCGGTGAAGTACAGTCTGGTGCTGTTGCTGAATTTTGGAGGAGTGCCTGTTTTCATACAGTAATAAACTCCTAATTCATCAACAGTCACATTATTTATAACTAGACAATGTTTAAATTGCACTGAATATTTCTTTCTGAATGTTTTATTTGAGTAAAAAGGTGATGTTGAGGTTGACAGTGATCGTAGAATCACTGTTGGAGGATCTGGTGTTTTCAGTAAAATCCAATAAACATCATTTTCATCAAGATCACAGTTTATGGTCACATTTGATCCCAAATCGGTTAGTTGATCTGCTACTGCTGCTTGACAACAGATTAATACATCTATAAGATATATATATATATATATATATATATATATATATATATAAATACAATAATTAAGATCATTGTGAACATATAACATAAAACAATTCATGACAAAGCACATGTAAATATATTCATATAATGTAATAAACTCACAGAGCTGAAGCTGAATGATCCTCATGTTGCTGTGATTAAAACACCTCAATATGAATCTGCTTCCCTCCACACAACATTTAAGATGAATCTACTGCAACTCTGAAGCAAAGACAAGAAGAAAAAACTTCACATCAAGCAGAGGAAGTGATCGTCAACTTTGACCACAACATCCAATGCCCTCATTACCATCATCACTTCAGTTTTGATTAGACTTATTTTGATATTTTATAAACACTGTTTTCATAAGATTTTTGATATTGTTAATCATATTAAAGTGACATGCGTGTGTTTGATTAAACTGAGTCAACAAACTGAAACAAACTGGCTGCTACTGAGAAAGATCCACTGTAGAACTGAATTCTAGATCTGTGGCTGTAAACAGTTTCAGGACTGATTCTGTGGAGTGACTCGAGAGGCCTGTTTCATGAACAATCTCACAGTAACAGAACTGGTTTCATGTAGACAAAACCAAACAAATCCAACACAGTTTAAGTGGTTAAGTGGTCACACTATAAATGTTTCTGTCAACTCACGGTGTGACATAGCCTAGCCTATATGATGAACCTTGAGTGTGTGCAGCAAACAACCAAACACATGAAACAGAGAGAGTCTGTCAGTAACAGCTGCCATCTAGTGGTGAGACCAAAAATATCCAGTAGCAGCACCTTGGTGAAAATAAGTGGAGAACTACTATTTGCAGCCTCATGAGGGCAGCAGAGTAAGTGCAGAATCTTCCTTAAAGGATTAGTGCAATTTAAAATGAAAATTCAAGTTATCCTGGGTGTATATGACTTTCTTCTTTCTGATGAACACAATCAGAGTTATATTAATAAACATCCTGATGCATCCAAGCTTTATAATGGCAGTGAATGGGAAGCAACGAGTATGAAGCTCAAGAAAGTGCATTCATCCATCATAAGCGTACTCCACACGGCTCCGGGGGTTAATAAAGTCCACACGGGTTCTTGACAGAAGCAGCTAATGGCGTCAGATAGGAGAGCCCTACCGGCTGACGAACGATGAGCAGCGTAATTTGGAACGTCCGTTTGGGAGGTCGGCGTCGGATGGGTGAACCCTACTGGCTGATGGAATGGGAAACGAGGCTCGAATCGTCTGTCCGGGAAGGCCCACGTAACCTATAACGGGAGCAGCTCGCGGCGTCGGACAGGTGGACCTTACCGGCTGATGAGGTGCGTGATTTGAGCCGCCCAACCAGAAGGGCCTGCGGTTCAAGGTTAAATCACCACTCATTATGTCATAATAACTGTAGTCACAAAGCGAATGAACTTACCAATGAAATGTAGTCTGGTGGTGTTGCTGTATTTTGGTGTTTTCCCTGTGCTCATACAGTAATAAACTACTAAGTCATCAGCAGTCACATTATTTATAATCAGTCGATGTTTAAATTGCACTGAATATTTCTTTCTGAATGTTTTATTAGGATAAAAGGGTGATAGTGGTGTTGGGAATGACCGTAGAATCACTGTTGGAGGATCTGGTGTTTTCAGTAAAATCCAATAAACCTCATTTTCATCAAGATCACAGTTTATGGACACATTTAATCCCAAATCAGTTAGTTGATCTGTTACTGCAGCTTGACAACAGATTAAGACATCTATAAGATAGAAATACAATTATAATTATGATTATCCACATAAAACCAGTGTGAATCCACAACATAAAACAATTCATGATAAAGCACATGTAAATATATTCATAACGTAATAAACTCACAGAGAAAAAGTTGAAAGATCTTCATGTTGTTGCTGTGTATTAAAACACTCCATCCACACACCATTCAAGATGAACTGTTGCAGAGCTCTGAATCATAGATACTGTAGGAACATAAAAAAGAAAAAAGACTTTTCCCACATCAGTCAGAGGAAGTGTATGTGGGTGGACCTTGGTGAACTGAGCGGAGAACTACCATCTGTTCTACAGCATATGATGTTTTACTTTGGTTTGGCCACATAAACATCTGTGTTAGCCTTTCTCAGGCGTCAGCTTGGGCTCTGTGTCTGTGGTGGGCTCTGGCTTCACATACTCTGGGCTGGTGGCTGCGGATGGTGCGCTGAACTTCTCCTCTCTTGTCGATGGTGTGGTGGAACCATTATGTAGAAGCACCCAGTCTTACTCCTTAAGCATCCCTTGAGGTCCATCTCCGGGCAGGTCTCAACGCAGAGCGTGCCTGCCCAGAGAAGGACCTCGAAGGACGTTGAAGGAGTGTGTAGAAAAACACACAGACTGTCTTCGTTATAGTGCACGAGGAGGTACAAATTCAGGAACACCTGCGTGTGTCTCTCGAGGGCCTGTCCTTCCTGTGAGAGAAGAACTGATAAAGTGTGTTGGATCAGTATTGAAATTTTGATGAAAGTCGACAGCACACATGGGTGGAGACAGTGACATTAAACTAACAGTGATTTGTAGTTGATGAGCACAAAATCATGTAGGTACTGTATGTATTTAAAATTATTATTATTTTTTTTTATTTAGTAAATTTGACTGAAGGTTTTGCAGGTTTTGGGTCAAATAACATAAATGTTTTCTGACTGATGTGACTCATCGACATAATTTAATCATGACACATGTAAGCTAAATAAATTATTCATGAATAAGGCTTGTGCCTATATTTACTGATATAAATTTTCTTTGCACTTCCTTGAGTTTATTTTTGTCTCTCTTCTGTGCTTTTTTTTTTTTTTTTTGCAAAACTTTCACCACCAAACAAAATCACATCCAAAGTCAGGGCAAATTCAAAAGACCTTCAGGTTAAAAACATTCACAAACCTTCACTTACAGATATAAATTATTCCCCATTTAAAATAATGTTAAATATCTCAAGATTATAAAACAGCGTATGTTAATGCACATAAAATCAGATATTTTTCTGTACGGTGATGAGCCACTCTGAATGGTCATAAATGACCTGCAGAGGGCAGCATGAGAAGCTCTGAATGATACAAATAGAAGACTTCACCAGCAAATGTTCAAAATATCACGTTAACTGATTACAGAAGCGGTACAGTCTTGTAACAAAAAAATCAACATTAAATACTTTTATATACATGTCTACAATGTTCATCTATCAACAAAAATAAGTGCAATGAGAGTGAGTTCAGCTCTTACTTCACAAAGACTGTAGTGGGAATGTTCATTTTATGATTTCTTTTCACTTTTTTTATTTTGCCATAGTAGGCCTACCATAGCTTTGTAAAAGTGTTGCATGCTAAGAAAGGCCAATCTTTCTCTCTGTGGCTTGCGTGTCAGTACATCTCTGTGTGCTATGTGTTGCAGACACTTGGCCTCTATTCATTTGAAACTGCTTTGACAGTTGCAGTCTTACTGCAGTCTATCCATTCATAGCAGTACTTCAGTATCAAGTGCAAAGGTGTTTTTCATGTTACAACACACTTGTCAAAAAATCTATATTAAATGTGTTGATGTAGATATACAGACAAGGAGCATCATGTCAGAACTGTGTTGAAACCCCAGCAGACATGCAGCAGTGCATGCTGCTGTTTCCATTTGAGGTTAAGACAACTGTGAGAACTGAGATACATAAAGGTATAAATGTATTGAAAAAACACTGCGCTTGGTTCATGATTAAACCTCCACTCTAGACAAAGGTGAGAGACCCTGTTTGTCATTGGTTGTCAACAAGTGACCAGATCAGTGGAACATGTTTCTCGTTTTGTTTAGCACTTCAGTTGAGTTTAACCACATGGTGTTTCCTGTAACTTTATTTCTGAATACAAAACCATTTAGATAAACATATGTATGTTTATTTTTAAAAAAAAAAATAAGAAGTATAATAAAACTTTTAAAAACATTTTTTTTATTTAGTACCATAATAAGGCTTTTTCACATAACAGATATTCACTTTATATTCCACAAGACAAAATAATAATTGAATTTACACCAATGATCCTGTTCACTGTCCAACTAATTGAAGATTTAAAAAAACAAGATATCAACATTGTATAATTGTAATTATATAATAAAATATTATAAAACATTTTAACAATTTTACTGAATATAAAAAAGAGTTCCCAATATACAAAAAACAACTATGATTCATGCAAAAGTGTGCAGTGTTCATTCATGTCACTAGGCTCAAGGACGTGACCTGCTTTCAACCTGTTTTTGTCATAAGGATGCTAACTATGCAAAATATTAGAGAGAATTAAAACAAAAATAATCATGAACGCATCATTGCTTCATGTCCCTGAAATTGTCTCTCTGAGAACTTGAAGTACTAAAAAATAGTTCTAGTCCTTGTCACTTGATCTACATTTGAAACACTTTGTATTAAAAAATAATTTCAGTAATAAGTAATAATATAATAATGATGTTAAGATCTATTAGGCTTTGAAATGCATGGCATCTCACCCACTGAACATGAAACAACAAAGAACAATAGATTTCCAATGTACCACTTAGATTTACATACACACTGTTTTAAGAGGTAAAACAACAGCAGCAGCAACAACAACAAAAACTTACATTTTTAGCTTGTGTTGTATTTGGAATTATCATATTTAATTATCAAATTTAAATAGGCTTATGAAACGATGAAAAGGTTAATAATCAAATAATGTACAATACAAATATGAGATCAGTCATACTCATGTTTATGACTTCGGCAGGTTTAGTGCGGCGTAGGTGCTGTTGATTTGGCTGGACCGAATATTTCTACGCAGCTTGGTAAAATCTACCTCAGCGTACTGAAAAAGCAACGAGGAAAACAATATTAGTATTTCTGCTGCAGTTGTTCCTGAAACAAAATGAATATTATAATCTAAACAAAAAGCTAAAGTTTGTTGACTTTTTTTTTTTTTTTATAACCTGTAGTTGGTCCTGATGCTCTTCTATAACTTGCGTCTGATGTTGATCAGTGTTGAATTGTTGTGATAGTTCTGTGGACCTTCTTTTTCCAATGACAAAAACTTTTAATAATCCTAAAAACAAAACAGCAAAATCATATTCTATATTAGGGTGTTATTATTCTTTCTTAAATAAAGATAAATTTGAAGTCACAAAGATACCAATATAGTCATAATATAGTCAATATTGTCAAAATAAACAATCCTAAATAAAGAACTTTTACACAGTTACTAAAACTCCACATGTCAGTGGAACAGAGCATCATATTGATATGTTTACAAATTGCATATTTTTATTCTTAATTTTCTCAATTAAAAAGCCATATCTCACCGATCAGCACAACGACTACAAGCCCGATCATCAGAGCAGATATGATGATAATAATCGGCCATTGTGTTTGATTCTGATCAATAAACTCAATCACTGTATGATTGTGACATTCAGTTAATTGAGTTGATTCTGTAATGAAAGTTTCCACAGTCTGTTACTGTCAGCCTCCAATAAATATAATATCTAGCTTACAATATATTCATATCTCTGTGGAGCAACCAATGAAATTAATAAATATGCTGTTCATGTATTTGAAAAACTGAAGTAGTGATAAACAATAAAATGAATAGTAAATAATTGTACTGATTATCATTATGATCTCTGAAGGAGTAAATGAACTCACCATTGAAGTACAGTCTGGTGCTGTTGCTGAATTTTAGAGGTGTGCCTGTTTTCATACAGTAATAAACTCCTAATTCATCAGCAGTCACATTATTTATAACCAGAGAATGTTTAAATTGCACTGAATATTTCTTTCTGAATGTTTTATTTGAGTAAAAAGGTGATGTTGAGGTTGACAGTGATCGTAGAATCACTGTTGGAGGATCTGGTGTTTTCAGTAAAATCCAATAAACCTCATTTTCATCAAGATCACAGTTTATGGTCACATTTGATCCCAAATCAGTTAGTTGATCTGCTACTGCAGCTTGACAACAGACGAATACATCTATAAAATAAAAATACAATAGCATTATTATTAAGATCATTGTGAACCTATAATATACTGTAAAACAAATCATGACAAAGCACATGTACATATTTTGATATAAAACTCACAGAGCTGAAGCTGAATGATCTTCATGTTGTTCCCGTTATTAAATCTGCTTGCCTCCACACAACATTTGATGAAGTTCACAAGATGAATTAACTCTGAAGCTCTGAAGCAAAGGCAGGAAGACAAAACTTCCCACATCAAGCAGAGGAGGTGCTGCCCCATCATCATCTTCATCACGTCCCCAGCTAACAGAATTTTGTTATAAGAACGTTCTCTAAATATTCAGTGTTGGTTCTGGGAACATTAAAAACGTCCAGTTTTCTTGACGTTACAGGAACATTTTTATAAGGTATAATGTTCCTCAAATGTTCTTTCAACTTAATTTTGATTTAAAATCCAACATTCTAGGAACATTTAAGAACATGAAATTTACAGTTTCCTTAATGTTAGTAGAATGTTATTTAAATGTCAAATAACGTCAGTGTTGCAAATGATTTTTTTCAGCTTGATGCAGCATTTCAATTTCATAAATAAAAAAAGCAGTTGATTCAACCACTGACATCTGATTGATCATCCCTGGGTGCCACCCACTGTAATGTACACTATTGCCAAAAGTTTCAGGACGTCTGCATTTGCATGCACATGAACTTTAATGACATCCCATTCTTAATCCGTAGGGTTTAATATGGAGTTGGCCCACCCTTTGCAGCTATAACAGTTTCAGCTCTTCTGGGAAGAGAGTCTGTTTATGGGAATTTGTGAGGCATTTGTAAGTGCATTTGTGAGGTCAGGCAGTGATGTTGGACGAGAAGACCTGGCTCGCAATCTCCGCTCTAATTCATCCCAAAGGTGTTCTGTTGGGTTGAGGTCAGGACTCAGTTCAGGCCAGTCAAGTTCCTCCACACCAAACTCACTCATCCATCTCTTTGTGGACTTTGCTTTGTGCACTTGTGCGCAGTCATGTTGGAACAGGAAGGGGCCATCCCCAAACTGTTCCCACAAAGTTGGGAGCATGAAATTGTTCAAATTGTCTTGGTATGCTAAAGCATCAAGTGTTCCTTTCAGTGGAACTAAGGGGCCAAGCCCAACCCCTGAAAAACAACCCCACACCATAATCCCCCCTCCACCAAACTTTACACTTGGCACAATGCAGTCACCATTCTCCTGGTAAATGCCAAAACCAGACTTGTCCATGGGATTGCCAGACAAAGAAGCGTGATCCGTCTCTCCAGAGAACACGTCTCCACTGCTCTAGAGTCCAGTGGCGGCGTGCTTTACACCACTGCATCCGACGCTTGCATTGGACTTTGTGATGTAAGGCTTGGATGCAGCTGCTCTCTAAGCTCTCTACGCACAGTTCTTGAGCTAATCTGAAGGCCACACAAAGTTTGGAGGTCTGTAGCTATTGACTCTGCAGAATGTTGGCGATTTCTGCGCACAGTGTGCCTCATGCTTAATAAAGTCTGTGCTTATGGAGAGATATAATATAGATTGTCCTTTCTGTTTCCGTTTGCACAATTTTTACAGCAAAACACATCAAAGCCATTTTTTTCATTCTTGAAGATCCATTGTTTTGCATTGCCGCTTTGAACTTGAGAACAACTCGTGTGGTGTGAGGCTTATGGTGCTTCATCCATAGTGCACACAGAGAATGCATGAATACTTGTGCTTAAACAGACAAATACACATAAAAGTATGGCAAAATGGCAGTCTTGGTGAATATCATTGTAAAAATGTCTTAACTGAATGTAAACAATTAAGAAAGAAATCGGATGTATGTCAATATATTGGATTCACTATATTGCATTCGGTCTTAAAGTGACAGCAGCCTAATATAGCTTACCTGCTGCCATCTGTGTCATTACAGTTAGAACAAAAGAAAAAAATCTATTAATCTATATTTAACTTATACAGTGAAGATTATGCAATGTTATTTTACATTTGATTATTCAATTTCTGTGCCTAAGTTACTGTTAGACCTGAAAAGCTTCAATCACTTAATTCTTTGCACTGTTCTTATTTTATTAATGAATGTTCACTTGCATTCAATAATGTTTTAAATTTATATTAGTTAGACTAGTAGTATATAAGTTGGAATCGAGAATTGTAAAATTTCACTGGTATCTACAATTTTGGTAGCTTATTTATTAGATACAGTGTTACATGGGTTAAAATGAAAACAAGTATTACACATGATATTCTTTGACGGTCTATGGGCCCCTAAAGTAGCCTTGGCCACCCCCTGGCCACCTCATGTATAAAAGTGTAGTTTTGCCACTGGTAGGGAAGCACACACTGCTTGTATGATTTATCACTCCATCCATATATTTCTTTCTTTCTTTCTTTCTTGTAAATGACAGGGAACTCACAGTTGCAGAGTTGGATTCATGTAGACAAAAACAAACAAATCCAACATGGTTTACATCAGGTTAAGTGGTCTCACTATAAACTTTTCTTTCAACTCACGGTTTGACCTTTAGTATATGATGAACCTTGAGTGTGTGCGCATGAAATTGCAATACAGCAAACAGACAATCACATGAAACAGTGAAGGTCAGTCAGTAACAGCTGCCATCTAGTGGTGAGAACAGAAATATCCAGTAGCAGCAACTTGGTGAAAATGAGTGGAGAACTACTATTTGCAGCCTCATGAGGGCAGAGAACTGCTGTATCTACTTTAAATAATGTGATGTTTTACTTTGGCTTTGATCCACAAACATCCATGTTAATTTTTCTTTTTTTGGTATTTTTAATTACATATAAAACATGTAATTAAAAACTAAGTTGCAATGGTGATAAAACAAACCAAGCTTTCAAGAATTTCAGAATCAGAATGTCATAGATTCAGGCAATTCACATACAATACACATCACATCATGATAAGAAACAATTAGTCTAAACACAACTTACATGACTTTCTTAATGGTTCAGTGAATGTACAACATCAAACAGTGTCTTCAGGTTAAAATAAATGAGACAAAACAATCATCTATGAACACATCTATGTATTTAAAAACCACACTAATCACTATGAGAACAGGCTTTAGTATAATAAGTCCAAATAATACAAAAACAACCAAATAAATGTTCTGCTTTTGCAGGAAAGGTATTTGGATGAATAACAAGCAATGGTCTTTTTTTGTGATGCTGGTTGACCAAGGAAGGCATTAGTCATATTATTTTAGCCACATTTTATAATTAACATTCATAATATATGTGTGTCGACGTCAAATGTTAGAAACTGGATTAATGGAAAGAATTTAAATGATTAATTTATTTATTTTAGGTTTATCTATATAAAAAAAAAAAAAAAAAAACAGAAAAGAAAATAGTAATCTCTGGCCCACACTCCAGTACAGCAGGTGGCGGATATGCACCTTAATTGTTAGTTAGAAGAAGAAGAAGAAGACCTAAACATTTCATTGGCCATGTTAAATCACAACAATGATTGCCTACAACCAACCCTCATCCCTAAACCTACCCGTCACTGTAGCCTCAGCCAATTAAATTGGTTGCAGGGCGGGGTTTTCCGTTGAATTTGGGCGCCAAAAGGGGAGGCGTGATAGGTGCACTGAGCTGAAGGAGGTGACGCTGAAGAGGGAAATTGGAATATAGAAAATAATAATTGGAAATTAATATCTAGGAATTAGCAGTAACACAGATAGTGATGGGGAAAAAACATTTCGGCAAGAAGCACAAAGCATGGAGGAGTATAAGGTAATCATTAAGTTTGAATCATAGACTGTAAAAAAAGGTTTGAAACACCTTTGAAGCGTATGTGTTACTTTCAACCTGTGTTATATCTTAACACACCCGTGTGTCTAATTAATTTAACACATTTCGTGTTACTTTTAACACAACCAGTTTGTTATTCTTCTTAACACAGGCAATGTGTTAAAATATTTATGAAATGTCATAAATCACAATTTGTGTCATAGATGTGCGATTTTTGGGGTTCAGCCAGAATATTTTAAAAGTACGTGTGAAAAAACTTACGGAAGCGTTAAAGACAAAGTTGGGCATTATTGGAAATGCAAAATTACTAGGAGACGGAAATCTGCTAGTGTCTTGTAATAACAGCAAACAATGTGACAAAACTCTAGGATTAAAGTCGATCGTGGGGAGGACAGTGAAATGTGTCAGATGGGAGGAGAGGGAAAAGGTCAAAGGAGTGATTTATAGAAAACCGGTAGAAATGTCTGAAGAAGAGATAAAGAATTGACATTTAACATGTAGATCACTTTGCGAGTGGTACAGATGATACAGTATTTAATTTTGAAGCATTTGCTTGTCGTTGAACATATACATTGATTACATTTTATCAAGTTCTGGCATTCTGCTATGGAGGACCACAAGTGTCACGGAAATAGTAATGAAACATATCATTAATTAATAACTAATTGTACAATAAAAATGTGCATCAGTAAATGTGTTTACAAATCAATTAATTAATCTAAAAATAAATAGTTTAAATTGCAAAGTAATTCATAATTTTATTGTTTAATGGGCAATAAAAGCAGTAATTATAAAAATAATTTATAAATGAAATATTAATCCATCAATAAATGGTTCAAATTAAAAATGGATTTACTAAAACAACATAAAACACTCAATAAATACATCATTTAAAAATGCATTTATGAATTCATAAATAAATAGTGGAATTTCAAATTGTATTTGAAAATGCAATTTAAAAAGAGAAATAATTAATTGGATTCAGAAATTGAATTACAAATATAGGTTCTAATCATCCATTAAAAAGGGCAATTCAATTAACCATTTGCATTTCCCTACTGTTTTTGCTTTTTCGATTAGCTATTCGATTTGCTTAACAATTTCACTTCTCTTTTTAGCCTCTCCGTTTAGCATTTCAGTGACACTTTGGGCCTTGTGCGCTGGGGAAACGAGGTAAACGTGAGATGGGTGTAACAAGCTCTCTGATTGGCTATTACCTGGCAAGTCATGTTCAGACGTATGTCATTGATGTGGAAAGGAGAAGGTGATAGATAGAGAACCTAAAATGGAAGAAACAATTTCCCACACACAGGATAACACAACAAATGCCATAATTTCTTTGGCTGACTATATCGACAGTAATGTGCCAGTTGACTATGACTATGCTCTGACAACGTTGCTTCATCTTAGGGAAAACTTGGAAGCATCCTGTCGGCATTTGGAGGACACCGTTTGATGAGGTGGAGCATATAATTCACCAAATGGGAAACATCTCAGAGTTTCGGCCCTCTTGACATACAAAGAGACAAGGTTCAGCAACAAATCTCCCTTGGAATCTGGCAGGGAGATAGCAAAACGCTTTGGTGTGTCTAATCTTGCCTATTGTTTTAGCTATGGCTAACTACTCCCCGTGAACCGGAAGTTTTCTCCAGTGTTGTGAACACTATATGTCATTAGCCATAGCTAAAGCAATACAGCAATGTTTCTTACCTTATTCCCCAACGTGCAATCCTGCGATGGAGAGTTTTCAAAGACATTCTGAGCCTCATTAAACAGGCTGTAAAACGCCACCTTTTTATGCAGTGCAAAGATGAATTTAGTTGATACTGATTTTATTTGACTGGTAATTGTGTCTTATTATAACTCAATTTATAAAGATAAATTTATGAATTTTGACATAAAAGATGACACGTTAAATAATTAGCAAGTCATTTTAAAGAGTCAAATATCACCTCATGATGGGAAGGTTAATTTCTGTCATTGATCAGAAGGTGCTCCTACATTTATAAATTAGAAGCCTCCTAAAAAGAAATGTAAGCGAGGAGCCCTGCAAGGTGTAGGATGAGAGCGCAGTGTAAATGACTCAGTGGAACTTGATAGCAGTGTTTTTCGACATAAAAGCATATGACATGCTATGGAAAGATAGTCTATTAATTAAAATTGAATCGTTAGGTGTTCGAGGTAGAACATATAATTAGGTATTGGATTTTTCATATAACAGAACAATTAAAGTTAGGGTGGGAACATGTTTGTAGTCCGCTTCTGTTTAATATCATGATTAATGACATCCTTCAATCAGGTAGAAAATAGTATGGGAAGATGATGCTGATGATGGAGAATTATGGAAGAAAGGGCAGAATGTGGCATATATGGTTAATAAAATTCAGACAGCAATAAACCAAGTTGAAGATTGGGCTAAAAGACGGGGATTTGGATTATTGGTAGAAAAAACACAGGTTATATGTTTCTCAAAAAGAAGCATATTACAGTAGAGCTGACACTATATGGCCAACCATTAAAGCAGGTGTCTGAAATCAAGTTCTAAGGTGTATGGCTGGATGAAAAATTAACGTTTGGTATTCATATAGAGAATTTAGTTATCAAATGTAAGAAAACATTGAATGTAGTAGGTGCAGTGGGAGCAAGCTGTAATATACTATGGTTGTACAGTGCCTTGCAAAAGTATTCATACCCACTGAACTTTTCCACATTTTGACACGTTACAACCGCAAAAAAAAAAGAAGTATTTTATTGGAAATTTATTTGATAGACTAACAGAAAGTGGCACATAATTGTGAAGTGGAAGGAAAATTATAAATGGGGTCCACATTTTTTTTTTAGAAATAAATATCTGAAAAGGGTGGCATGCATTTGTATTCAGCCCCCCTGAGTCAATACTTTGTAGAACCACATTTTGCTGCAATTACATGTCAAAGTACATTATATTACATGTCAAAATGTGGAAAAGTTCAGTGGGTATGAATACTTTTGCAAGGCACTGTAGCATATGGGTCAGCATGTGAAACACTTCTAAATAAAATTTATGCAGTGCAAACTCAGGCAATTAGAATATGTTGTGGGGCGTTTAAAGTGGAAATGGGTGAAATGCCTTTAACAGTGAGATGCCAACAGTTGCCTATATGCTATACTGTGTAACATTAAAATGGCATAAGGAATTACACCCTATATGTATTTCATAAGTGCTGGGAACATAATCAAGGAAATAATTGTATTATAGGATGGATAGGTACGCAATCAATGGGATTGGACCAGAAGAATTATAGCCAAACTGTGCCATTGTCTGTTATTCCTCTATGGATGTTTCCAATGCCATTTGTAGACATTCAGTTACAAAAAGAAATTAAGGAAAGTGGAAAAACTATCAGAAGAATATGTTGTTCAGCAATACATGGTAAAGAAGTATAGACACGTGATGGATATTTTCACTGACGGATCAAAATCTCAGGGAAAACTGGAGCTGCTGTTTTCCAAAATAACAGATTAGAGAACAAAAAGAGAATAACAGATAATTTATCAGTATTCACTCTGGAATTAGTTGCAGTTCTCCTCACTTACAATGGGTGGAGGAAAAGAACATTGAGTTATATGTACCAATTCATTTGCAGCCCTGTAAAGTTTACAATCTGGTCATTCATATAGCAGACAAGATATTATATTTGAAATCTTACAGTCATTATACTGGCTAAATAACAAAGGAAATTACATCAGATTTCTTTGGGTTCCGGCACATGTAGGGGTGGAGGGCAGTGAGGTGGTAGATAATCTGAACTCACTTAAAGACAGTAATGTAGAGATCCATATTAATATAATTAAATGAGAAGCTAAGACCTGTATTCGTAAGGCGGCAAATGACATCTGGCAGAAGCGTTGGGAAAGAGAGATGATGGAAGAGATTCAGGAAAAAGTGGGAAAAGGAGATTGGGTTTCAATATTAGGAAGAAAAGAATTGTTAAAGCATTTGGCCATAATTTCAGAAATATTTGTTATTATTTACACACATTGTATTAAATATATATTATAGGGCATTATGATCACCAGGCATGTTAATGATTTCTGAATAAAACGCTGTTTGGACAAAGCAGGTTATCAGATAGCACTGAAGGGCTGATGTTTGCTGGAGGCGTGGTGTTTTTTGGTGTTTTATTTAAACTACCATTAACAGGAGACCTCTATTTGACGTCATGAATACATTAAACATGGTTTGGTTTATTAATGTTTAACAAGTTAATTTGCAGGAAAATAACTATATAATTTTAATTTAGTCAGTAGCAATTAGCATTTTGTAGGCCTATGACAGTTCTCAGAGCATGTGATGTTAGTTTTAGTTTATGTCATTTTGCCTAGTATTAGCCTAATGTGCATTTATGGTTTTACCAGTTGAGATGGGTGAAGAGCCAACTTAAGAACATTTACAGCTAAACTGTCATATTTATTTAGAGATGAGTTTAGCATGTACATGATGATGATGATGATGCAACATCCAATATATTATTAATGGAAACGTTGGCAAAATTAGTTTTAGTAAAAATTTATGCATTTTGACAAATTAGTTGAATATTGAACAACAAATCAGATGACCGCTTTCTATGACTGTTGCTATAAGTGAAAGTTGCTAACTTAATGGTTGATTTTGTGTTTTTACAGTTTCAGCTTCATCTGTGTTTTTGCAGTGCTGATAAACAAAGGTGAGCACTTTATAAACACCCAAACTTTATATTTAAATGCCAGACTGTGTTTACAGTTAATGTTTCTGTCATTTCAGTGTCTCTGCAGGAAACAGTAGAGGCTGTTATTGGTGGTTCTGTTGTCCTGCCGTGTTCTTCCACTGAACATGCTCTTAAACTTCAAGACATTGATGTACATTGGAGACACAATGACAGTAAGATTGTGTATGATCTAGTCAAGGGTCAAGATTCAGTAGAGAAACAGGACCCACAGTACAAGAACAGAGCTGAAACCTTCCCTGATGAGCATCTGAGAGGAATCTTCTCCATCAAGATCAACCATCTCACTCATGATGATGCGGGAGAGTTCAGCTGCCTCATCTCACACTCGTCTGAACAGAAGACTGTACAGCTGATCATCAACGGTGAGACGGTGGTTTATTAATATATGGTTAAATGTTGATGTTCACTAGTGATGTTCCAGTCTGAATTATAGACAGATCTGTTGTCTTTATCACAGTGCAGAAATGTTTTTATTACATTTTTTTTTGTTCCTGAATCAACAGCAGAAAAAGGAAGCAAGTCAACCTATCAAGGAAACAGAGGGGAGGAAACAGGAGCAAATGTGGAGACATCATCACCATTGCTCTGGGTTTACATTGTATTACCTGTAGTAGTATTAGTGCTTATAGCCTGTTTCATCAAATTTCTCTTGAGAGGAAGAATTCGATCTGCCTTATTACCTTCTGAAGAACAAAGACCAGAGATAAAAATGCTTTTCTGATTTTTTTGAGCACGGTAAGAATTAGGGATGTTAATTTTACACAAATTCCTGATCAATTGTCGTTTAAATTAGCGATCAATTAATCGATTAATCATTAAGCTTAATACTGCAATATGCGTCTACTGCAGCGGCATATAGTCAACAGCATGACAGGGTGTGCAGTGCTGCTCAGAACACCATGTTCCTCACCAAATGAATGAGAAGGGATTTTAATCTAAATAAATGGCTAGTAGGATTATAAAATGAGTCGATGTGATTGATCATTTATTAAATTACTTAATTAGTAATCAAATATAACGACTAATACAACGTGTCAAAATGTGTGGACATGCTCTTCCTGGAACAACGCGCTGAAAACGGCAACAAAACTCAATGAATTCACGGCGATTTATTAAAATAGTGTTCTCATTAATGTTAAGTAATATGACAGTCCCGATCATAGTTATTATTAGTCGTGCATTGCAGTTTGAAGTGCTGAATGAATACCGGTAAACTGGAGCACTTTGCTAGTGCATTATTTAACTCAAAGAAATGCATCCTATATGAGATTAATCAGATATATACAAAATAAACATAATACAAATTATATCTGCACAAAATGACTTGAATGTACAAGTGAACTTGAACTAAGTTGCGTGCTATTCAGAATGTGAGTCATGTTGTGGACGCGCTCTTCCTGGAGCAACGCGATAAAACAACTGAACGACTACTAAGTTTAACCCAAATAATTCACAATGTTTTATTACAATATTGTTCTCTTTATAATGTTATGCAATTTGACAGTCCCAATTATAGTCATTATTAGTTGTGCATTGCTGTTTGAGCTGCATGCGCTGAAGCTGAAGATGATCACCGGCACACTTTAATTCTACCGCGTTAATTCTTAACCAGATGCATCCTATATGAGATATCAGATATAGATAGGCCTACACAAAATGAACACCGTATTACAACTTAAATTTGCCTTAAATTCGTCATGCTTTACGTTTCGCGGTTGAGCAGCACACGCTTGCATGAACCTGCTTTATCTATGACCAATAAGTTTGATCAATCAAATGTATTACCAACAATTAATCAATCGTCAATTAATCGTCAACAACCCTAGTAAGAATATAATCTTGTAGTTATATTCTTACCGTATACACTCCATTGTTCTTATTGTATAATTGAATGAGATTTTGAAACACTGAAAAAGGAACTTTTTTGTTAAAGTTAAAAAATGAATGAGTCTGTCAGTATGTTGCTGCCTGAACAATTCTGTGCCACAAATGTTCTTTCATCATGTTGTTTTTGCCAGTATTAAAGGGTTAGTTCACCCCAAAATTAAATTTCTGTCATTACTCACCCACATGTCGTTCCAAACCCGCAAGACTTTCGTTCATCTTCGGAACACGAATTAGGATATTTTTGATGACAGAATGCTGTCAGGTTTCCTTCCACTGACTGCCTTTGTAACTGAAAGTTTGATGCTTCCAAAAGTTCATAAAGAGATCGGAAAACGAATCCGTATGAATTGAGCGGTTTAGTCCAAATTTTCTGAAGAGAATCGATCGCTTGTTATGATGAACAGATTTAATTTAGGCTTTTACTCGCATGTAAACATTGATCAGCGAACATAAGCGAAAGCTCAACCGAACCTGAATGACGCACAAGAACAAACCTCTTCCGGAAGCTCAAACGTGCTGCGCAACACACGAGAATGAAACTCATTGGTTGCGCAGCACGTTTGAGTCTGCGAGTCTTTCTGGGATTTTGCTGCCCAGCAAGTTAGGGAACACTAGAGCCCTTAATCCCAAGTGATAGTGTTCAAAAAGGATCAAGACGTTGGCCGACTCAGCTGACGTTGATTAGGAGATGCGCTAGAGTATAAATTATTTAAGCATTGATTAGGAGACGACCCAGGTAAACTAAAGTCAGATGTGGAGGGGAAGTCTACCGCAATATGGATCAGTTTTCCGATCTCTTTATTAGGTTTTTGAAGAGTCAAAGTGGTAGTTGCAAAGGCAGTCTATGAAAGAAATCTAACAGCATTCTGTCATCAAAAATATCTTATTTTGTTTTCCGAAGATGAACGAAAGTCTTACCGGTGTGGAACGACATGAGGGTGAGTAATTAATGACAGAATTTTCATTTTGTGGTTAACTAACCCTTTAAATGCATTTGTATTCTTTATGTATTATTTTATGTTTGTTAATTTCATTTCTTTTACTAAATTAATTAATTACTGTTGTCACATCAGTCAGAGGTTTATTTCAGTGTTCATTCATAGTGTTCACAAAATAAAACAGATTCAGGGTTGTAATAATTATAATATCTGTCCATTATGAAAGCTGCCTGAATCATAATCATGCACTGTTTGCTGTTGGAGAGAGAGGAGAACTGGCCCTCCGACTGAGCCTGGTTTCTCCCAAGGTTTTTTTCTCCATTTTAACACCTGTTTGCCACCTGATGTCACCTGTTGGAGTTTGGGTTCCTTGCCGCCGTCGCCTTTGGCTTGCTTAGTTGGGGACACTTGACATTTGATATTCAACAGTGTTTTGATCTGCCTGCATCGACACCATTGTATGCGAACTGAACTGAGCTGGATGATGACATCACTGTTTACTCTAGTGCTGATATAGATAAATTAACTAAATTAATAACTATTGATTCTTACAATGGAATGAATCAATACTGAATTTACTTAAGCTGGACAATGACATTAGCTGCTGTGCAGCCAAAATTATATTCCAGTTATCACTGTAAAGCTGCTTTGACACAATCTGCATTATAAAAAGCAATATGTAAATAAAGGTGACTTGACTTTATTAAACCACAGTGTCAGAGCTTCATGAGTATGTTACATATTGTAATACTTTAATATCTGGTAAATTCAGAGGAGCAAAGAGTCTCACTTTTCATTGCATGTGGATGATCTTTATGTACAAGACACAAATGTGTGAATGAAATGTTGGTGTTCAGATTACTTTTGTTATAAAATTTTTCACTAAAAGTAAATTTTTCTCATTAATAACTCAGCAAATACCATTAGGCCTACGTTGCTTCTGCATGGTTTCTGTTAAGAAAAAACAGCACACGTGTTGTAATAGAGTTGTTGCTGACAGTGCACTAATCCCAGTCTAGTTCATTATTGGTGCTGAATTTAGTTTTTAAACAGTTATCTTCAATATCTGCAAAACTGTAAACAATTTGCTAACTCTTATAATATCATCTCACATCTTCTCAGTAGAAATGTGGCCATTCAGGGGATTGTTGTGGACCTCAATACTTCTATACCCGCTGTACTCAGTCCCACTTTTTCTTCCACTAGTGACACCCTGATGACAGAAGCCAATAAACTTATTGAATAAATATGGCAATAACACTTTAAATGTCCCAGTTAACACTGAAGATAAATTTTAAGTGTTCATTGTCTTGATAAACTTTTAGAGTCTAAAACATGTTTTTAGTTTGGGAATTAATTTGTTCTGTTGTACATCCACTTATGAGTAAATTTAAAGCTCTATGTTTTATCACATAAGGCTGATTTATTAATTAATATAACTTCTGAAGAGACTTTAATGTACAAAAATATAGTATTTGTGTAAGTATAATGTAGAGTGTGGAGAGTGCAGTTTAGGAGTTACTTTTGAAACAAAAAAATTGAGATTATGAACTAGGGCACCCCCTGCTTCTCACCCGCCTTGCCATCTTGTAGGCGGCGCCCTATTCATCTTTTATAACATGAGATTTTGGCCAAACAATAGAAAAAATTAGTGTACATTTAGCATAGATACAGTAAATGTGACAAGCTGTAAGACAAGTTGATGAAAATGTAATGTGACGCACTTGGGTGCCTCAGATGCGGCCATTATAATGACGGACAAAACACAGGCTATTGGTGCGTTCAAGTCATGTCGGAAATATCGTATTTATGAGTTGAACGCATATGAGTAGGCTTGTTCGAGGCACTGCACAGACCGATCGGCGATGACATCAAAGTACCGTGGTTCAAATGAGTGGGCTTCATAAAGCAGCACTCAAAAAAAAAAGATTTTTGATGCTGTTCACTTTATTTAAACAACTTATTTTGATTCAACACCATTGTATTAGGTTTCTGGTTCAAATGTAATTCCTTTGTGTTAAATTGACTTGAAACGATTACTTTTTGACTTAACTTGATGTTTTCATATTGAAATAACATGTTTCAATCAAGTAAACTCAACCAGGACTCAATCAAACAGGACTTTCACTACCCATCATGCTTTGCAAAGGGGCTGATCTGGGAGAGTAAATGTTGAAATAAAGTGTTATTTTAAGCAGTTTTTAGCAACATGAGAAAATGGAGAGACTTTTTAATGTTTACCGTTCTATTATGTTGGTATTTAAAAGTTTCTGTTATGTTAATGGTTTTGGGGTTACCATTGTGGTGAAGTGTAGAACATGTGCTTGGGTTGAAGACCTGCTAACAACAATTAAAGTTGCTTTAATAATAATAACAACCATTTTAGGCATGCCGTAGATGGAATAAAACCATTTTCTGGTTAACAATAAGAGTCTTTACAGAGTAAAGATTTTGTAAAAGTTGTGAAAATGGTTCTTGAATGAATCCACCATATACACTCAATCAATTAAATTAGATTTTTAGGATAACTAAATGTAATGATTTTGGACAAAATTAAGAATGTTAACCTGATTCAAATAAATGGCATTGAGTTAACCTTATGTAATAAATTTAAGTTAACTGAAATAAATAATGTTAATTAAATACAACATAACCAAGTTATGTGGAACCTGTTGACATAAAAAAATTAAGTAAATCCAACGTATCATTTTTTGAGTGAGGGTGGGCAAATCATATAATCGTATCGAGTATACTGTCAAAAAAGGTATGGTGCTTGTCACTGGGGCAGTACCCTATGGTACAAAGGTAAAAAGGTACTAATATGTTCTTTAAAATACTAATATGTACCTTTAAGGTACTAATATGCACCATTTAGGTAAGTTAAAAACAAACAAAAAAATAGCTCAGTTTCAAATTAAAGGTGACAAAACAGCAAATAAGAAATAACCTACACAAATTAATAAATTTATATATGGTCAGACACTTGCATGTGTCACTATATTATTAACATTTTACCAAAATCAAGTTTAAATGGAGTTGTGAGGTTTTTGACCAGCGAATTTTGGAGAATGTCATAGTTTTGTCTGTCATTAACAGTCATCATTAACTGAGGCAGTAAGTGCATTAGGAGCCTCATCTCATGAAGAATTTAAACCCAGTGTTTTCATTTGAGGTTATAAACTATGAGAACTGACATACATAAACATATAAAAGTATTGGCATGCGGTTCAAGGTTAAACCACCACTCAAGACGAAGGCGAGAGACTCTGTTTGTCATTGGCTGTCAGATGAGCAAGTTACCAACCAGTGGAACATGTTTCTGTTTTTTTAGCACTTCAGTTGAGTTTAACCAAGCTATATGTAGCCTGTAGATTACTTTTTTATTAAAATCTATATACATAACATATATATAAAGTATGATGCACTGTAATAATAATAATAATAATAATTTTATATATACATTATATAAATATCCCTAATAATAATAAATTATAATGAAATTCACCAATGTATATAACAGTTAACAACATTACAATATAAACTGAATAAATACAAGGTGTGACTCATGCCAGGCTTTTTTTTTAACAAATACAAACACATTTTTAAATTTGTTTAATGCAACTAAATGAACACCAGACTTTACAATGACGCTTAATCTGTCTGTGTTCATACAGTCCTAAACTGATGGTTTCTGATGCTTACACATGATTTACTTTATTAAAGTATTTGGTTTTGGTCTTGAAGCTGATATATCACTCGTGTCTGCAGTAGATCAGCATCATCAATCTGTTTTTCCAACCGCTCTGTTTTTCCAACAGCAAACACTAAGAACGAGACAATGAATTCAGATTCAGTATTTCCTGACAGTTATATTATTAATTCTTAACGTGTAGAGATGCCAAATAATAATCAATAGACTAAATAATAGAAAATTCATAATTACAACAACGTCACCTGCCTCTAGAGAAGAGCATCATATTGATATTTTAGATTACAGTTTCATATTTCATTGGCTGTTTAAATGTAATTTTTCTGAAAGAGCAAAAACTCACCGATCAGCACAATGAGCAGAAGCCCGATCATCAGAGCAGATATGATGATAATAATCTGACATTGTGTTTGATTCTGATCAATAAACTCAATCACTGTTTGATTGTGACACTCAGATGGTTGAACTGGTTCTGTAAAGAAAGTGTT
This sequence comes from Hypophthalmichthys nobilis, assembly GCA_037950665.1. Classification (NCBI taxonomy): domain Eukaryota; kingdom Metazoa; phylum Chordata; class Actinopteri; order Cypriniformes; family Xenocyprididae; genus Hypophthalmichthys; species Hypophthalmichthys nobilis. Next base: position 42,597,119 of record CM075476.1, read on the forward strand.
CATAATCTGTTACTGTCAGTCTCCACTGCAATTTTAAAACTAAAAATTAAACATTTATCTTTCTGTTGACTGAAGCAACAAATGAGCCTATCTTTTTAGTGTCTAAAAAACAAAACAAAACAACAAAGTAATTATAACTGTAAATAGTCACAGATCAAATGAACTCACCGGTGAAGTACAGTCTGGAGCCGTTGCTGAATTTTGGAGGTGAATCTGTGTTTATACAGTAATAAACTCCTAATTCATCAGAAGTCACATTATTTATAACCAGATGATGCTTAAATTCCACTGAATATTTCTTTCTAAATGCATTATTGGGGTAAAAAGGTGATGTTGAGGTTGAGAATGACAGTAGAATCACTGTTGGAGGATCTGGTGTTTTCAGTAAAATCCAGTAAACATAATTTTCATCAAGATCACAGTTTATGGTCACATTTGATCCCAAATCAGTTAGTTGATCTGCTACTGCAGCTTGACAACAGATTAATACATCTATAAGAGAGAAAGACAATAGCATAAAAAACAGTAGCATAATGCTGTGAATCAACAGTGTAAAAAATGATAAAGTAATTAAAAGTAATGTAAATATATTCATAATAAACTCACAGAGAAAAAGCTGAAAGATCCTCATGTTGTTGCTGTGTATTAAAACACTCCATCCACACACCATTTAAACTCTTTTGTAGAGCTCTCCATCAAAGATATGAGAAAGAAAGAAAAAGAGATATTTCCCACATCAGTCAGAGGAAGTGTAAGTGGGTGGATCTTGCTGAATTGATTGGAGAACTAACATTTGTAGCCTCTTGTCTGATCTACAGTATATGATGTTTGGTTTGGCCACATAAACATCTGTGTAGTCTTTATAATTTTTTTTTTTTTTTTTTAATCACGAAGAGTTGTTTATTAATATGTTGAATGGTCAGAAAATAAATCAAGCTTGCAAGAATTTTACTTGACAAAATTGTGTTAAATTCTGTTTTTCATCACTATTATTATCTTCCATATACTTTTTCTTCTTGGTAACAGAAATAATTTCAAAACAAACAGACATTTTGAAATGTCATTGCTGGCTATGGAGGCCTCACTGAGCACAGTTGCCAACTCTCGCGAGACAAATAAACAACCGCAGCTTCAAAAACAAGCCCAATATTACAATATTAATTATTATCATCAATATTATTTATTATCAATTATTTATTATCAATAAACGAGCCTGCAACATATTAAACTGAAATTAAAGCTTTTAAACTGAAAAGCAAAAACACGTTATTTTACAAAAATCATCAAATTGCAACAAAAAAGGAGGGTACACACTATATCCTAGGTTTGGAGATGGAAAAGAAAAAGTGACGTAAAGGCCAATTATGGTAACCCATAATCGGAATTTGTCATCTGCATTTAACCCATCCAAGTTAGTGCACACACATTAGGAGCAGTGAGTAGTGAACACACACACACACACACACACACACTGCAAACCGTGAAAAAGACAACACTAAGGGAGCGCTGTAATATAGCCACACATTTATAATAAAATAAATTCGAACAATACCTACTGTTAGTATTAGGTTTTTTTTTTGTTTGTTTGTTTTTATAACCTGTAATGATAAATACATTATACAAATATTTTTTTGTGCCTTTCCTCCCTGCACCGTCCATGTTTCCTCTCCATCTCTGTTGGTGCTGACATTGTTTGTGAAAATGTAACGTTACATGCGTCTAATTACGTCTACTATCATTACTTTCATTTACAACGTCACATGCCTGCAAGTTAAACGATATTTTTCTCCAATGAGGGGGAGAAGGAGGCGGGACGTGGGAGGACGAATTACAGGCTTGTATTATTGCACTGCTTGGCTATTAGCTGTGAGTAGACAGTGTCAATCAATGTTTTGGAGAAAACGGCGACCATAAATGTAAAGAAACAAAGTTGCTTATAATATTTTCCTAACAAGCAACCACATTTTTTTAAATAAGCCCAAAAACCGCGACCCGTGATTTTTAACGCGACTTGCCAAAAAAAGAAGCCCAAAGTCGCATACTATCAGCGGACTTGGCAACTATGTCACTGAGTCATCGGATTTCATCAAAAATATCTTAATTTGTGTTCCGAAGATTAACGAAGGTCTTACGGGTGTAGAACGGCATGAGGGTGAGTAATAAATGACATTATTTTCATTTTTGGGTGAACTAACCCAGAGAGCGCCCGCGCCGTGATGGTGTTCACGACAGCGCACTGAAACACGGTTTACTGAAGATTTCTATAAAGTTCTCATTATAATGCCATGTTTATGGCAGATCTGTGCTTTATTTTAATCACATTATTAAGTGATTCCATAAATCGCCTGCGCGTTTTCAGAGCCATGCGAATTATGCCATTGAACAAATATGACGAAAAATGCACTGCTGCATTATTATAACATCAGTATTTTTATTTTTATTTTTATTTTTTTAAAAGAAACATCTAAAAGCAATATGACCGTCTCAAATAACTCAGTTAATATCTGGCAATGCATTTGAGCATGAAACTAAACACTGATATGCAGGGTATTCAGCATCTTATAGGCCGTAAGGTGAAGCCGTTTTTCGTTTCATCCCGTTCCCATATCTGGTGCACTAAATTATTTTCATTCCAATAAAAAGATCTATTGGTTTTGAGCGAGAAAATAAAAGTTCTCCATGTATAATCCTGCAGTTTATTTTTTATTAGTGTTTAAAGTCGGCAATAGTTCCTTCCTCGCGGAATCGTATTTTCATCATGAGTGATTAGGCTTCGCGTCACGTGCGGGAAGTACGACCAATAAGGTGGCCGCTTTTTGGAACAACATTTAAACATGAGTCCAAGATGTCTGCGCCCTTGTTGTCAATATCGAGTAGCGAAGAAGAGGAAATTACGCCGAGACCTCCTTCTAAACTCCGTAAAAAGGATTATAAACAATGCTATATGCATCTCACGTCCATAAAGAAAGAAGAAACAAAGGATTTTACACGCACACGATGGGATACATACAGAAATAGCGTCAACTGGTGGCTTGATTTGCACGGTGAGAATCAGAGAATAGCGGAAACATACAAACATTGTCTAGAAATCGAATTTGAAAATGTTCCTGAAGACCCTGGGTTTCACTCCACTTGCTACAGGCGTTTCATTGACAAAAGCGCCTGGATGCGGCAGAGAAACGTGTCATACAGCATCCTGAAGTTCAAGATGCTCACAAAGACCAGTCTGTGTCATCGAGTAGTAGTACCTCAACAACTGAATGTCCTAAAAGAAACTTAGGTCCAGGACGGGCCTGCCAGTAGTTTGTGCGGGTCCTGTGCTTCCTGCCTTGTGCATAATTTGTAAGAAAACGGACAGGTACATTACTGTGGCAGGCAAACGCCAGAAGGACCATCTTTCACAGGCAGAAACGTATTTATTATATAGAAACTTAGTTATTATATTGCATTATCAAATGATAATTAAAAATTGTAGTACATTTACCGTCTACATAGTCTGTATATTTGTCTGTAAACACAGTTTTGACTGCACAACTCTTGGCACAGTAATTCAATATGATGAAATGTGTAGTGGTTTGTGAAGGGTGAATGAACAAGTAATGTTTTATTACCAATTGTTATATTTGATATTTAAAATAGAAGCCATTGTGAAATAGTTATGGCACAAAGTAATATGTCTCTTCTGTTTTTTTCTGTTTTCTTTTCAGAAATGAGCCAACCTTTGATGCTAGCTACAAGATCTTCTGTGAGAGGATCATCCGCCATAGAATAATTGTAAACCAAGAGGTGCTGACATTGATGCAGCTAAGAAGGATCTTTTTAAATCTTGTGAAAAAACATGAAGATCTTGATGCTTCAAACTACAGGTAATTGAAATACCACAAGTTTTTTTTTTTTTTTTTTAAATACGTAGCTTTGGAAATAATGTTTATGCAACATTTTTATATTTTCTTACAAAAATGGAATTTATAAAAATGACAATCATAATCATATTTTATAAAGTGTTGAAGCTGATACACACTGTATTTTAACTCAGTTGTTTTCAGTGTAAATATATCTTTATACCATTGTGATCATCTTTCGCTGTATCTTTGTTTCAGGCAGGATAAATTGAAGAGGAGGTTGAACCGTGATTTCCCCCAGCTGGTATTTCACTCGCCCAACAAGCGCAACATCAGTGAGCTGGTTTTTGTTGAGACACTGTCTGCAGATAAGCTGATCGACAGGCTCCCTCATCCATCAGGTACAGAAACAACAGAGTCAACTGAGGCAACTAGCCAAAGTGACTGAAAACACGCCAAGTACAACAGCTGGTCCGCAAAGACAAACCTCGGTGGCCTCTATCAATACTACAAGGAACACAAGGACACTTTATAGTGCAGCATTGATATTAAAGATGCTTCTATGTGACTCTCCTGGTATGACATGTCCATGGCCACCCACGTCAGATGATTTAAATGTGAGTGAAGAAAAATCTGTTGTGCCACTCGAACTGTACAATTTGATTTCCTGGATTATTGGTGCAACTGAGAAACCAACACTGGCCCATTATGTTGATATTACAGATGATTTGAACCTAAAAGTGATATCTATTTGTCAAGACATTGTGTATCTCGCATCTAAGAGCCGGAGGCAGACACCCAAATCATTGTGTCTTTATTGTGCAAATGTTTCAAAGGAAACAGAGGAAAGAGCTACATGGGATGATGGCTCTGATAGTGATAGGGATGATACTGATGAGTAAAGATGTGCTGTGCATTATCTTAAGCTGATTTTCAGTTGTAATGAATCTATTGTGGAATTGTTCATTTTTGGCATTATTCATAATTAAGGGGGGTGTGGTCGCGTTTTGACTCATTTCAGCCAACTTGGGCCAAAGTGTGCTGCTTCTTTATGTTTCTGTGATTACACAGTGCCTGCTGAAAATTTTGATGTATAATACATCACAGTTTTGCTAAAATTATAATGTGTATGTTTAATTTTGCTTGGTGCCAATCCATGAATACGAATTTGCCATATTTTATGGTCTACATTCATACTTGAGTATTTAATGCACCAATACCTTTCTCAGATGTTTAGGTACATGTATAAAGGTCAGTTTGAGAGAGATTTTGTGTTGCTAAAATGAAAATAAATAAAGTTATAAGCAAAACCAGCAGCATAATATTTTAGTTTTTTTAAATTCACAATTATACACATTAATGGATCGTGACAAAAAACTGCAGGATATTTTGCGGAGAACTTTTAACATAAAGTCCAAAAGGGTGTTTGTATTAATTGTGCAAAAACACAAAAATAACAATTTTAACATTTATGCTCCTTTAACAGTCCAAAGCATGATGGGAAAATGAAATCTGCTGTAACTTCAAATAATCAGTTAGTCAGTGCACATAACTTCTAATATTAACTTCTATTAGTCTATAGTACAATGGACTTTCAGTAAAATTAACTTTTCATTTAGTAAATGTGACTGTAAGGTTTTGGGTCAATGACAAATAAATGTTTTTTTGACAGATTCATTAATTGAATTTATTTAATCATGTCTGTAGGATTATTCCTGAACGAAGCCCACCAAATTAACATAACTCCACATCCCAAAGATCAACGAGATCCAACTCCCCCCACCGAACCATTTGTGAGCCATAAAGTTGAACCTGGGGACTAAAATGGCGATCGAAGACGGCTCCTCCATGTCTGCTTAATTACAAATGTATTTAATTGTGGTAACAGAGCAAAAGATCAAAGAGACCCTCTTTCGTTTTATTAACTTTAAGAAAACAGATGGATCAGCAAACACCTGGACGCAAGGTGTAAATTCCCACTGTTATCAGGAAACTCGGACTTGCAAGACATCTCCAGGTGGAAATCACAGCAGGCCGTCACAGGAATCACCTCCAGGAAACATTCCCTCTGCCCAGCTTTGCATTTCAAAAGACATTCCAAAGTTCCTCTGGCAGACAATAAAGCCATTCTCTTTATTTTAAACAGAAACAATCTCAGAAATACTGCCAAAGATATGAACTTATCACCAGAAGTAGCCTTTAACATATTAGGTATGTTTTGTTTGTGTTTATACAACCTGTGTAATTCTTTCTGTGTGTTTAAATATTGATTACAGCTAAATTCATAGGAAAATCTACCTCAATTACAGAAAAGTATGTACTGTTTGGTATGGTTGTGATGGATGAATGCTTTCTAGTGTTTTGATGTACGACTTTTGAACTAGCAAAGTTAATTTCTCAAAGTTCTGACCAAAATCCCTAAAAGTTTGAGAACAAAGGACTGTAAGGACATTATGCTAATTACATACAAGAACAGGAGAACTGGGCGTAGGACCCGCCCAAAACCACATCTGATTGGCTAAAACACTCTGAAAGGTGGAGCCAACAAACCCCAAAACTTCCCACATCAAGCAGAGGAAGTGCTGCCCCATCATCATCTTCATCACGTCCCCAGCTAACAGAATTTTGTTATAAGAACGTTCTCTAAATATTCAGTGTTGGTTCTGGGAACATAAAAAACGTCCAGTTTTCTTGACGTTACAGGAACGTTTTTATAAGGTATGATGTTCCTCAAATGTTCTTTCAACTTAATTTTGATTTAAAATTCAACATTCTAGGAACATTTAAGAACATAAAATGTACAGTTTCCTTAATGTTAGTAGAATGTTATTTAAAGGTTAGTATGATGTTCCTGAAACATTCTTTCAATCATTCAAACACCTGCTGTGAACAAGCACTGAAAGAAAGAGAAATAAGAACACAAACTACAACTTTCTTCAGCCACAGCCTTAGATGAACTGAAGATAAAAGACATTAAATCTCTGAAGATCTGATTAAACAACTCCACAAACAGCATTACCAGCTTCACTTTTTACTAACCAGACTGATTTTATTTCTGTCACACGTCTACTGCAGTTCTTACTGAGAATTAACAGAAGTTTAGTCCAAGTTTAGACTGTTTGAGGTCACCATCATGGAGGTTGGTGGTTGCTTTAGTTGAGCTTTTGACCCCTGACTATTGTAGAGTGGCTTCTTTATCAGCTGTAGCAGGTGTTTTCAGAAAACATTTCTGCATTGATAAAACAGATCGACATGTCTGTTTTAATAACAGGCAAATGACTACATTAAAGTGGTTTAAACAACTGCTTTTTCACTAGTTTTCTTGTCTTCAGTGTTGTAAAAGTAAACAATAAACTCAAAAATGTGATAAAAATCATTTTTAACACTAAAGTGATTTATGTTGGATTGTCCAAAACTGTTCAAAAGTTAAATATGACACACTTAGACATCAGCACTCATCGTACAAACCTCAACAATGGTGACAATAAAAAAAAAAAAAATTCAGCTGCATCATTTATTCATGCCGCAATGCATGCTGGGAACCATGAATGTGTTTTGTATGCTGGCATGAAGCAGGTCACCATTGTTGTGTTTCATATGCCGAATGTTGATGTCTGTTAGTGTATAAATGACATAAAAACATGTTTTAAACTAAAAGTTAATAACGTCAGTGTTGCGAATGATTTTTTTCACTTTGGTTGAGCCTGATGCAGCATTTCAATTTCATAAATTAAAAAAAAAAAGCAGTTGATTAAACCACTGACATCTGATTGATCATCCCTGGGTGCCACCCACTGTAATGTACACTATTGCCAAAAGTTTCAGGACATCTGCATTTGCATGCACATGAACTTTAATGACATCCCATTCTTAATCCGTAGGGTTTAATATGGAGTTGGCCCACCCTTTGCAGCTATAACAGTTTCAGCTTCAAGAGAGAAGTCTGTTTATGAAATTTGTGAGGCATTTGTAAGTGCATTTGTGAGGTCAGAGCAGTGATGTTGGACGAGAAAGACCTGGCTCGCAATCTCCATCTAATTCATCCCAAAGGTGTTCTGTTGGGTTGAGGTCAGGACTCAGTTCAGGCCAGTCAAGTTCCTCCACACTAAACTCACTCATCCATCTCTTTGTGGACTTTGCTTTTGTGCACTGGTGGCATGATCGTACTGGAACAGGAAGGGCCATCCCCAAACTGTTCCCTTAATGTTAGGAGCATCAAATTGTCTTGGTATGCTAAAGCATCAAGTGTTCCTTTCAGTGGAACTAAGGGCCAAACCCAACCCCTGAAAAACCATACCCCACACCATAATCCCCCTCCACCAAACTTTGCACTTGGCACAATGCAGTCAGGCAAGTACCGTTCTCCTGGTAAATGCCAAAACCAGACTTGTCCATGGGATTGCCAGACAGAGAAGCATGATTCGTCTCTCCAGACAACATGTCTCCACTGCTCTAGATTCCAGTGGCGGCGTGCTTTACACCACTGCATCCGACGCTTTGCATTGGACTTTGTGATGTAAGGCTTGGATGCAGCTGCTCTCTAAGCTCTCTACGCACAGTTCTTCAGCTAATCTGAAGGCCACACAAAGTTTGGAGGTCTGTAGCTACTGACTCTGCAGAATGTTGGCGACTTCTGCGCACTGTGTGCCTCATGCTTAATAAAGTCTGTGCTTATGGAGAGATATAATATAGATTGTCCTTTCTGTTTCCGTTTGCACAATTTTTACAGCAAAACACATCGAAGCCATTTTTTCATTCTTGAAGATCCACTGTTTTGCATTGCCGCTTTGAACTTGAGAACAACTCGTGGTGGTGTGAGGCTTATGGCGCTTCATCCATAGTGCACACAGAGAATGCATGAATACTTGTGCTTAAACAGACAAATACACATAAAAGTATGGCAAAATAGCAGTCTTGGCGAATATCATTGTAAAAATGTCTTAATTGAATGTAAACAATTGAGAAAGAAATCGGATGTTTGTCAATATATTGGATTCACTATATTGCATTCGGTCTTAAAGTGACTGCAGCCTAATATAGCTTACCTGCTGCCATCTGTGTTATTACAGTTAGAACAAAAGAAAAAAATCTATTAATCTATATTTAACTTATACAGTGAAGATTATGCAATGTTATTTTACATTTGATTATTCAATTTCTGTGCCTAAGTTACTGTTAGACCTGAAAAGCTTCAATCACTTAATTCTTTGCACTGTTCTTATTTTATTAATGAATGTTCACTTGCATTCAATAATGTTTTAAATTTATATTAGTTAGACTAGTAGTATATAAGTTGGAATCGAGAATTGTGAAATTTCACTGGTATCTACAATTTTGGTAGCTTATTTATTAGAATACAGTGTTACATGGGTTAAAATGAAAACAAGTATTACACATGATATTCTTTGATGGTCTGTGGACCCCCTAAAGTAGTCTTGGCCACCTCATGTATAAAAGTGTAGTTTTGCCACTGGTAGGGAAGCACACACTGCTTGTATGATTTATCACTCCATCCATATATTTCTTTCTTCCTTTCTTTCTTGTAAATGACAGGGAACTCACAGTTGCAGAGTTGGATTCATGTAGACAAAAACAGACAAATCCAACACGGTTTACATCAGGTTAAATGGTCTCACTATAAACTTTTCTTTCAACTCACAGTTTGACCTTTAGTATATGATGAACCTTGAGTGTGTGCGCATGAAATTGCAATACAGCAAACAGACAATCACATGAAACAGTGAAGGTCAGTCAGTAACAGCTGCCATCTAGTGGTGAGAACAGAAATATCCAGAAGCAGCAACTTGGTGAAAATGAGTGGAGAACTACTATTTGCAGCCTCAAGAGGGCAGCAGAGAACTGCTGTATCTACTTTAAATAATGTGATGTTTTACTTTGGCTTTGATCCACAAACATCCATGTTAATTTTTCTTTTTTTGGTATGTTTAATTACATATATAAAAAATGTAATTAAAAACTAAGTTGCAATGGTGATAAAACAAACCAAGCTTTCAAGAATTTCAGAATCAGAATGTCATAGATTCAGGCAATTCACATACAATACACATCACATCATGATAAGAAACAATTAGTCTAAACACAACTTACATGACTTTCTTAATGGTTCAGTGAATGTACAACATCAAACAGTGTCTTCAGGTTAAAATAAATGAGACAAAACAATCATCTATGAACACATCTATGTATTTAAAAACCACACTAATCACTATGAGAACAGGCTTTAGTATAATAAGTCCAAATAATACAAAAACAACCAAATAAATGTTCTGCTTTTGCAGGAAAGGTATTTGGATGAATAACAAGCAATGGTCTTTTTTTGTGATGCTGGTTGACCAAGGAAGGCATTAGTCATATTATTTTAGCCACATTTTATAATTAACATTCATAATATATGTGTGTCGACGTCAAATGTTAGAAACTGGATTAATGGAAAGAATTTAAATGATTAATTTATTTATTTTAGGTTTATCTATACTTTAAAAAAAAATAATAATAAATTAATAAGAAAATAGTAATCTCTGGCCCACACTCCAGTACAGCAGGTGGCGGATATGCACCTTAATTGTTAGTTAGAAGAAGAAGACCTAAACATTTCATTGGCCATGTACAATCACAACAATGATTGCCTACAACCAACCCTCATCCCTAAACCTACCCGTCACTGTAGCCTCAGCCAATTAAATTGGTTGCAGGGCGGGGTTTTTCGTTGAACGTGGGCGCCAAGGGGGAAACGTGATTGGTGCACTGAGCTCGGGACGTGAGGAGACGCTGAAGAGGGAAATTGGAATGTAGAAAATAATAATTGGAAATTAATATCTAGGAATTAGCAGTAACACAGATAGTGATGGGGAAAAAACATTTCGGCAAGAAGGAAAAAGCATGGAGGAGTATAAGGTAATCATTAAGTTTGAATCATAGACTGTAAAAAAGTTTGAAACACCTTTGAAGCGTATGTGTTACTTTCAACCTGTGTTATATCTTAACACACCCGTGTGTCTAATTAATTTAACACATTTCGTGTTACTTTTAACACAACCAGTTTGTTATTCTTCTTAACACAGGCAATGTGTTAAAATATTTATTAAATGTCATAAATCACAATTTGTGTCATAGATGTGCTATTTTTGGGGTTCAGCCAGAATATTTTAAAAGTACGTGTGAAAAAACTTACGGAAGCGTTAAAGACAAATCTGGGCATTATTGGAAATGCAAAATTACTAGGAGACGGAAATCTGCTAGTGTCTTGTAATAACAGCAAACAATGTGACAAAACTCTAGGATTAAAGTCGATCGTGGGGAGGACAGTGAAATGTGTCAGATGGGAGGAGAGGGAAAAGGTCAAAGGAGTGATTTATAGAAAACCAGTAGAAATGTCTGAAGAAGAGATAAAGAATTGATTTTCCGATATACATGTTTTGACAAGGATATTTTAACATGTAGATCACATTGCGAGTGGTACAGATGATACAGTATTTAATTTTGAAGCATTTGCTTGTCGTTGAACATATACATTGATTACATTTTATCAAGTTCTGGCATTCTGCTATGGAGGACCACAAGTGTCACGGAAATAGTAATGAAGCATATCATTAATTAATAACTAATTGTACAATAAAAATGTGCATTAGTAAATGTGTTTACAAAACAGTTAATTAATCTAAAAATAAATAGTTTAAATTGCAAAGTGATTCATAATTTTATTGTTTAATGGGCAATAAAAGCAGTAATTATAAAAATAATTTATAAATATTAATCCATCAATAAATGGTTCAAATTAAAAATGGATTTACTAAAACAACATAAAACACTCAATAAATACATCATTTAAAAATACATTTATGAATTCATAAATAAATAGTGGAATTTCAAATTGTATTTGAAAATGCAATTTAAAAAGAGAAATAATTAATTGGATTCAGAAATTGAATTACAAATATAGGTTCTAATCATCCATTAAAAAGGGCAATTCAATTAACCATTTGCATTTCCCCGCTGTTTTTGCTTTTTTGATTAGCTATTCGATTTGCTTAACAATTTCACTTCTCTTTTTAGCCTCTCCGTTTAGCATTTCAGTGACACTTTGGGCCTTGTGCACTGGGGAAACGAGGTAAACGTGAGATGGGTGTAACAAGCTCTCTGATTGGCTATTACCTGGCAAGTCATGTTCAGACGTATGTCATTGATGTGGAAAGGAGAAGGTGATAGATAGAGAACCTAAAATGGAAGAAACAATTTCCCACACACAGGATAACACAACAAATGCCATAATTTCTTTGGCTGACTATATCGACAGTAATGTGCCAGTTGACTATGACTATGCTCTGACAACGTTGCTTCATCTTAGGGAAAACTTGGAAGCATCCTGTTGGCATTTGGAGGACACCGTTTGATGAGGTGGAGCATATAATTCACCAAATGGGAAGCATCTCAGAGTTTCGGCCCTCTTGACATACAAAGAGACAAGGTTCAGCAACAAATCTCCCTTGGAATCTGGCAGGGAGATAGCAAAACGCTTTGGTGTGTCTAATCTTGCCTATTGTTTTAGCTATGGCTAACACCTCCCCGTGAACCAGAAGTTGCAAACGACTTTTCTCCAGTGTTGTGAACACTATATGTCATTAGCCATAGCTAAAGCAATACAGCAATGTTTCTTACCTTATTCCCCAACGTGCAATCCTGCGATGGAGAGTTTTCAAAGACATTCTGAGCCTCATTAAACAGTCTGTAAAACGCCACTTTTTTATGCAGTGCAAAGATGAATTTAGTTGATACTGATTTTTTGACTGGTAATTGTGTCTTATTATAACTCAATTTATAAAGATAAATTTATGAATTTTGACATAAAAGATGACACGTTAAATAATTAGCAAGTCATTTTAAAGAGTCAAATATCACCTCATGATGGGAAGGTTAATTTCTGTCATTGATCAGAAGGTGCTCCTAAATTTATAAATTAGAAGCCTCCTAAAAAGAAATGTAAGCGAGGAGCCCTGCAAGGTGTAGGATGAGAGCGCAGTGTAAATGACTCAGTGGAACTTGATAGCAGTGTTTTTCGACATAGAAAAAACATGACATGCTATGGAAAGATAGTCTATTAATTAAAATTGAATCGTTAGGTGTTAGAGGTAGAACATATAATTAGGTATTGGATTTTTCATATAACAGAACAATTCAAGTTAGAGTGGGAACGTGTTTGTAGTCCGCTTCTGTTTAATATCATGATTAATGACATCCTTCAATCAGGTAGAAAATAGTGTGGGAAGATGATGCTGATGATGGAGAATTATGAAAGAAAGGGCAGAATGTGGCATATACAGTTAATAAAATTCAGACAGCAATAAACCAAGTTGAAGATTGGGCTAAAAGACGGAGATTTGGATTATTGGTAGAAAAAACACAGGTTATGTTTCTCAAAGAAGAAGCATATTACAGTAGAGCTGACACTATATGGCCAACCATTAAAGCAGGTGTCGGAAGTCAAGTTCTAAGGTGTATGGCTGGATGAAAAATTAACGTTTGGTATTCATATAGAGAATTTAGTTATCAAATGTAAGAAAACATTGAATGTAGTAGGTGCAGTGGGAGCAAGCTGTAATATACTATGGTTGTATACAGTGCCTTGCAAAAGTATTCATACCCACTGAACTTTTTCACATTTTGACACGTTACAACCACAAAAAAAAAGTATTTTATTTGATAGACTAACAAAGTGGCACATAATTGTGAAGTGGAAGGAAAATTATAAATGGGGTCCAAATTTTTTTTTACAAATAAATATCCGAAAAGGGTGGCATGTATTTGTATTCAGCCCCCTGAGTCAACACTTTGTAGAACCACGTTTCGCTGCAATTACATGTCAAATTACATTATATTACGTGTCAAAATGTGGAAAAGTTCAGTGGGTATGAATACTTTTGCAAGGCACTGTAGCATATGGGTCAGCATGTGAAACACTTCTAAATAAAATTATGCAGTGCAAACTCAGGCAATTAGAATATGTTGTGGGGCGTTTAAAGTGGAAATGGGTGAAATGCCTTTAACAGTGAGATGCCAACAGTTGCCTATATGGTATACTGTGTAACATTAAAAGGGCATAAGGAATCACACCCTATATGTATTTCATAAGTGCTGGGAACATAATCAAGTAAATAATTGTATTATAGGATGGATAGGTACGCAATCAATGGGACTGAACCAGAAGAATTATAGCCAAACTGTGCCATTGTCTGTTATTCCTCTATGGATGTTTCCAATGCCATATGTAGACATTCAGTTACAAAAAGAAATTAAGGAAAGTGGAAAAACTATCAGAGGAATATGTTGTTCAGCAATACATGGTAAAGAAGTATAGACGCATGATGGATATTTTCACTGACGGATCAAAATCTCAGGGAAAACTGGAGCTGCTGTTTTCCAAAATAACAGATTAGAGAACAAAAAGAGAACCACAGATAATTTATCAGTATTCACTGTGGAATTAGTTGCAATTCTCCTCACTTTACAGTGGGAGGTGGAGGAAAAGAACATTGAGTTATATGTACCAATTCAATTGCAGCCCTGTAAAGTTTACAATCTGGTCATTCATATAGCAGACAAGATATTATATTTGAAATCTTACAGTCATTATACTGGCTAAATAACAAAGGAAATGACATCAGATTTCTTTGGGTTCCAGCACATGTAGGGGTGGAGGGCAGTGAGGTGGTAGATAATCTGAACTCACTTAAAGGCAGTAATGTAGAGATCCATATTAATATGAGTAAATGAGAAGCTAAGACCTGTATTCGTAAGGTGGCAAATGACATCTGGCAGAAGCGTTGGGAAAGAGAGATGATGGAAGAGATTCAGGAAAAAGTGGGAAAAGGAGATTGGGTTTCAATATTAGGAAGAAAAGAATCATTAAAGCATTTGGCCATAATTTCAGAAATACTTGTTATATATTTAATACAGTGTGTGTAAATAATATTAGGGCATTATGATCATCAGGTATGTTAATGATTTCTGAATAAAACGCTGTTTGGACAAAGCAGGTTATCAGATAGCACTGAAGGGCTGATGTTTGCTGGAAGCGTGGTGTTTTTTGGTGTTTTATTTAAACTACCATTAACAGGAGACCTCTATTTGACATCATGAATACATTAAACATGGTTTGGTTTATTAATGTTTAACAAGTTAATTTGCAGGAAAATAACTATCTATAATTTTAACTTAGTCAGTAGCAATTAGCAGTTTGTAGGCCTATGACAGTTCTCAGAGCATGTGCTGTTAGTTTTAGTTTATGTAATTGTGCCTAGTATTAGCCTAATGTGCATTTATGGTTTTACCAGTTAAGATTGGTGAAGAGCCAACTTAAGAATATTTACAGCTAAACTGTCATATTTATTTAGAGATGAGTTTAGCATGTACATGATGATGATGATGCAACATCCAATATATTATTAATGAAAACATTGGCAAAATTAGTTTTAGTAAAAATTTATGCATTTTGACAAATTAGTTGAATATTGAACAACAAATCAGATGACAGCTTTCTATTATTGTTGCTATAAGTGAAAGTTGCTAACTTAATGATTGATTGTTTTGTGTGTTTTTACAGTTTCAGCTTCATCTGTGTTTTTGCAGTGCTGATAAACAAAGGTGAGCACTTAAACACCCAAACTTTATATTTAAATGCCAGACTGTGTTTACAGTTAATGTTTCTGTCATTACAGTGTCTCTGCAGGAAACAGTAGAGGCTGTTATTAGCAGTTCTGTTGTCCTGCCGTGTTCTTCTACTGAACGTGCTCTTACACTTCAAGACATTGATGTACATTGGAGACACAATGACATTAAGACTGTGTATGATATAGTCAGGGGTCAAGATTCAGTAGAGAGACAGCACCCACAGTACAAGAACAGAGCTGAAACCTTCCCTGATGAGTATCTGAGAGGAAACTTCTCCATCAAGATCAACCATCTCACTCATGATGATGAGGGAGAGTTCAGCTGCCTCATCTCACACTCGTCTGAACAGAAGACTGTACAGCTGATCATCAACGGTGAGACGGTGGTTTATTAATATATGATTAAATGTTGATGTTCACTAGTGATGTTCCAGTCTGAATTATAGACAGATGTGTTGTCTTTATCACAATGCAGTAATGTTGTTTTTATTTAATTTTTTTGTTACTGAATCAACAGCAGAAAAAGAAAACAAATTAACCGATCAAGGAAACGGAGGGGAGGAAACAGAAGCAAATTTGGAGACATCATCACCATTGCTCTGGGTATTACCTGTAGTATTTTTAGTGCTTATAGCCTGTTTCATCATATTTCTCTTGAGAGGAAGAATTTGATCTGCCTTATTCCCTTCTGAAGAACAAAGAACACAGATAGAAATGATAAATCGGGTCTAAAAGCTTTTCTGATTTTTTTTTTTTTTTTTGAGAACAGTAAGAATTAGGGATGTTAATTTTACACAAATTCCTATGATCAATTGTCGTTTAAATTAGCGATCGATTAATCATTAACCTTAATACTGCAAAATGCGTCTACTGCAGCGGCATATAGTCAACAGCATGACAGGGTGTGCAATGCTGCTCAAAACACAATGTTCCTCACCAAATGAATGAGAAGGGATTTTAATCTAAATAAAGGGCTAGTAGGATTATAAAATGAGTCAATGTGATTGATCATTTATTAAATTACTTAATTAATAATCAAATATAACGACTAATACAACGTGTCAAAATGTGTGGACGCACTCTTCCTGGAACAACGCGCTGAAAACGGCAACAAAACTCAATGAATTCACGCCGATTTATTAAAATAGTGTTCTCATTAATGTTAAGTAATATGACAGTCCCGATCATAGTTATTATTAGTCGTGCATTGCAGTTTGAAGCGCTGAATGAATACCGGTAAACTGGAGCACTTTGTTAGTGCATTATTTAACTCAAAGAAATGCATCCTATATGAGATTAATCAGATATATACAAAATAAACATAATACAAATTATATCTGCACAAAATGACTTGAATGTACAAGTGAACTTGAACCAAGTTGCGTGCTATTCAGAATGTGAGTCATGTTGTGGACGCGCTCTTCCTGGAGCAACGCGATAAAACAACTGAACGACTACTAAGTTTAACCCAAATAATTCACAATGTTTTATTACAATATTGTTCTTTTTATAATGTTATGCAATTTGACAGTCCCAATTATAGTCATTATTAGTTGTGCATTGCTGTTTGAGCTGCATGTGCTGAAGCTGAAGATGATCACCGGCACACTTTAATTCTACCGCGTTAATTCTTAACCAGATGCATCCTATATGAGATATCAGATATAGATAGGCCTACACAAAATGAACACCGTATTACAACTTAAATTTGCCTTAAATTCGTCATGCTTTATGTTTCGCGGTTGAGCAGCACACACGTGCATGAACCTGCTTTATCAATGACCAATAAGTTTGATCAACTAAATGTATTATCGACAATTAATCAATCGTCGATTAATCGTCAACAGCCCTAGTAAGAATATAACCTTGTAGTTATATTCTTACCGTATACACTCCATTGTTCTTATTGTATAATTGAATGAGATTTTGAAACACTGAAAAAGGAACTTTTTTGTTAAAGTTAAAAAATGAATGAGTCTGTCAGTATGTTGCTGCCTGAACAATTCTGTGCCACAAATGTTCTTTCATCATGTTGTTTTTGCCAGTATTAAAGGGTTAGTTCACCCCAAAATTAAATTTCTGTCATTACTCACCCACATGTCGTTCCAAACCCGCAAGACTTTCGTTCATCTTCGGAACACGAATTAGGATATTTCTGATGACAGAATGCTGTCAGGTTTCCTTCCACTGACTGCCTTTGTAACTGAAAGTTTGATGCTTCCAAAAGTTCATATCATCGGAAAACGAATCCGTATGATTTGAGCGGTTTAGTCCAAATTTTCTGAAGAGAATAAATCGCTTGTTATGATGAACAGATTTAATTTAAGCTTTTACTCGCATGTAAACGTTGATCAGCGAACATAAGCAAAAGCTCAACCGAACCTGAATGACACACAAGAACAAACCTCTTCCGGAAGCTCAAGCGTGCTGCGCAACACACGAGAATGAAACTCATTGGTTGCGCAGCACGTTTGAGTCTGCGGGTCTTTCTGGGATTTTGCTTCCCAGCAAGTTAGGGAACACTAGAGACCTTAATCCCAAGTGATAGTGTTCAAAAAGGATCAAAGGATTGATTAGGAGATGCGCTAGAGTATAAATTATTTAAGCATTGATTAGGAGACGACCCAGGTAAACTAAAGTCAGATGTGGAGGGGAAGTCTACCGCAATATGGATCAGTTTTCCGATCTCTTTATTAAGTTTTTGAAGAGTCAAAGTTGTAGCTGCAAAGGCAGTCTATGAAGGAAATCTAACAGCATTCTGTCATCAAAAATATCTTATTTTGTTTTCCGAAGATGAACGAAAGTCTTACCGGTGTGGAACGACATGAGGGTGAGTAATTAATGACAGAATTTTCATTTTGTGGTTAACTAACCCTTTAAATGCATTTGTATTCTTTATGTATTATTTCATGTTTGTTAATTTCATTTCTTTTACTAAATTAATTAATTACTGTTATCACATCAGTCAGAGGTTTATTTCAGTGTTCATTCATAGTGTTCACAAGATAAACAGATTCAGGGTTGTAATAATTATAATATCTGTCCATTATGAAATCTGCCTGAATCATAATCATGCACTGTTTGCTGTTGGAGAGAGAGGAGAACTGGCCCTCCGACTGAGCCTGGTTTCTCCCAAGGTTTTTTTTTCTCCATTTTAACACCCGTTTGCCATCTGATGTCACCTGTTTGTTTGGGTTCCTTGCCACCGTCGCCTTTGGCTTGCTTAGTTGGGGACACTTGACATTTGATATTCAACAGTGTTATGATCTGCCTGCATCGACACCATTGTATGTGAACTGAACTGAGCTGGATGATGACATCACTGTTTACTCTAGTGCTGATATAGATAAATTAACTAAATTAATAACTATTGATTCTTACAACGGAATGAATCAATACTGAATTTACTTAAGCTGGACAATGACAATAGCTGCTGTGCAGCCAAAATTATATTCCAGTTATCACTGTAAAGATGCTTTGACACAATCTGCATTGTAAAAAGCGATATGTAAATAAAGGTGACTTGACTTGATTAAACCACAGTGTCAGAGCTTCATGAGTATGTAACATATTGTAATACTTTAATATCTGGTAAATTCAGAGGAGCAAAGAGTCTCACTTTTCATTGCATGTGGATGATCTTTATGTACAAGACACAAATGTGTGAATGAAACAGTGCAGATGTTGGTGTTCAGGTTACTTTTGTTATAAAATTTTCACTAAAAGTAAATTTTCTCATTAATAACTCAGCAAATACCATTAGGCCTACGTTGCTTCTGCATGGTTTCTGTTAAGAAAAAACAGCACACGTGTTGTAAAAGAGTTGTTGCTGACAGTGCACTAATCCCAGTCTCGTTCATTCTTGGTGCTGAATTTAGTTTTTAAACAGTTATCTTCAATATCTGCAAAACTGTAAACAATTTGCTAACTCTTATAATATCATCTCACATCTTCTCAGTAGAAATGTGGCCATTCAGGGGGATTGTTGTGGACCCCCAATACTTCTACACCCCTGTACTCAGTCCCACTTTTCTTCCACTAGTTACACCCTGATGACAGAAGCCAATAAACTTACTGAATAAATATGGCAATAACACTTAAAATTTATCTTCAGTGTTAACTGGGACATTTAAAGTGTTCATTGTCTTGATAAACTTTTTAGAGTCTAAAACATGTCTTTAGTTTGGGAATTAATTTGTTCTGTTGTACATCCACTTATGAGTAAATTTAAAGTTCTATGTTTTATCACATAAGGCTGATTTATTAATTAATATAACCTCTGAAGAGACTTTAATGTACAAAAATATAGTATTTGTGTAAGTATAATGTAGAGTGTGGAGAGTGCAGTTTAGGAGTTACTTTTGAAACAAAAAAATTGAGATTATGAACTAGGGCACCCCCTGCTCACCCGCCTTGCCATCTTGTAGGCGGCGCCCTATTCATCTTTTATAACATGAGATTTTGGCCAAACAATAGAAAAAATTAGTGTACATTTAGCATAGATACAGTAAATGTGACAAGCTGTAAGACAAGTTGATGAAAATGTAATGTGATACACTTGGGTGCCTCAGATGCGGCCATTATAATGACGGACAAAACATGTATGCTATTGGTGCGTTCAAGTCATGACGGAAATATCGTATTTATGAGTTGAACGCATGTGAGTAGGCTTGTTCGAGGCACTGCACAGACCGATCGGCGTATGACATCAAAGTACCGCGAGACGGGCATAGCCAGAAATGTTCAAATGAGTGGGCCTTCATAAAGCAGCACTCAAAAAAAAAAGATTTTTTGATGCTGTTCACTTTATTTAAACAACTTATTTTGATTCAACACCATTGTATTAGGTTTCTGGTTCAAATGTAATTACTTTATGTTAAATTGACTTGAAACGATTACTTTTTGACTTAACTTGATGTTTTCATATTGAAATAACATGTTTCAATCAAGTAAACTCAACCAGGACTCAATCAAACAGGACTTTCACTACCCATCATGCTTTGCAAAGGGGCTGATCTGGGAGAGTAAATGTTGAAATAAAGTGTTATTTTAAGCAGTTTTTAGCAACATGAGAAAATGGAGAGACTTTTTAATGTTTACTGTTCTATTATGTTGGTATTTAAAAGTTTCTGTTATGTTAATGGTTTTGGGGTTACCATTGTGGTGAAATGTAGAACATGTGCTTGGGTTGAGGACCTGCTAACAGCAGTTAAAGTTGTTTTAATAATAAAAACAACCATTTTGGGCATGCCGTAGATGGAATAAAACCATTTTCTGGTTAACAATAAGAGTCTTTACAGAGTAAAGATTTTGTAAAAGTTGTGAAAATGGTTCTTGAACAAATCCACTATATAAACTAATCAATTAAATTAGATTTTTAGGATAACTAAATGTAATGATTTTGGACAAAATTAAGAATGTTAACCTGATTCAACTAAATGGCATTGAGTTAACCTTATGTAATAAATTTAACTGAAATAAATAATGTTAATTAAATACAACATAACCAAGTTAAGTGGAACCTGTTGACATAAAAAAATTAAGTAAATCCAACATATCATTTTTTTGAGTGAGGGTGGGCAAATCATATAATCATATCGAGTATACTGTCAAAAAAAGGTATGGTGCTTGTCACTGGGGCAGTACCCTATGGTACAAAGGTAAAAAGGTACTAATATGTTCTTTATGTTCTTCTTAAAAATAAGAAATAACCTACACAAATTAATAAATTTATATATGGTCAGACACTTGCATGTGTCACTATATTAACATTTTACTAAAATCAAGTTTAAATGGAGTTGTGAGGTTTTTGACCAGCGAATTTTGGAGAATGTCATAGTTTTATCTGTCATTAACAGTCATCATTAACTGAGGCAGTAAGTGCATTAGTGCCACCCCCTCCCCATTATGTGATATCAGGCCACTATATCATCAATAAGCAGCCGAAATCATCTGATCAGAGTTTCTGTTATAACAAATGTGTAAAGTTAAAACAGTCAGAGAAAAACAAAGTGACATCAAACTTTTTTTTCAATAAGACATCAACATTTAAACCTTTGTTAATTCTCAATAAGAACCTTTGTATAAAAGAAATAAAGTCTAGACTGTAATAAGTGCTGAGATCTTGAGAGATCTGTTAGTGTTTAATGTTCTGTTGTTGCCAGTGATTTGAATCAAATCAGGAAATACCTGTAAAAGAACAGTGTTTTTTTTTTAACATTTTAAGAAAATTTCTGTTAAAGTTTTTTGCACTTCATTTAAATTAGGATATTTTACTTTAATTTTACGGTTTTTGTTTGGCAGCTGCTGCTGTCAGTCATTGACCTATTTTTTTTAAAGTGAAGGTATTTGATCATCATAATTCAGGAAATACCTGTAAAATAACAGTTTTTTTCAGTTTATTTGAAATGAAAACATTTTACTTTAATTTTACGTTTTGTTGTTGTTTGTTTTTTTGGCTGCCATTCATTTGACTGTTTTATCATGTAAATGTTTTGTTACTGTTTAATTACAGATTATTTTTGTAATTTTACATACATTTGTATGTAATTTAAGAAAACAGTAAAAATACAGTAATTGTTCTGTAAAAAATATGTGAATTACTGTAATTTTTCATTGTCATAACACTTAAAATAATAGCTGAGTTGTTAATTTATTATATTGTTTGTAATTTTACAGTTTTGAGTATAATTTAAAATAAAATAAAAAGTTATTTTCTGTAAAATTAGGATAATTTTTTTTTTTAGTGTTCATGCAGTAATAAACTCAATAAACCCTAAATCATCAACAGTCACATTATTTATAACCAGACAATGTTTAAATTGCACTGAATATTTCTTTTCTGAATGTTTTGAGTAAAAAGGTGATGTTGAGGTTGAGAATGATCGTAGAATCACTGTTGGAGGATCTGGTGTTTTCAGTAAAATCCAATAAACCTCATTTTCATCAAGATCACAGTTTATGGTCACATTTGATCCCAAATCAGTTAGTTGATCTGCTACTGCAGCTTGACAACAGATTAAGACATTGGTAAGATTTAAAAAAAAAAAAAAAAAAAAAACAATAGGATTATAATTAATCACATAAAACTACTGTGAATCCACAGTATAAAACAATTTATGACAAAGCTCATATAAATAGTCAACATAATAAGCTCACAGAGAAAAAGCTGAAAGATCCTCATGTTGTTGCTGTGTATTAAAACACTCCATCCACACACTATTTAAGTTGAACTCTTTTGCAGAGCTCTGAATCAAAGACAGAAATGGGAAGAAAAAAAAAGACTTTTTGGTGAATTGAGTGGAGAACTAATATTTGTAGCCTCTTGTCTGTTCTACAGTGTATGTTTTGCTTTGGTTTGGCCACATAAAAATCTGTGTTAGCCTTTCTTTTGTAATATTTTTATCATATGGACAAGCTGAAATTGTCAGGAAAAAAGTTTGCAACAATTTTAAAATTACTTGACAAATGTCATCATACAATTTTTGAAAAAAAAAAAAAAATGGATCTAAGACCACGTACACACTGCAGCTAAATTCGGTTGTCAGTTCACCTTTTAGTGCTTAATCGCGTTCTGTACACACACAGTTCAGTAAAATACAGGAGTGACAGCCGCATTCTACAACCATATTAACTCCCAAAAAACACAGGCAGTGACAACTGCATTTACAGAAATTCTATACAGTGTGTACGGAACCGAACCGAACAACTAGTTGTTAATGAGGTTTTTCAACGCGCATCGGAGATGTGTCTCTCCCAGAGGTTCTAGGCAGAGCAAATGAGTCGACAGTCCAGGGATGAGCTGGTGAACAATCAGCCCGAGGCAAATTCACAAAATATAGAGCAGACATAACAGGAGGAGACGAAGGGCTGATGAGAGGCAGTGCAGGCAGGGGTTCATAAAACTGCTTTCCTAGCTAATAATGGACAGGCAGGCATTTTACGAAAATGGCTCTATTGGCTGACATGGAACAGACAGACATTTCAGGAATGGCTAAAATGCACCACCTTCAGAAAGGTGGTGCATGAAAGGCAGGGCAGGGGGTAAGATTTCAATAACTCAGTCCAGGGTGAAGAAACAGGCTTGGTGAAGGGTGATGCGACAAGCAGGGTGCAGTCATTCTCACAATCAATCAGGGGCTAGATTTTAGTGTGTCTACATCTACTTTAACTGAAGGGACAGGGCACCATTCCATCCCCTCGTACTCCACCAGTATATCCACAGGGACAGTTATGTTGCCGGCTCACGCACCTGGTCAGACCTGGTTGACTCGGACTCCAGGGCGATCTGTGGCTCAGGCGTTGGCTCTGGCTCTGTGTATGTGGTGGGCTCTGGCTTCGCAATCTCTAGGCTGGTTGCTAGATGGCACACTGAACTTCTACTCTCTTGCCAGTGGTATGGGGGAACCATTATGTTGAAGCACCCAATCTACAAACTCCTTGAACATACCTTGAGGTCCGTCAAGGTAACAGCAAAACACCAGAAAATGACCATAAAAAAAATCATCATAAAAAAGTTATTTTCTGTGTACACTGTAAAAAAAAACCCCTAATTTTACGGAAAATAACTGTGATTTATGGTCATTTTCTTTTCTTTTAAATTATACTCAAAACTCTGTAAAATTACATACAATATATGTAAATTAACAACTCGGCTGTTATTTTAAGTATTATGACATTAATAAAAAATTCCAGTGATTCACATATTTTATACAGAAAAATGACTATTTTTTTACACAGTATTTTTCTGTTTTCTTAAATTACATACAAATGTATGTAAAATTACAAAAATAATCTGTTATTAAACAGTAACAAAACAGTTAAATGATAAAACGCTCAATGACTGGCAGCAGCGGCTACCAAACAAAGACCATAAAATTAATGTAAAATATCCTAATTTAAATAAACCAAAAAACACTGTTATATTACAGGTAATTCCTGAATTATTACGATCAAATACCTTCACTTATAAAAAAATAATAATAAAAAAAAATGGTCAAATGAGACACCAATAATCAGCATATGAATCTCAACAATGGTGACAATCAAAAAAGCTTTTTTTGTGACTTAAGTAGCTTGTTTTGTGACGTTCAGAGTTGATCTGAATTTTTTTTTATTGTCACCATTGTTGAGATTCATACACTGATTCTTGATGTCTGTGAGTCTGCATGACTTTGACAAACATTTTCTGCATAATGATTTAATAAAATTGTTTATAGTATCACAGCACTGCAGTAGTATTGGCATGTGAAATAACAGCAAATATTAAGCAATTTAGTCAGAGACCAGACTCTGGTATCAGTGAATCAGACCACTTTATGACTATATCATCACTTAAAAAGTAACCAACATCATCTGATCAGAGGTTGTTTTTTTTTTTTTTTTTTGCTATAACAAACATGTATCAGAAACACACAGTTAAAGCAGCCAGAGAAATACTAATGTGAAAGAGTCAAGGGTCAAAAGCCAGGGCTTCTTCAAAATCTACTCTCTCTCTCTATTTCTCACATGTCAGTAGTCTACATCTCTGTGGGACTTTGGCTATAGGTTGCAGACCAAGTTTCATGTTTGACAGGTTCAGTCTAACCATTCACAGGAATAAAACCTTCAGTAACTACAGGTGCTTTTCAAGTTACAGTTGTCAAATGCTCTGATATTAAATGTGTTGCTCTAGATATACAGACAAAGGGCATCGTGAAGTAAAGAACAGTGTTTAAACCTCAGCAGATGTACTGCAGTGCTGTTGTTTCCATTTGAGGTTTAGACAACTGTGAGAATAAACGTATAAAGGTACTGGAAAAACACTGCGCTCGGTTCATGATTAAACCTCCACTGTAGACAAAGGTGAGAGAAACTGTTTGTCATTGGCTGTCAAGTGACCAGTGGAACATGTTTCTGGTTTTGGTTGAGCGTTTCAGTTGAGTTTAACCACATGGTGTTGCCTGAAACTTTTTTTTTCTGAATACAAAACCATTTATGTAATAAACATATATGTGTGATCATTTAAAATAAAAATAAGAATATTAATAGAACTAGCATTTTGTTGTTCATGTAGTGTTTTGAGGCTATTTCACATAACACATATTGACATTATATTCCACAAGACAAAATAATCATTGAATTATTTTTGAATTCATATATACAATGCCATTCAAAAGTTTGGGATCGGTAAGATTTTTAAAAAAAAATTTTAAAAGAAGTCTTTTCTGTCACTCATTTATTTAATCAAAAAGTACAGTAAAAACAGGAATATTGTGAAATATTATTACAACTTTTTAAAAAGATGTTTCCTATTTGAAAATATTTTAAAATGTAATTTATTTCTGTGATGCAAAGCTGAATTTTCAGCATCATTACTCCAGTCTTCAGTGTCACATGATCCTTCAGAAATCAGTATAATATGATGATTTGCTGCTCAAGAAACATTTATGATTATTATCAGTGATGAAAACAGTTGAGTACAATTTTGTGCAGGATCCTTTGATGAATAGAAAGTTCAAAAGAACAGCATTTATCTGAAATACAAAGATTTTGTAACATTATAAATGTCTTTACTGTCACTTTTGATCAAATTAATGCATCCTTGCTGAATAAAAGTATTAATTTCTTTCCAAAAAAGAAATGTGGCACGATTTTTTTTTTTTTTTTTTTTGGCCACCACAGAATTCGTTAAAGCCTTCTTTTTTTTTTTTTTTTGAAGCATTTTTACTGTATCAGCCTTTTTATGGACACTTACTCTCAATTTTTTTCATAGTAAAATGGCAGAGACACACAAAGGAAATATGTTATAGACTGTACACATAAAACTAATTGTAACATGTGAGCTCTAGTTTTAAAGAGGCAAATAATGTTCATATCAAGCTTTGAAAATCAAACATGGAGATAAAAGAACAACTGTAACTCTTTACATTGTTAAATGATAAATATTATTTAATTGCCTTTGAATTTTTAAGTTTATCTGAATGTGTTCAATTTGAATGTAATAAGTTGCCTTTATTTTTTCAAATTAGCTCAGTTTTTTTTTTTTTACAGTGTGGTAAAACAACAACAAATTTGTGCTATAATTGTAATTTAAGGTCTCAGAAGTCATAAAGACAATGGTTAATAAAATCTGAAAAAGTTAATAATCATATAATGTACAATATAAGTATGAGATCAGTCATACTCAAGTGTTTATGACTTCAGCAGTTTTAGAGCAGAATGGGTCCTGTTGATTTGTCTCGGCCAAATATTTTTACGCAGGTAAAATTCACCTCAGCATACTGAAAGAGCAACGAGGAAAACAATATTAGTACCTGCTGCAGTTGTTGCTGAACAAAATTAATTTCATAATCTAAACAAGCAATAGTTTGTTGAAATAAGTCAAGACTCCTCAATAACTATCAAGTCAGAAATATTAGTTATAATGATGGTTTTGCATATTTTACCTGCAATAGCTCCTGATTCTGTATAACTTGCGTCTGCTGTAGATCAGTGTTGAGTTGTGACTGTTCTGCAGACCTTCTGTTTCCAACAACAATAACTTTTAATAGTCCTAAAAATCAAACAGCGATATCAGATTCAATATTTATTAAAGGTTGTATTATTCTTTCTTAACATGTAAAGAAATTCAAAGTCACAAAAATAACAAATTAATAGTTAAATAGTCAGAATAAACAATCCTAAATAAAGAACTCCACCTGCCTTTGGAAACGAGCATCATATTAATATTTTTACAAATTGCATATATTCTGTTTTCTAAAATGAAGAACAGTCACTCACCGATCAGCACAATGAGCAGAAGCCCGATCATCAGAGCAGATATGATGATGATAATCTGACATTGTGTTTGATTCTGATCAATAAACTCAATCACTGTATGATTGTGACACTCAGTTAGTCGAGTTGATTCTGGAAAGAAAGTGTTCACAGTCTGTTACTGTAAAAACTGACAGTCTCCACTGGAGCACAATGACTGCAGCTTCATACATCTATAATATCTAGCTTATTATATATTCATATCTGTGTGGAGCAACCAATGAAAAAATAATTATGTTGTTCATGTGTCCAAAAAATTGGAGTAGTGAATAACAATAAAATGAATAGTAAATAATTGCACTGATCATCATTATGATCTCTGAAGGAGTAAATGAACTCACCATTGAAGTACAGTCTGGTGCCGTTGCTGAATTTTGGAGGTGTATCTGTGTTTATACAGTAATAAACTCCTAATTCATCAGCAGTCACATTATTAATAACTAGACAATGTTTGAACTGCACTGAATATTTCTTTCTGAATGTTTTATTTGAGTAAAAAGGTGATGTTGTGGTTGACAGTGATCGTAGAATCACTGTTGGAGGATCTGGTGTTTTCAGTAAAATCCAATAAACCTCATTTTCATCAAGATCACAGTTTATGGTCACATTTGACCCCAAATCAGTTAGTTGATCTGCTACTGCTGCTTGACAACAGATTAAGACATCTATAAGAGAGAAAAAAAGCATTATTAATTAAGACTGAACCTACCTTGAACCTATAACATAGAACAATTCATGATAAAGCGCATGTAAAATACTGATTTTATAATGAACTCACAGAGCTGAAGCTGAATGATCCTCATGTTGTTGTGATTAAAACACCTCAATATGAATCTGCTTCCCTCCACACAACATTTAAGATGAATCTACTGCAGCTCTGAAGCAAAGACAAGAAGAAAAAACTTCACATCAAGCAGAGGAAGAGATTTTGACCACAATATCTAATGCCTCCATTACCATCATCATTTCAGTAATCAAAACTTATTTTGTTATTTTATAAACACTGTTTTCATAAGATTTTTGATATTGTTAATCATGTTAAAGTGACATGCGTGTGTTTGATTAAACTGAGTCAACAAACTGAAACAAACTAACTGCTACTGAGAAAGATCCACTGTAGAACTGAATTCTAGATCTGTGGCTGTAAACAGTTTCAGGACTGATTCTGTGGAGTGACTCGAGAGGCCTGTTTCATGAACAATCTCACAGTAACAGAACTGGTTTCATGTAGACAAAACCAAACAAATCCAACACAGTTTAAGTGGTTCAGTGGTCACACTATAAACATTTCTGTCAACTCACGGTGTGACATAGCCTAGCCTATATGATGAACCTTGAGTGTGTGCAGCGAACAACCAATCACATGAAACAGAGAGAGTCTGTCAGTAACAGCTGCCATCTAGTGGTGAGACCAGAAATATCCAGTAGCAGCACCTTGGTGAAAATAAGTGAACTACTATTTGCAGCCTCATGAGGGCAGCAGAGTAACTGCAGTATCTTCCTTAAAGGATTAGTTCACTTTAAAATGAAAATTAGCCCAAGCTTTACTCACCCTCAAGTTATCCTAGGTGTATATGACTTTCTTCTTTCTGATGAACACAATCGGAGTTATATTAATAAATAGCCTATCCTAACGCATCCAAGCTTTATAATGGCAGTGAATGGGAAACGAGTATAAAGCTCAAGAAAGTGCATTCATCCATCATAAGCGTACTCCACACAGCTCCCGGGGTTAATAAAGTCCACACGGGTTCTTGACAGAAGCAGCTAATGGCGTCAGATAGGAGAGCCCTACCGGCTGACGAACGATGAGCAGCGTAATTTGGAACGCCCGATTGGGAGGTCGGCGTCGGATGGAGATATAGGTGAGCCCTGCTGGCTGATGGAAAGGGAAACGAGACATGAATCGTCTGTCCGGGAAGGCCCACGTAACCTATAAATTGAGCAGCTCACGGCGTCGGACAGGTGGACCTTACCGGCTGATGAGGTGCGTGATTTGAGCCGCCTGACCAGAAGGGCCTGCACTGCTCACGGACAGGGTGCAGCGTTATATGAAACGACCGACCAGGAGGGCCCACATAGCCTCCGACAGGAACAGCTCATGGCGCCCTACATGCCGACAGCGGGGTAACGAAATTTGGAGTGCTGGGCTCTCGCAGTGTCTAACGGGAGTTCAGTATTCACGGCGTCGGACTGGTAAGTCTCGCCGTCAGTCGGACGGAGGAAGGAAAGGTTGTTTGGTCGGGAGGCTCTCGCAGCATTCGACGGGAGATCAAAACTCGCAGCATCGGACAAGTAAGCCTCACCGGAGGGATTAACGCATGGTTGCTTGACTTCAGCATACAGTAAGATTATGCAATAATAATGAGGTATACATAACTGCACATTTAACTTCAGGACATTCACATACATAAACTCTGAATCAAGTAGTAATTCAAGACTTTTTTAATAAGAATTAAGGCCAGAGTGTCCAAATATTTATAGATAGCCTATATATTATAATTGGATATACATATTGTAAATAATTATGTAACCATGTATTGTATAGATCAGTGTAGCAATATTTTGTTCTGGTTATTTAATCAGAAATCGTTCACATCTTATTCTCTCGAGCATGACGTAGTCCAGCTCAAATTTAATCTGGTGTCACATGATGCCATTATATTACCTGAATTCTCTTCTCTGGTAGGTGAAGTTGTTCATTCCGAGGAAGATTTAAGCTTCAGGATACAAATTTGCTTAAATTATCATTCTACAAAATGGCAGGAGATCAGACAAGCTGTCAATATGCCAGTCTGTCACTAGTATTTATTTTTCATTGATAGAAATTACTGATTTACTGATTTGCTCATTCGTTTTACTATATCACCCATATTGTTGTTGTTGTTGGTGGTGGTGGTGTTTCAGTATGTTTGATCAGGAAAAAGTACAATTAAACTGTATAGGGGAGAGCGAGGCACAACCTAATGCTTTTTGACTTTCTCAGTTTGTGTAAATCTACTTAGGGTTCAGAGAACTTCTTTTGTTCCACATTAATTTCACACACGTCTGGTACAAATTTGTGGCTTTGTTTCATTAATACAGCGTATACTTTTTTCTTTATTTACCCCGAAAGAAGAGAAGTGAAATGTGACAACATGCCCCATAGGTGGGCACATTGTAACATGACCATATGACCGCTAAAAATGTTATCTGATTTAATTAAAAAAAACATACATGACAAACTAAAATATTCTGTCAATAAAAGACAATAATAATTTTTTTTCATATAAAATAATAGTGAAGCTATTCATATATTCATTATTTCTTATAAAATAATAGCGAAGTGAAGCTGGTAATGCTGTTCGTGGAGTTGTTTAATCAGATCTTCAGAGATTTAATGTCTTTTATCTTCAGTTCATCTAAGGCTGTGGCTGAAGAAAGTTTGTGTTCTTATTTCTCTTTCTTTCAGTGCTTGTTCACAGCAGGTGTTTGAATGATTGAAAGAATGTTTCAGGAACATCATACTAACCTTTAAATAACATTCTACTAACATTAATTAAACTGGACATTTTTATGTTCTTGGAATGTTACAAATCAACGTTCCAAGAATGTTGGATTTTAAATCAAAATTAAGTTGAAAGAACGTTTGAGGAACATTATACCTTATAAAAACGTTCCTGTAACGTCAAAAAAACTGGACGTTTTTTATGTTCCCAGAACCAACACTGAATATTTAAAGAATGTTCTTATAACAAAATTCTGTTAGCTGGGTCGTAACTGTATAATAGTATAGTTGTAATAGCGGGGCACATTGTAACTGTCACAGACCCGCCAGGCCATCACCCAATCACAGCGCACTCCCTCACCAGAGTTCTGAACACGCATACCTGTCATCAATCATCACCCCAATCACCACAGATACAAAAGGCTCACACTCACCTCAGTCTTCGTCCGTTCTCGTTTGCATTAGGACTCTCTCTTACCTCAAGGACTCCCTCGTTGCTCACCGTCTCCATTCCAGCGTGTTTCCTGTTCCCCCCCGTGGTCTTGTCTCAGTGTGCTTCTCCGATCTTCGTCACTCCTCCTTCCAGCTCTCCAGTTCGCTACCATTCACGATCATCACTCCTGCAAAACAAAGGACAGTATCAACCTTCCCATTATCATCATTCAAACGTCATATCTGTTATTTACTCACCTGCATCACTGTCTGTCACTGCTACCTACCTGTATTCCGGTGTCTCCGACCCCTCTGTCCTTAACAGTAATGCAGTGTTACAACGAACCCTCTCCGTGCAACTGCAAATTTAAACCTGGTTAGTGTCTTCTGATAGTTAGTGAAGCATTAAAGAACTATCTAAACTGCTAAACAACAACAGATTGGAGATTAAAATAATATCAGATTTGTCTAATTTTAAATAAACACATAAAATATAGGTGGAAAAAATAGGTTAAGTATAAAAATTTACTTCTGCTATTGTTAAATAAATGTTAAATGATATCTTCCAAAGATTTTTGAATGTTGGCACAATTGTTTCTCTATATATTGCCGATATGGCAACTAGTAAATACGCTAAGTTTCTTCATGCTAGCGTGTGTGGAAGTATTTAAACCAAGTGTGTTACAACTAACCCCGCGTTAGTTTGTGCCCCGCGCTCCCCTACTCCAATACACAGTTCACATAACAGCGCTGATACTATTAACTGTACATTTTATCTGTAACAATTGACGTTATATTTTGGACATTTGCTGGTGTTTTTCTGTGCATCAGAGCTCCTCTGCTGCCCTCTGTAGGTCATTTATGATCTCAACACTATACAGAAAACAGCGGAAAATGTTTTTATGTGCATCAACATAGTAGCATATCTAGTTATTAAAACACCCTTAGGTGTTTAATATCATTTAACGTGTACCAATGAATTTTAAAGTGAAGCTTTGTGGATGTACATTATCCTGGCAGGATTTATTTTGAAATTGTCCTCATTTTAATCATTGATGGCAAAAGTTTTCTAAAAAAAAAAAAAAAAAAAAGCACAGAAGACAGAAAATGAGAAACTCAAATAAATGCAAAGGAAATGTATATAAATTTTGTATTATTATTATTCATTATTGTTATTTATTATTTTGTAACTGATGTTATGACAGATCTCATATGTAGGTTAACTGAGGTTTATAGGAGATGTGTTAACAGTGATTAAAGTATGAAGGACGGGGGTCAGGTGGGGTGTTATAAACCAATAAAGCTCATTTGATATATGAGAATAACCACCTGCCCTCCTTTTGTCAATGACCGTGTCACCCCCAACCCCTGAGAATCACTCTGATCCATGTCAGACAGCTTTGACAGTTGGAGTCATCGTTGACATTTACAGAAATATAATCCTCAAGTGTAAAAGTGATTTCTATGTTTTGCAGCACAGTCGAATGCTCTGATATTAAATGTATATCTAGTTACACAAACAAGGAGCCTCATCTCGTGAAGAGTTTAAACCCAGTGTTTCCATTTGAGGTTATAAACTATGAGAACTGACATACATAAACATATAAAAGTATTGGCATGCGGTTCAAGGTTAAACCAACACTCAAGACGAAGGCGAGAGACTCTGTTTGTCATTGGCTGTCAGATGAGCAAGTTACCAACCAGTGGAACATGTTTCTGTTTTTTTAGCACTTCAGTTGAGTTTAACCAAGCTATATGTAGCCTGTAGATTACTTTTTTTTATTAAAATCTATATACATAACATATATATAAAGTATGATGCACTGTAATAATAATAATAATTTTATATATACATTATATAAATATCCCTAATAATAATAAATTATAATAAAATTCACCAATGTATATAACAGTTAACAACATTACAATATAAACTGAATAAATACAAGGTGTGACTCATGCCAGGCTTTTTTTTAACAAACAAAGAATACAAACACATTTTTAAATTTGTTTAATGCAACTAAATGAACACCAGACTTTACAATGACGCTTAATCTGTCTGTGTTCATACAGTCCTAAACTGATGGTTTCTGATGCTTACACATGATTTACTTTATTGTGAAAGTATTTGATTTTGGTCTTGAAGCTGATATATCACTCGTGTCTGCAGTAGATCAGCATCATCAATGTGTTTTTCCAACCGTTCTGTTTTTCCAACAGCAAACACTAAGAGCGAGACAATGAATTCAGATTCAGTATTTACTGACAGTTATATTATTCTTTCTTAAATTGTAGAGATGCCAAATAATAGTCAATAGACTAAATAATAGAAAATTCATAATTACAACAACGTCACCTGCCTCTAGAGAAGAGCATCATATTGATATTTTAGATTACAGTTTCATATTTCATTGGCTGTTTAAATGTAATTTTTCTGAAAGAGCAAAAACTCACCGATCAGCACAATGAGCAGAAGCCCGATCATCAGAGCAGATATGATGATAATAATCTGACATTGTGTTTGATTCTGATCAATAAACTCAATCACTGTATGATTGTGACACTCAGATGGTTGAACTGGTTCTGTAAAGAAAGTGTTCATAATCTGTTACTGTCAGTCTCCACTGCAATTTTAAAACTAAAAATTAAACATTAAACATTTATCTCTCTGTTGACTGAAGCAACAAATGAGCCTATCTTTTTAGTGTCTAAAAAACAAAACAAAACAACAAAGTAATTATAACTGTAAATAGTCACAGATCAAATGAACTCACCGGTGAAGTACAGTCTGGAGCCGTTGCTGAATTTTGGATGTGTATCTGTGTTCATACAGTAATAAACTCCTAATTCATCAGCAGTCACATTATTTATAACCAGATGATGCTTAAATTCCACTGAATATTTCTTTCTAAATGCATTATTGGGGTAAAAAGGTGATGTTGAGGTTGAGAATGACCGTAGAATCACTGTTGGAGGATCTGGTGTTTTCAGTAAAATCCAGTAAACATCATTTTCATCAAGATCACAGTTTATGGACACATTTGATCCCAAATCAGTTAGTTGATCTGTTACTGCTGCTTGACAACAGATTAAGACATCTATAAGAGAGAAAGACAATAGCATAAAAAACAGTAGCATAATGCTGTGAATCAACAGTGTAAAAAATGATAAAGTAATTAAAAGTAATGTAAATATATTCATAACGTAATGAACTCACAGAGAAAAAGCTGAAAGATCCTCATGTTGTTGCTGTGTATTAAAACACTCCATCCACACACCATTTCAACTCTTTTGTAGAGCTCTCCATCAAAGATATGAGAAAAAAGAAAGAAAGAAAGAAAGAAAGAAAAGAGATATTTCCCACATCAGTCAGAGGAAGTGTAAGTGGGTGGATCTTGCTGAATTGATTGGAGAACTAACATTTGTAGCCTCTTGTCTGATCTACAGTATATGATGTTTGGTTTGGCCACATAAACATCTGTGTAGTCTTCTTTATAATTTTTTTTTTTTTTTTAATCACGAAGAGTTGTTTATTAATATGTTGAATGGTCAGAAAATAAATCAAGCTTGCAAGAATTTTACTTGACAAAATTGTGTTAAATTCTGTTTTTCATCACTATTATTATCTTCCATATACTTTTTCTTCTTGGTAACAGAAATAATTTCAAAACAAACAGACATTTTGAAATGTCATTGCTGGCTATGGAGGCCTCACTGAGCACAGTTGCCAACTCTCGCGAGACAAAAAAGCAACCGCAGCTTCAAAAACAAGCCCAATATTACAATATTAATTATTATCATCAATATTATTTATTATCAATTATTTATTATCAATAAACGAGCCTGCAACATATTAAACTGAAATTAAAAGCAAAAACACGTTATTTTACAAAAATCATCAAATTGCAACAAAAAAGGAGGGTACACACTATATCCTAGGTTTGGAGATGGAAAAGAAAAAGTGACGTAAAGGCCAATTATGGTAACCCATAGTCGGAATTTGTCATCTGCATTTAACCCATCCAAGTTAGTGCACACACATTAGGAGCAGTGAGTAGTGAACACACACACACACACACACACACACTGCAAACCGTGAAAAAGACAGCACTAAGGGAGCGCTGTAATATAGCCACACATTTATAATAAAATAAATTCGAACCATACCTACTGTTAGTATTAGGGTTTTTTTTGTTTGTTTGTTTTTATAACCTGTAATGATAAATACATTATACAAATATTTTTTGTGCCTTTCCTCCCTGCACCGTCCATGTTTCCTCTCCATCTCTGTTGGTGCTGACATTGTTTGTGAAAATGTAACGTTACATGCGTCTATTTACGTCTACTATCATTACTTTCATTTACAACGTCACATGCCTGCATGTTAAACGATATTTTTCTCCAATGAGGGGGAGAAGGAGGCGGGACGTGGGAGGACGAATTACAGGCTTGTATTATTGCACTGCTTGGCTATTAGCTGTGAGTAGACAGTGTCAATCAATGTATTGGAGAAAACGGCGACCATAAATGTAAAGAAACAAAGTTGCTTATAATATTTTCCTAACAAGCAACCACATTTTTTTTAAATAAGCCCAAAAAACCGCAACCCGTGATTTTTTTTTTTAACGCGACTTGCCAAAAAAAGAAGCCCAAAGTCGCATACTATAAGCGGACTTGGCAACGATGTCACTGAGTCATCGGATTTCAACAAAAATATCTTAATTTGTGTTCCGAGGATTAACGAAGGTCTTACGGGTGTAGAACGGCATGAGGGTGAGTAATAAATGACATTATTTTCATTTTTGGGTGAACTAACCCAGAGAGCGCCCGCGCCGTGATGGTGTTCACGACAGCGCACTGAAACACGGTTTACTGAAGATTTCTATAAAGTTCTCATTATAATGCCATGTTTATGGCAGATCTGTGCTTTATTTTAATCACATTATTAAGTGATTCCATAAATCGCCTGCGCGTTTTCGGAGCCATGCGAATTATGCCATTGAACAAATATGACGAAAAATGCACTGCTGCATTATTATAACATCAGTATTTTTATTTTTATTTTTTTAAAAGCAATACGACCGTCTCAAATAACTCAGTTAATATCTGGCAATGCATTTGAGCATGAAACTAAACACTGATATGCAGGGTATTCAGCATCTTATAGGCCGTAAGGTGAAGCCGTTTTTCGTTTCATCCCGTTCCCATATCTGGTGCACTAAATTATTTTCATTCCAATAAAAAGATCTATTGGTTTTGAGCGAGAAAATAAAAGTTCTCCATGTATAATCCTGCAGTTTATTTTTTATTAGTGTTTAAAGTCGGCAATAGTTCCTTCCTCGCGGAATCGTATTTTCATCATGAGTGATTAGGCTTCGCGTCACGTGCGGGAAGTACGACCAATAAGGTGGCCGCTTTTTGGAACAACATTTAAACATGAGTCCAAGATGTCTGCGCCCTTGTTGTCAATATCGAGTAGCGAAGAAGAGGAAATTACGC
This sequence comes from Hypophthalmichthys nobilis, assembly GCA_037950665.1. Lineage (NCBI taxonomy): Eukaryota > Metazoa > Chordata > Actinopteri > Cypriniformes > Xenocyprididae > Hypophthalmichthys > Hypophthalmichthys nobilis. The sequence goes on from CM075476.1 coordinate 42,633,859, forward strand.
CGAGACCTCCTTCTAAACTCCGTAAAAAGGATTATAAACAATGCTATATGCATCTCACGTCCATAAAGAAAGAAGAAACAAAGGATTTTACACGCACACGATGGGATACATACAGAAATAGCGTCAACTGGTGGCTTGATTTGCACGGTGAGAATCAGAGAATAGCGGAAACATACAAACATTGTCTAGAAATCGAATTTGAAAATGTTCCCGAAGACCCTGGGTTTCACTCCACTTGCTACAGGCGTTTCATTGACAAAAAGCGCCTGGATGCGGCAGAGAAACGTGTCATACAGCATCCTGAAGTTCAAGATGCTCACAAAGACCAGTCTGTGTCATCGAGTAGTAGTACCTCAACAACTGAATGTCCTAAAAAGAAACTTAGGTCCAGGACGGGCCTGCCAGTAGTTTGTGCAGGTCCTGTGCTTCCTGCCTTGTGCATAATTTGTAAGAAAACGGACAGGTACATTACTGTGGCAGGCAAACGCCAGAAGGACCATCTTTCACAGGCAGAAACGTATTTATTATATAGAAACTTAGTTATTATATTGCATTATCAAATGATAATTAAAAATTGTAGTACATTTACCGTCTACATAGTCTGTATATTTGTCTGTAAACACAGTTTTGACTGCACAACTCTTGGCACAGTAATTCAATATGATGAAATGTGTAGTGGTTTTGTGAAGGTGAATGAACAAGTAATGTTTATTACCAATTGTTATATTTGATATTTAAAATGAAGCCATTGTGAAATAGTTATGGCACAAAGTAATATGTCTCTTCTGTTTTTTCTGTTTTCTTTTTTCAGAAATGAGCCAACCTTTGATGCTAGCTACAAGATCTTCTGTGAGAGGATCATCCGCCATAGAATAATTGTAAACCAAGAGGTGCTGACATTGATGCAGCTAAGAAGGATCTTTTTAAATCTTGTGAAAAAACATGAAGATCTTGATGCTTCAAACTACAGGTAATTGAAATACCACAAGTTTTTTTTTTTTTTTAAATCGTAGCTTTGGAAATAATGTTTATGCAACATTTTTATATTTTCTTACAAAAATGGAATTTATAAAATGACAATCATAATCATATTTTATAAAGTGTTGAAGCTGATACACACTGTATTTTAACTCAGTTGTTTTCAGTGTAAATATATCTTTATACCATTGTGATCATCTTTCGCTGTATCTTTGTTTCAGGCAGGATAAATTGAAGAGGAGGTTGAACCGTGATTTCCCCCAGCTGGTATTTTCACTCGCCCAACAAGCGCAACATCAGTGAGCTGGTTTTGTTGAGACACTGTCTGCAGATAAGCTGATCGACAGGCTCCCTCATCCATCAGGTACAGAAACAACAGAGTCAACTGAGGCAGCAGCCAAAGTGACTGAAAACACCCAAGTACAACAGCTGGTCATAAAGACAAACCTCGTGGCCTCTATCAATACTACAAGGAACACAAGGACACTTTATAGTGCAGCATTGATATTAAAGATGCTTCTATGTGACTCTCCTGGTATGACATGTCCATAGGCACACCCGTCAGATGATTTAAATGTGAGTGAAGAAAATCTGTTGTGCCACTGAACTGTACAATTTGATTTCCTGGATTATTGGTGCAACTGAAACCAAAACTGGCCCATTATGTTGATATTACAAATGATTTGAACCTAAAAGTGATATCTATTTGTCAAGGCATTGTGTATCTCGCATCTAAGGGCGGAGGCAGACACCCAAATCATTGTGTTTTGTGGAAACAGAGGAAAGAGCTACATGGGATGATGGCTCTGATAGTGATAGGGATGATACTGATGAGTAAAGATGTGCTGTGCATTATCTTAAGCTGATTTTCAGTTGTAATGAATCTATTGTGGAATTGTTCATTTTTGGCATTATTCATAATTAAGGGGGTGTGGTCGCATTTTGAGTCATTTCAGCCAACTTCAGGCCAAAAGTGTGCTGCTGGTTTATGTTTCTGTGATTACACAGTGCCTGCTGAAAATTTTGATGTATAATACATCACAGTTTTGCTAAAATTATAATGTGTATGTTTAATTTTGCTTGGTGCCAATCCATGAATACGAATTTGCCATATTTTATGGTCTACATTCACACTTGAGTATTTAATGCACCAATACCTTTCTCAGATGTTTAGGTACATGTATAAAGGTCAGTTTGAGAGAGATTTTGTGTTGCTAAAATGAAAATAAATAAAGTTATAAGCAAAACCAGCAGCATAATATTTTAGTTTTTTTAAATTCACAATTATACACATTAATGGATCGTGACAAAAAACTGCAGGATATTTTGCGGAGAACTTTTAACATAAAGTCCAAAAGGGTGTTTGTATTAATTGTGCAAAAACACAAAAATAACAATTTTAACATTTATGCTCCTTTAACAGTCCAAAGCATGATGGGAAAATGAAATCTGCTGTAACTTCAAATAATCAGTTAGTGAGTGCACATAACTTCTAATATTAACTTCTATTAGTCTATAGTACAATGGACTTTCAGTAGTATGAGTCAAATTAACTTTTCATTTAGTAAATGTGACTGTAAGGTTTTGGGTCAATGACAAATAAATGTTTTTTTTGACAGATTCATTAATTGAATTTATTTAATCATGTCTGTAGGATTATTCCTGAACGAAGCCCACCAAATTAACATAACTCCACATCCCAAAGATCAACGAGATCCAACTCCCCCCACCGAACCATTTGTGAGCCATAAAGTTGAACCTGGGGACTAAAATGGCCGATCGAAGACGGCTCCTCCATGTCTGCTTAATTACAAATGTATTTAATTGTGGTAACAGAGCAAAAGATCAAAGAGACCCTCTTTCGTTTTATTAACTTCAAGAAAACAGATGGATCAGCAAACACCTGGACGCAAGGTATAAATTCCCACTGTTACCAGGAAACTTGGACTTGCAACACATCTCGAGGTGGAAATCACAGTAGGCCGTCACAGGAATCACCTCCAGGAAACATTCCCTCTGCCCAGCTTTGCATTTCAAAAGACATTCCAAACTTCCTCTGGCAGACAATAAAGCCATTCTCTTTATTTTAAACAGAAACAATCTCAGAAATACTGCCAAAGATATGAACTTATCACCAGAAGTAGCCTTTAACATATTAGGTATGTTTTGTTTGTGTTTATACAACCTGTGTAATTCTTTCTGTGTGTTTAAATATTGATTACAGCTAAATTCATAGGAAAATGTACCTCAATTACAGAAAAGTATGTACTGTTTGGTATGGTTGTGATGGATGAATGCTTTCTAGTATTTTGATGTACGACTTTTGAACTAGCAAAGTTAATTTCTCAAAGTTCTGACCAAAATCCCTAAAAGTTTGAGAACAAAGGACTGTAAGGACATTATGCTAATTACATACAAGAACAGGAGAATTGGGCGTAGGACCCGCCCAAAACCACATCTGATTGGCTAAAACACTCTGAAAGGTGGAACCAACAAACCCCAAAACTTCCCACATCAAGCAGAGGAAGTGCTGCCCCATCATCATCTTCACGTCCCCAGCTAACAGAATTTTGTTATAAGAACGTTCTCTAAATATTCAGTGTTGGTTCTGGGAACATTAAAAACGTCCAGTTTTCTTGATGTTAGAGGAACGTTTTTATAAGGTATGATGTTCCTCAAATGTTCTTTCAACTTAATTTTGATTTAAAATTCAACATTCTAGGAAAATTTAAGAACATAAAATGTACAGTTTCCTTAATGTTAGTAGAATGTTATTTAAAGGTTAGTATGATGTTCCTGAAACATTCTTTCAATCATTCAAACACCTGCTGTGAACAAGCACTGAAAGAAAGAGAAATAAGAACACAAACTACAACTTTCTTCAGCCACAGCCTTAGATGAACTGAAGATAAAAGACATTAAATCTCTGAAGATCTGATTAAACAACTCCACAAACAGCATTACCAGCTTCACTTATTACTAACCAGACTGACTTTATTTCTGTCACACGTCTTCAGAAGCTCTTATTGAGAATTAACAGAAGTTTAGTCCAAGTTTAGACTGTTTGAGGTCACCATCATGGAGGTTGGTGGTTGCTTTAGTTGAGCTCTTGACCCCTGACTATTGTAGAGTGGCTTCTTTATCAGCAGTAGCAGGTGTTTTCAGAAAACATTTCTGCATTGATAAAACAGATTGACATGGCTGTTTTAATAACAGGCAAATGACTACGTTAAAGTGGTTTAAACAACTGCTTTTTCACTAGTTTTCTTGTCTTCAGTGTTGTAAGAAGGAAACAATAAACTCAAAAATGTGAGAAAAATCATTTTTAACACTGAAGTGATTTATGTTGGATTGTCCAAAACTATTCAAAAGTTAAATATGACACACTTAGACATCAGCACTCATCATACAAACCTCAACAATGGTGACAATAAAAAAAAAAAAAAAATTCAGCTGCATCATTTATTCATGCCGCAATGCATGCTGGGAACCATGAATGTGTTTTGTATGCTGGCATGAAGCAGGTCACCATTGTTGTGTTTCATATGCCGAATGTTGATGTCTGTTAGTGTATAAATGACATAAAAACATGTTTTAAATTAAAAGTTAATAACGTCAGTGTTGCAAATGATTTTTTTCACCTTGGTTGAGCTTGGTATAGGAGGGGCCATCCCCAAACTGTTCCCTTAATGTTAGGAGCATCAAATTGTCTTGGTATGCTAAAGCATCAAGTGTTCCTTTCAGTGGAACTAAGGGGCCAAACCCAACCCCTGAAAAACCATACCCCACACCATAATCCCCCCTCCACCAAACTTTGCACTTGGCACAATGCAGTCAGGCAAGTACCGTTCTCCTGGTAAATGCCAAAACCAGACTTGTCCATGGGATTGCCAGACAGAGAAGCATGATCCGTCTCTCCAGAGAACACGTCTCCACTGCTCTAGAGTCCAGTGGCGGCGTGCTTTACACCACTGCATCCGACGCTTTGCATTGGACTTTGTGATGTAAGGCTTGGATGCAGCTGCTCTCTAAGCTCTCTACGCACAGTTCTTCAGCTAATCTGAAGGCCACACAAAGTTTGGAGGTCTGTAGCTACTGACTCTGCAGAATGTTGGCGACTTCTGCGCACTGTGTGCCTCATGCTTAATAAAGTCTGTGCTTATGGAGAGATATAATATAGATTGTCCTTTCTGTTTCCGTTTGCACAATTTTTACAGCAAAACACATCGAAGCCATTTTTTTCATTCTTGAAGATCCACTGTTTTGCATTGCCGCTTTGAACTTGAGAACAACTCGTGTGGTGTGAGGCTTATGGCGCTTCATCCATAGTGCACACAGAGAATGCATGAATACTTGTGCTTAAACAGACAAATACACATAAAAGTATGGCAAAATAGCAGTCTTGGCGAATATCATTGTAAAAATGTCTTAATTGAATGTAAACAATTGAGAAAGAAATCGGATGTTTGTCAATATATTGGATTCACTATATTGCATTCGGTCTTAAAGTGACTGCAGCCTAATATAGCTTACCTGCTGCCATCTTGTCATTACAGTTAGAACAAAAGAAAAAAATCTATTAATCTATATTTAACTTATACAGTGAAGATTATGCAATGTTATTTTACATTTGATTATTCAATTTCTGTGCCTAAGTTACTGTTAGACCTGAAAAGCTTCAATCACTTAATTCTTTGCACTGTTCTTATTTTATTAATGAATGTTCACTTGCATTCAATAATGTTTTAAATTTATATTAGTTAGACTAGTAGTATATAAGTTGGAATTGAGAATTGTAAAATTTCACTGGTATCTACAATTTTGGTAGCTTATTTATTAGAATACAGTGTTACATGGGTTAAAATGAAAACAAGTATTACACATGATATTCTTTGACGGTCTATGGGCCCCTAAAGTAGCCTTGGCCACCTCATGTATAAAAGTGTAGTTTTGCCACTGGTAGGGAAGCACACACTGCTTGTATGATTTATCACTCCATCCATATATTTCTTTCTTTCTTTCTTTCTTATTTTCTTGTAAATGACAGGGAACTCACAGTTGCAGAGTTGGATTCATGTAGACAAAAACAAACAAACCAACATGGTTTACATCAGGTTAAGTGGTCTCACTATAAACTTTTCTTTTAACTCACGGTTTGACCTTTAGTATATGATGAACCTTGAGTGTGTGCGCATGAAATTGCAATACAGCAAACAGACAATCACATGAAACAGTGAAGGTCAGTCAGTAACAGCTGCCATCTAGTGGTGAGAACAGAAATATCCAGTAGCAGCAACTTGGTGAAAATGAGTGGAGAACTACTATTTGCAGCCTCATGAGGGCAGCAGAGAACTGCTGTATCTACTTTAAATAATGTGATGTTTTACTTTGGCTTTGATCCACAAACATCCATGTTAATTTTTCTTTTTTGGTATGTTTAATTACATAAAAAAAAATGTAATTTAAAAACTAAGTTGCAATGGTGATAAAACAAACCAAGCTTTCAAGAATTTCAGAATCAGAATGTCATAGATTCAGGCAATTCACATACAATACACATCACATCATGATAAGAAACAATTAGTCTAAACACAACTTACATGACTTTCTTAATGGTTCAGTGAATGTACAACATCAAACAGTGTCTTCAGGTTAAAATAAATGAGACAAAACAATCATCTATGAACACATCTATGTATTTAAAAACCACACTAATCACTATGAGAACAGGCTTTAGTATAATAAGTCCAAATAATACAAAAACAACCAAATAAATGTTCTGCTTTTGCAGGAAAGGTATTTGGATGAATAACAAGCAATGGTCTTTTTTTTTTTTTTGTGATGCTGGTTGACCAAGGAAGGCATTAGTCATATTATTTTAGCCACATTTTATAATTAACATTCATAATATACAATATGATTAATGTGTTCGACATCTAAATGGTGAAACACCATGCATGTATTTTTATATTTTTCTGTGTGTGTCGACGTCAAATGTTAGAAACTGGATTAATGGAAAGAATTTAAATGATTAATTTATTTATTGTAGGTTTATCTATACTTTAAAAAAAAAAAAAAAAAAAAAAATTAAGAAAATAGTAATCTCTGGCCCACACTCCAGTACAGCAGGTGGCGGATATGCACCTTAATTGTTAGTTAGAAGAAGAAGAAGAAGACCTAAACATTTCATTGGCCATGTTAAATCACAACAATGATTGCCTACAACCAACCCTCATCCCTAAACCTACCCGTCACTGTAGCCTCAGCCAATTAAATTGGTTGCAGGGCGGGGTTTTCCGCTTTAAAAAATTTCTGGTGGGAAAAAACCACGTGGGCGCCAAAGGGGAAACGTGATAGGTGCACTGAGCTCGGGACGTGAGGAGACGCTGAAGAGAGAATTTTGAATGTAGAAAATAATAATTGGAAATTAATATCTAGGAATTAGCAGTAACACAGATAGTGATGGGGAAAAAACATTTCGGCAAGAAGCACAAAGCATGGAGGAGTATAAGGTAATCATTAAGTTTGAATCATAGACTGTAAAAAAAGGTTTGAAACACCTTTGAAGCGTATGTGTTACTTTCAACCTGTGTTATATCTTAACACACCCGTGTGTCTAATTAATTTAACACATTTCGTGTTACTTTTAACACAACCAGTTTGTTATTTTAAAAGTACGTGTGAAAAAACTTACGGAAGCGTTAAAGACAAAGTTGGGCATTATTGGAAATGCAAAATTACTAGGAGACGGAAATCTGCTAGTGTCTTGTAATAACAGCAAACAATGTGACAAAACTCTAGGATTAAAGTCGATCGTGGGGAGGACAGTGAAATGTGTCAGATGGGAGGAGAGGGAAAAGGTCAAAGGAGTGATTTATAGAAAACCGGTAGAAATGTCTGAAGAAGAGATAAAGAATTGACATTTAACATGTAGATCACTTTGCGAGTGGTACAGATGATACAGTATTTAATTTTGAAGCATTTGCTTGTCGTTGAACATATACATTGATTACATTTTATCAAGTGAAGCATATCATTAATTTATAACTAATTGTACAATAAAAATGTGCATCAGTAAATGTGTTTACAAATCAATTAATTAATCTAAAAATAAATAGTTTAAATTGCAAAGTAATTCATAATTTTATTGTTTAATGGGCAATAAAAGCAGTAATTATAAAAATAATGAAATATTAATCCATCAATAAATGGTTCAAATTAAAAATGGATTTACTAAAACAACATAAAACACTCAATAAATACATCATTTAAAAATACATTTATGAATTCATAAATAAATAGTGGAATTTCAAATTGTATTTGAAAATGCAATTTAAAAAGAGAAATAATTAATTGGATTCAGAAATTGAATTACAAATATAGGTTCTAATCATCCATTAAAAAGGGCAATTCAATTAACCATTTGCATTTCCCCTCTGTTTTTGTTTTTTCGATTAGCTATTCGATTTGCTTAACAATTTCACTTCTCTTTTTAGCCTCTCCGTTTAGCATTTCAGTGACACTTTGGGCCTTGTGCACTGGGGAAACGAGGTAAACGTGAGATGGGTGTAACAAGCTCTCTGATTGGCTATTACCTGGCAAGTCATGTGCAGACGTATGTCATTGATGTGGAAAGGAGAAGGTGATAGATAGATAGATAGATAGATAGATAGAGAACCTAAAATGGAAGAAACAATTTCCCACACACAGGATAACACAACAAATGCCATAATTTCTTTGGCTGACTATATCGACAGTAATGTGCCAGTTGACTATGACTATGCTCTGACAACGTTGCTTCATCTTAGGGAAAACTTGGAAGCATCCTGTCGGCATTTGGAGGACACCGTTTGATGAGGTGGAGCATATAATTCACCAAATGGGAAACATCTCAGAGTTTCGGCCCTCTTGACATACAAAGAGACAAGGTTCAGCAACAAATCTCCCTTGGAATCTGGCAGGGAGATAGCAAAACGCTTTGGTGTGTCTAATCTTGCCTATTGTTTTAGCTATGGCTAACTACTCCCCGTGAACCGGAAGTTGCAAACGACTTTTCTCCAGTGTTGTGAACACTATATGTCATTAGCCATAGCTAAAGCAATACAGCAATGTTTCTTACCTTATTCCCCAACGTGCAATCCTGCGATGGAGAGTTTTCAAAGACATTCTGAGCCTCATTAAACAGTCTTTAAAATGCCACCTTTTTATTCTATGCAGTGCAAAGATGAATTTAGTTGATACTGATTTTATTTGATTGGTAATTGTGTCTTATTATAACTCAATTTATAAAGATAAATTTATGAATTTTGACATAAAAGATGACACATTAAATAATTAGCAAGTCATTTTAAAGAGTCAAATATCACCTCATGATGGGAAGGTTAATTTCTGTCATTGATCAGAAGGTGCTCCTACATTTTTTAAATTAGAAGCCTCCTAAAAAGAAATTTGCAAGGTGTAGGATGAGAGCGCAGTGTAAACAGATCAGTGGAACTTGATAGCAGTGTTTTTCGACATAGAAAAAACATGACATGCTATGGAAAGATAGTCTATTAATTAAAATTGAATCGTTAGGTGTTAGAGGTAGAACATATAATTAGGTATTGGATTTTTCATATAACAGAACAATTCAAGTTAGAGTGGGAACGTGTTTGTAGCCCACTTCTGTTTAATATCATGATTAATGACATCCTTCAATCAGGTAGAAAATAGTATGGGAAGATGATGCTGACGATGGAGAATTATGAAAGAAAGGGCAGAATGTGGCATATACAGTTAATAAAATTCAGACAGCAATAAACCAGGTGTCTGAAATCAAGTTCTAAGGTGTATGGCTGGATGAAAAATTAACGTTCATATAGCACAGTATTCATATTCATATTATAAATGGGGTCCAAATTTTTTTAACAAATATTTTGTAGAACCATGTTTCGCTGCAATATCATGTCAAATTACATATTACGTGTCAAAATGTGGAAAAGTTCAGTGGGTATGAATACTTTTGCAAGGCACTGTAGCATATGGGTCAGCATGTGAAACGCTTCTAAATAAAATTTATGCAGTGCAAACTCAGGCAATTAGAATATGTTGTGGGGCGTTTAAAGTGGAAATGGGTGAAATGCCTTTAACAGTGAGATGCCAACAGTTTTCTATATGGTATACTGTGTAACATTAAAATGGCATAAGGAATCACACCCTACAAGATATGTATTTCATAAGTGCTGGGAACATAATCAAGTAAATAATTGTATTATAGGATGGATAGGTACGCAATCAATGGGATTGGACCAGAAGAATTATAGCCAAACTGTGCCATTGTCTGTTATTCCTCTATGGATGTTTCCAATGCCATATGTAGACATTCAGTTACAAAAAGAAATTAAGGAAATTGGAAAAACTATCAGAAGAATACGTTGTTCAGCAATACATGGTAAAGAAGTATAGACGCATGATGGATATTTTCACTGACAGATCAAAATCTCAGGGAAAACTGGAGCTGCTGTTTTCCAAAATAACAGATTAGAGAACAAAAAGAGAACAACAGATAATTTATCAGTATTCACTGTGGAATTAGTTGCAATTCTCCTCACTTTACAATGGGAGGTGGAGGAAAAGAACATTGAGTTATATGTACCAATTCAATTGCAGCCCTGTAAAGTTTACAATCTGGTCATTCATATAGCAGACAAGATATTATATTTGAAATCTTAGTCATTATACTGTCATTTGGCTTGCTTAGTTGGGGACACTTGACATTTGATATTCAACAGTGTTTTGATCTGCCTGCATCGACACCATTGTACGCGAACTGAACTGAGCTGGATGATGACATCACTGTTTACTCCAGTGCTGATATAGATAAATTAACTAAATTAATAACTATTGATTCTTACAACGGAATGAATCAATACTGAATTTACTTAAGATGGATAATGACACCATTTTCTTTAAGAGCTGCTGTGCAGCCAAAATTATATTCCAGTTATCACTGTAAAGCTGCTTTGACACAATCTGCATTGTAAAAAGCGCTATATAAATAAAGGTGACTTGACTTGATTAAACCACAGTGTCAGAGCTTCATGAGTATGTAACATATTGTAATACTTTAATATTCTCTGGTACATTCAGAGGAGCAAAGAGTCTCATTTTTCATTGCATGTGGATGATCTTTATGTACAAGACACAAATGTGTGAATGAAACAGTGCAGATGTTGGTGTTCAGATTACTTTTTTTTATAATATTTTAACTTAAAGTAAAATTTTCTCATTAATAACTCAGCAAATACCATTAGGCCTACGTTGCTTCTGCATGGTTTCTGTTAGGAAAAAACAGCACACGTGTTGTAATAGAGTTGTTGCTGACAGTGCACTAATCCCAGTCTCGTTCATTCTTGGTGCTGAATTTAGTTTTTAAACAGTTATCTTCAATATCTGCAAAACTGTAAACAATTTGCTAACTCTTATAATATCATCTCACATCTTCTCAGTAGAAATGTGGCCATTCAGGGGGATTGTTGTGGAACCCCAATACTTCTATACCCCCTGTACTCAGTCCCACTTTTTCTTCCACTAGTGACACCCCTGATGACAGAAGCCAATAAACTTACTGAATAAATATGGCAATAACACTTAAAATTTATCTTCAGTGTTAACTGGGACATTTAAAGTGTTCATTGTCTTGATAAACTTTTTAGAGTCTAAAACATGTCTTTAGTTTGGGAATTAATTTGTTCTGTTGTACATCCACTTATGAGTAAATTTAAAGTTCTATGTTTTATCACATAAGGCTGATTTATTAATTAATATAACCTCTGAAGAGACTTTAATGTACAAATATATAGTATTTGTATAAGTATAATGTAGAGTGTGGAGAGTGCAGTTTAGGTGTTACTTTTAAAACAATAAAAAAAATTGAGATTATGAACTAGGGCACCCCCTGCTTCTCACCCGCCTTGCAGGCGGTGCCCTATTCATCTTTTATAACATGAGATTTTGGCCAAACAACAGAAAAAGTTAGCGCCCACATAGATACAGTAAATGTGATAAGCTGTAAGTTGATGAAAATGTAATGTGATGCACTTGGGTGCCTCAGATACGGCCATTATAATGACGGACAAAACACGTAGGCTATTGGAGCGTTCAAGTCATGTCAGAAATATCGTATTTATGAGTTGAATGCATATGAGTAGGCTTGTTCGAGTTGCATCGGCGCTGCACAGACCGGTCGGCGTATGACATCAAAGTACCGCGAGACGGGCATAGCCAGTACCCTATGGTACAAAGGTAAAAAGGTACTAATATGTACTTTAAAGTACTAATACCTTGAAGGTACAAATATGCACTTTTAAAGTGCTAATATGTACCTTTAAGGTAGTAATATGCACTATTTAGGGGTAAGTTTAAAATAAAAATAAAAAACAGCACAGTTTCAAGTTAAAGGTTACAAAACAGCAAATAAGAAATAACCTATACAAATTAATAAATTTATATATGGTCAGACACTTGCATGTGTCACTATATTATTAACATTTTACCAAAATTAAGTTTAAATAGAGTTGTGAGGTTTTTGACCAGCGAATTTTGGAGAATGTCATAGTTTTGTCCGTCATTAACAGTCGTCATTAACTGAGGTAGTAAGTGCATTATCTTTTCATCAACTTACAGGTTATACCCCCCACATTATGTGATATCAGGCCACTATAACATCAATAAGCAGCTGAAATCATCTGATCAGAGTTTCTGTTATAACAAATGTATAAAAGAAACACAGTTAAAACAGTCAGAGAAAAACAAAGGTGAAAAAGTCAAGGGTCAAAAGCCCAACTAAAGCAAACACTGACCACCATAATGGTGACATCAAACTTTTTTCAATAAGACATCAACATCTAAACCTTTTAATTCTCAATAAGAACCTTTGTATAAAAGAAATAAAGTCTAGACTGTAATAAGTGCTGAGATCTTGAGAGATTGTTAGTGTTTAATGTTCTGTTGTTGCCAGTGATTTGAATCAAATCAGGAAATACCTGTAAAATAACAGTGTTTTGTAACATTTTAAGAAAATTTCTGTTAAAGTTTTTTGCATTTTATTTAAATTAGGATATTTTACTTTAATTTTACGGTTTTTGTTTGGCAGCCGCTGCTGTCAGTCATTGACTGTTTTTTAATGATTTTTTTTAAAGTGAAGGTATTTGATCATAATAATTCAGGAAATACCTGTAAAATAACAGTGTTTTTCAGTTTATTTGAAATTAAAACATTTTACTTTAATTTTACGTTTTTTTTTGTTTTGTTTTTTTGGCTGCCATTCATTTGACCGTTTTATCATATAAATGTTTTGTTACTGTTTAATTCCAGATTATTTTTGTAATTTTACATACATTTGTATGTAATTTAAGAAAACAGTAAAAATACAGTAATTTTTCTGTAAAAATATGTGAATTACTGTAATTTTTCATTAATGTCATAACACTTAAAAAAATAGCTGAGTTGTTAATTATGTTGTTTGTAATTTTACAGAGTTTTGAGTATAATTTAAAATAAAATAAAAAAAAAGTTATTTTCTGTAAAATTAGGATATTTTTTTAGTGTGTGTTCATGCAGTAATAAACTCAATAAACCCTAAATCATCAACAGTCACATTATTTATAACCAGACGATGTTTAAATTGCACTGAATATTTCTCTTCTGAATGTTTTGAGTAAAAAGGTGATGTTGAGGTTGAGAATGATCGTAGAATCACTGTTGGAGGATCTGGTGTTTTCAGTAAAATCCAATAAGCCTCATTTTCATCAAGATCACAGTTTATGGTCACATTTGATCCCAAATCAGTTAGTTGATCAAGACTTTTTAATAAGAATTAAGCCCAGAGTGTCCAAATATTTATAGATAGCCTATATATTACAACTGGATATACATACTGTAAATAATTTTGAAACCATGTATTGTATAGATCAGTGAAGCAATATTTTGTTCTGGTTATTTAATCAGAAATCGTTCACATCTTATTCTCTCCAGCATGACGTAGTCCAGCTCAAGTTTAATCTGGTGTCACATGATGTCATTATATTACCTTAATTCTCTTCTCTGGTAGGCGAAGTTGTTCATTCCGAGGAAGAGTTAAGCTTCGGGATACAAATTTGCTTAAATTATCATAATACAAAATGTCAGAAGATCAGACAAGCAGTCACTATACCAATCTGTCACTAATATTTGTTTTTCATTGATAGAAATTGCTGATTTACTGATTTGCTCATTTACTAAATCACCCATATTGGTGTTGGTGTTGTTTCAGTATGATTGATCAAGAAAAAAGTACACTTTCACTGTATACTCCATAACACAGTTCACATAACAGCGCTGATATGATTAACTGTACATTTTATCAGTAACAGTTGACGTTATATTATAGACATTTGCTGCTGTTTTTTCTGTGCATCAGAGCTCCTCTGCTGCCCTCTGTAGGTCATTTATGATCTCAACACCGTACAGAAAACAGTGGAAAATGTTTTTATGTGCATCAACATAGTAGCATATCTAGTTATTAAAACAAAATCCTTTAAAATCCTTTAACGTGTACCAATATATTTTTAAAGTGAAGGTTTTATTTTGTTATTGAAATTGTCCTCATTTTAATCATTGATGGCAAAAATTTTCAAAAAAGCACAGAAGACAGAAAAGGAGAAACTCAAATAAATGCAAATGAAATGTATGTAAATTTGTATTATTATTATTCATTATTGTTATTTATTATTTTGTAACTGATGTTATGACAGATCTCATATGTAGGTTAACTGAGGTTTATAGCAGATGTGTTAACAGTGATTAACAATTAAAGTATGAAGGACGGGGGTCGGGTGGGGTGTTATAAACCAATAAAGTTAATTTGATATACAAGAATAACCACCTGCCCTCCTTTTGTCAATGACCGTGTCACCCCCAACCCCTGAGAATCACTCTGATCCATGTCAGACAGCTTTGACAGTTGGAGTCATTATTAAACATTTACAGAAATATAATCCTCAAGTGTGAAAGTGCAGCACTGTAAAACATTGAAACTGCAACTGCTCTGATATTAAATGTAGATCTAGTTACACAAACAAAGAGCCTCATCTCATGAAGAGTTTAAACCCAGTGTTTCCATTTGAGGTTATAAACTATGAGAACTGACATACATAAACATATAAAAGTATTGGCATGCGGTTCAAGGTTAAACCAACACTCAAGACGAAGGCGAGAGACTCTGTTTGTCATTGGCTGTCAGATGACCAAGTTACCAACCAGTGGAACATGTTTCTGTTTTTTTAGCACTTCACTTGAGTTTAACCAAGCTATATGTAGCCTGTAGATTACTTTTTTTTTTAATTAAAATCTATATACATAACATATATATAAAGTATGTTGCACAGTAATAGTAATAATAATAATTAATATACATATTAATATATTTTATATATAAATTATATAAATATCCCTAATAATAATAATAATTTATAATAAAATTCACCAATGGTTGTGACAGTTAACAACATTACAATATAAACTGTATAAATACAAGGTGTGACTCATGCCAGGCTTTTTCCAAAGAATCACTGTAGATTCTTTTTTTTTTTACAAGAATACAAACACATTTTAAAATTTGTTTAATGCAACTAAATGAACTAGGTCTTCACAATAGACTTGATAAATGAAAGACAATGACGCTTAATCTGTCTGTGTTCATACAGTCCTAAACTGATGGTTTCTGGTGCTTACACATGATTTACTTTATTGTGAAAGTATTTGGTTTTGGTCTTGAAGCTGATATATCACTTGTGTCTGCAGTAGATCAGCATCATCAATGTGTTTTTCCAACCGTTCTGTTTTTCCAACAGCAAACACTAAGAGCGAGACAATGAATTCAGATTCAGTATTTACTGACAGTTATATTATTCTTTCTTAAATTGTAGAGATGCCAAATAATAGTCAATAGACTAAATAATAGAAAATTCATAATTACAACGTCACCTGCCTCTAGAGAAGAGCATCATATTGATATTTTAGATTACAGTTTCATATTTCATTGGCTGTTTAAATGTAATTTTTCTGAAAGAGCAAAAACTCACCAATCAGCACAATGAGCAGAAGCCCGATCATCAGAGCAGATATGATGATAATAATCTGACATTGTGTTTGATTCTGATCAATAAACTCAATCACTGTTTGATTGTGACACTCAGATAGTTGAACTGGTTCTGTAAAGAAAGTGTTCATAATCTGTTACTGTCAGTCTCCACTGCAATAAAGCTAAAAATTAAACATTTATCTCTCTGTTGACTGAAGCAACAAATGAGCCTATATTTTTAATGTCTAAAAAACAAAACAAAACAACAAAGTAATTCTAACTGTAAATAGTCACAGATCAAATGAACTCACCAGTGAAGTACAGTCTGGAGCCGTTGCTGAATTTTGGAGGTGAATCTGTGTTCATACAGTAATAAACTCCAAATTCATCAGCAGTCACATTATTTATAACTAGACAATGTTTAAACTGCACTGAATATTTCTTTCTGAATGTTTTATTAGGGTAAAAGGGTGATAGTGGTGTTTGTAATGATCGTAGAATCACTGTTGGAGGATCTGGTGTTTTCAGTAAAATCCAATGAACCTCATTTTCATCAAGATCACAGTTTATGGACACATTTGATCCCAATTCAGTTAGTTGATCTGTTACTGCAGCTTGACAACAGATTAAGACATCTAAAAGAAAAAAAGAAAAAACAAACAAAAAACAGTATCATAATGCTGTTAATCCACAAAAATGACAGCGCATGTAAATATATTCATAACATGTAATGAACTCACAGATAAAAAGCTGAAAGATCCTCATGTTGTTGCTGTGTATTAAAACACTCCATCCACACACCATTTCAGCTCTTTTGTAGAGCTCTCCATCAAAGATATGAGGGGGAAAAAAAAGAGATTTTCCCCACATCAGTCAGAGGAAGTGTAAGTGGGTGGATCTTGCTGAATTGATTGGAGAACTAACATTTGCAGCTTCTTGTCTGATCTACAGCAAATGATGTTTGGTTTGGCCACATAAACATCTGTGTAGACTTCTTTATATATATATATGTATATATTAAATCATGGAGAGTTGTTTATTAATTTGTTGAATGGTCAGAAAACAAATCAAGCTTGCAAGAATTTTAAAAGTAATTGACAAAATTGTGTTAAATTCTGTTTTTCATCACCATTATTTTCTTGCACTACTTTTTCTTCTTGGTAACAAAGAAATAAAACAAACAGACATTTCTTTCATCAAAAAGTTTAATTTAATTATCACAAATGAAATTCATGTTTCACCCCTTTGTTTCTTTCTGTTTCAGTTTTTCACAAAAACATTTTGAGTTCTGTGAACTTATTCCATTTGAGTGAACAAATAACTTACTTCTTAATATTAAATTAAACTATAAATCCAAATACTTTGTGTAGCTAAAACTCAACTAAATTGCATAAAATCATTAAAATCAGAATCTTTTGCAGATAACTGCCAGCTAGAATAGCAACAGCACAAGCACACATACAGTACATGTGCTAACTTATAGTTAATACAGACTAACACTGTGGACTAGTACAGACACTTTTTAAATAATGCAACATATATTTTTAATGTTCTTTGGCCCATTCTTGACCACGGTCTCTATTCTTTACCAAAATACCAGATCTACCCCTATATTAATTGGGGTAGTATGAGTAAAATTAACTATGACTTACAGTAGTATGAGTAAAATTAACTTTTCATTCAGTAAATGTGACTGTAAGGTTTTGGGTCAATGACAAATGTTTTTCATAAATTGAATGTATTTAATCATGTCGCATGCAAGCTAAATAAATTATTCATAAATAAGGGTATAACAAGCAACAAGCTCTGCATTTTTGTTGTGCTCATTTACTGACAAATTTTCTTTGTCCTTTCTTGAGTTTCTTTTTTGTCTCTCTTTTTTTGGAAAACTTTCAACGCCAATCAAAATCAAATACAAAGTCAGGGCAATTTCAATTAGAAAAGACTTTCAGGTAAAAAAAAAAAAAAAAATCCACAAAATTTGAAATATCTCAAGTTTCTGTACAGTGATGCGCCAGTCTGTAATGAAAAGGAGCGGCATAATTGTTCTTATTACATACTTTTATATACACATCTGCAATGTTCATCACACACACACACACACACAATGTTCAGTTCTGACTTTACATCTTTATATCAAGTCTCATATTTACAGATTTGTGAATGTTCTTTTTATGATTTCTTTTCACTTTTTATTTAGAGCAACTACAGCTCTGTCAGGACCACTATCGTCAAAGATGATTGACATTTAGCATACATTTTGGGTTGTCGGTTGTATGGTTCTGTTCTGGGCAAGAACTCCCTGTCCATCTATGCGGTCTAGCATGAATAAGAGCAGGGAGAGCAGTGATAACCCCCTTAAGATAAACAGAACAGAACCAACATAAATGAATTGCATCATTAATGTTCTTAATGACAATAATATAATGTAACAACATAATTCAAGAAAATGAACTGAGACAAAGGGCATCGTGAAGTAAAAACAGTGTTTAAACCCCAGCAGACGTACTGCAGTGCTGTTGTTTCCATTTGAGGTTTAGACAACTGTGAGAATAAATGTATAAAGGTACTGGAAAAACACTGCGCTCGGTTCATGATTAAACCTCCACTGTAGACAAAGGTGAGAGAAACTGTTTGTCATTGGCTGTCAAGTGACCAGTGGAACATGTTTCTGGTTTTGGTTGAGCGTTTCAGTTGAGTTTAACCACATGGTGTTGCCTGAAACTTTTTTTTTTTCTGAATACAAAACCATTTATGTAATAAACATACTATATGTGTGATCATTTAAAATAAAAATAAGAATATTAATAAAACTTGCATTTTGTTGTTCATTTAGTGTTTTGAGGCTATTTCACATAACACATATTGACATAATAATAATTGAATTATTGAATTATTATTGAATTCATATATACACTGCCATTCAAAAGTTTGGAATCGGTACGATTTTTAAAAGAAGTCTTTTCTGTCACTCATTTATTTAAACAAAAAGTACAGTAAAAAGAGGAATATTGTGAAATATTATTACAAATTTTTAAAAAGATGTTTTCTATTTGAATATATTTTAAAATGTAATTTTATTCCTGTGATCAAAGCTGAATTTTCAGCATCATTACTCCAGTCTTCAGTGTCACATGATTCTTCAGAAATCAGTATAATATGATGATTTGCTACTCAAGAAACATTTATGATTATTATCAGTGATTGAAAACAGTTGAGTACAATTTTGTGCAGGATCCTTTGATGAATAGAAAGTTCAAAAGAACAGCATTTATCTGAAATACAAAGCTTTTGTAACATTATAAATGTCTTTACTGTCACTTTTGATCAAATTAATGCATCCTTGCTGAATAAAAGTATTGATTTCTTTCCAAAAAAGAAATGTGGTGCAATTTTTTTTCTTTTTGGCCGCCACAGAATTCGTTGAAGTGGACAAAAGGCCTTGAAATATGATGTACTGCCCTAACAAAAGCCTTTTTTTTTTTCAATTTTTTTTTATAGCATTTTTACTGTATCATCCTTTTTATGGACCCTTACTCTCAATTTTTTCATAGTAAAATGGCAGAGACACACAAAGGAAATATGTTATAGACTGTTCACATAAAACAGAAATTGTAACATGAGCTCTAGTTTTAAAGAGGCAAATAATGTTCATATCAAGCTTTGAAAATCAAACATGGAGATGAAAGAACAATTGTAACTCTTTACATTGTTAAATGATAAATATTCTTTAATTGCCTTTGAATTTTTAAGTTGATCTGAATGTGTTGAATTTGAATGTAATAGGTTGCCTTTATTTTTTCAAATTAGCTCAATTTTTTTTTACAGTGTGGTAAAACAACCACAAACTTGTGCTATAATTGTAATTTAAGGTCTCAGAAGTCATAAAGACAGGTTAATAAAATCTGAAAAAGTTAATAATCATATAATGTACAATATAAGTATAAGATCAGTCATACTCAAGTGTTTATGACTTCAGCAGTTTTAGAGCAGAATGGGTCCTGTTGATTTGTCTGGGCCAAATATTTTTCACGCAGGTAAAATTCACCTCAGCATACTGAAAGAGCAACGAGGAAAACAATATTAGTACCTGCTGCAGTTGTTGCTGAACCAAAATTAATTTCATAATCTAAACAAGCAATAGTTTGTTGAAATAAGTCAAGACTCCTCAATAACTATCAAGTCAGAAATATTAGTTATAATAACGGTTTTGCATATTTTACCTGCAATAGCTCCTGATTCTGTATAACTTGCGTCTGCTGTAGATCAGTGTTGAGTTGTGACTGTTCTGCAGACCTTCTGTTTCCAACAACAATAACTTTTAATAGTCCTAAAAATCAAACAGCGATATCAGATTCAATATTTATTAAAGGTTGTATTATTCTTTCTTAAAATGTAAAGACATTCAAAGTCACAAAAATAACAAATTAATTGTTAAATAGTCAGAATAAACAATCCTAAATAAAGAACTCCACCTGCCTTTGGATAAGAGCATCATATTAATATTTTTACAAATTGCATATATTCTGTTTTCTAAAATGAAGAACAGTCACTCACCGATCAGCACAATGAGCAGAAGCCCGATCATCAGAGCAGATATGATGATAATAATCTGACATTGTGTTTGATTCTGATCAATAAACTCAATCACTGTATGATTGTGACACTCAGTTAGTTGAGTTGATTCTGGAGAGAAAGTGTTCACAGTCTGTTACTGTAAAACTGACAGTCTCCACTGGAGCACAATGACTGCAGTTTCATACATCTATAATATCTAGCTTATTATATATTCATATCTGTGTGGAGCAACCAATGAAAGAAATAATTATGTGTCCAAAAAATTAGTAGTGAATAACAATAAAATGAAGAGTAAATAATTTCACTGATCATCATTATGATCTCTGAAGGAGTAAATGAACTCACCATTGAAGTACAGTCTGGAGCTGTTGCTGAATTTTGGAGGTGTTCGTGTGTTCATACAGTAATAAACTCCTAATTCATCAGCAGTCACATTATTAATAACTAGACAATGTTTAAACTGCACTGAATATTTCTTTCTGAATGTTTTATTTAAGTAAAAAGGTGATTGTGGTGTTGGGAATGATCGTAGAATCACTGTTGGAGGATCTGGTGTTTTCAGTAAAATCCAATAAACCTCATTTTCATCAAGATCACAGTTTATGGTCACATTTGATCCCAAATCAGTTAGTTGATCTGTTACTGCAGCTTGACAACAGATTAAGACATCTATAAGATAAAAAAAAAAAATACAATAATTAAGATCATTGTGAATATATAACATAAAACAATTCATAACAAAGCGCATGTAAATATATTCATATAATGTAATAAACTCACAGAGCTGAAGCTGAATGATCCTCATGTTGTTGTGATTAAAACACCTCAATATGAATCTGCTTCCCTCCACACAACATTTAAGATGAATCTACTGCAACTCTGAAGCAAAGACAAGAAGAAAAAACTTCACATCAAGCAGAGGAAGTGATTTTGACCACAACATCTAATGCCCCCATTACCATCACTTCAGTAATCAAAACTTATTTTGTTATTTTATAAACACTGTTTTCAGATTTTTGATATTGTTAATCATATTAAAGTGACATGCGTGTGTTTGATTAAATTGAGTCAACAAACTGAAACAAACTGACTGCTACTGAGAAAGATCCACTGTAGAACTGAATTCTAGATCTGTGGCTGTAAACAGTTTCAGGACTGATTCTGTGGAGTGACTCGAGAGGCCTGTTTCATGAACAATCTGACAGTAACAGAACTGGTTTCATGTAGACAAAACCAAACAAATCCAACACAGTTTAAGTAGTTAAGTGGTCGCACTACAAATGTTTCTGTCAACTCACGGTGTGACATAGCCTAGCCTATATGATGAACCTTGAGTGTGTGCAGCGAACAACCAATCACATGAAACAGAGAGAGTCTGTCAGTAACAGCTGCCATCTAGTGGTGAGACCAAAAATACCCAGTAGCAGCACCTTAGTGAAAATAAGTGAACTACTATTTGCAGCCTCATGAGGGCAGCAAAACAACTGCAGTATGTTCTTTAAAGGATTAGTTCACTTTAAAATGAAAATTACCCCAAGCTTTACTCACCCTCAAACTATGACTTTCTTCTTTCTGATGAACACAATCAGAGAGCAGCAGCTCATTTGCATTTATAGGGACACACACAAAAGCATTTTTGCTCACCCTCAAAAAGTGACAAATTTAACACCTATGATTTAACATGCTATAAAAATCATCTTTGAGGTATTTTGAGCTAAAACTTCACATACACACTCTGGGGACATCAGAGACTTATTTTACATCTGGTAAAATTGGCATTATGACCCCTTTAACTAAACCCTCCACATCTGATTTAAAGTAGCAGGACAATATCAAGAATGACCTGCAGAGGAGTTCTGATACATTGAAGGATCTAATACTATACTAATAGGTTTTTAACAGGATTATGTTTTCATCCAAAAGACAGTGGAAATGTATGCTATGGTCAGATGAGTCCATGTTTCAGGGTGTTTTTGGGAAAAATGGACATCAAGTGGGTGACTTGTGTGAAGGAATGGAGGCGTATATTAGTATTGTATAGAGACATATACTGCCATCAAGATGACATCTTTCCTGGGTAGCAAGACAATGCCAGGCCTCATTCAGCATGTGTGTCCAGATCTGTCTCCTATTGAAAATGTATTGTCCATTGTGAAAAGGAGAATCAAACAATGATGACCACAGACTGTTATGCAGCTGTCTTGTATCAGGTGAGATTGGGAAAAAAATTCACTTGCAAAACTACAATAATTAGTATCCTCAATTCCCAAATGGTTAAAAAGTGTAACTAAAGGAAAGGTGATGTGACACAGTGATCGCCTCTGTCCGGCGACACACTTTTTTGGAGTGTGTTGCAGCCATCAGAATCAAAATTTGTCTATATTTACAAAACACACATAATTTGGTCAATGAAAACATTGAAAATCTTGTCTGTACTTTTGTCAGTTAAATAAAGGTAAAATAGAATCAACAAACCACAGATTCTTAATTTTGCATTTTACAAAATATCCCAACTTTTCTGGAAATGGGGTTGTAAAACAGATCAATCATGGAGCTCATGTTTGAGATCTGCTGTACAGCTCTGCAGACTGATGTCAGAAGAGCACTAAACACACTGCACAAATGAGTCCATGGTGTCTTTGTCTTTAATCTTTAACACTTTTGCATCCTATCAGCACAAAAGATTGTTAATTTACATATTTTTACAGTATTTTTGTCTTGTTTGTTTTAGTAAAAATAAAAATATGCTCAAAACTAGAAAAGGACCTGAAATATTCAATATTCAGACATAAAATACAGTGAATTGTCTTGTTTACAGCCTCTTTCTCAATGTTTGTATAGTATGTTTGTCTCATTCTTGTGTTGCAGTACATAAACTAACCTGAAGGTTAGTGGTTTGAACTAAAGACATTCTCAGTGAATGAATTTGAATAACAGCTGAGGTGCTTTTGAAGTAGAATCTTAATAAATGTAGTATTATCTCATCTACAGAGTATGATGCTTCAATTTTTTGCTTCTTCTACTGTATATATATCTATAAGTCAGTGTAACCCCTCCGTTTCTACTCACAGTGGGATGCAAACTGGCACCTTTGCACGGAGCTAACAAGGACACTAAAGACGACAGCCTCTAGTGTCAGTCGCTGGTACTCTTGAGGCCTGAGTGAGTTTACTCACACAACTCTTACTAGCTGCCTCTGTTACATCAGCATTTCTTTTATGATCAGATCAGCTACTTTTTTTTTTTTTTTTTAAATTCTGTAGTTAGGGTTAGTGGGCTAGTCCTGCCTCTGTGTTTAATGGACACTTCTGAAGCCATTAATCATCTTCAGATCAACACATTTCCAAGAGTGGATGGTTTGTCTTCTGAATTCTATGTATTGTTTGCTAAACAATGTACAGTCATGTAGGTTCACGCTTTACAATACCAGGAAAATCAGTTCCTTCCTGTCAAAATATACGGCCATACTCTTCTCATTTCAGACTGGACTGCAATGCTCTAATGGTGGGCCTTCCAACCTGCAATTTTATCAAGTGATCATTCTCAGAACTGTTGAATGCCAATGTCAGAAAACTGAATGCTTCTCTTAAACGTTCATAATCAAAACCAGTCTGACCTCAATAGGTTTCATAAAGTCTGTATAATACAGAAGCACAACTCAATCAAAATGCTATACACACAATACAAAGCTTTGTTTTGCTGTTTTGCTTTGCTGCATGCCTTCTCCAGTTTTTCAAGTTCTGTCTGTTGGTTTCTGTACACAAATGAGTGTCACTGGACATGCTGCATTCATATCATGCTCTTTTAGTGACAGTAAACTAAAGTCAAGACTAGGAATGACAGCAGGAATGTGTAAGACAAAATAGAGAAAGTTTAAATAGATCAGAGGTAACATATTTGTTTTTTGTTTTGTTTTTTCTCTCTGTGTGTACTGTTATCAATATTTTGTTCATTTTCAGAGGAAACTAATTCACTCATCTGGTGTGATAACTATCTTCCTGCGTCTCTTCTCATGACACGAGAATCAAGGTAATTGATAAAAATGCTGTTTTTATTTACTTATTTATTTTTCCGGAGAAAGTAAGTGCTATTTTTCTGTTCTATCAGCTGCATTTACTAACACTGTTAATAAACCAACAAAATCTGAAAGGCAAAATAAGTAAATTTGAGCCTAAAACATTTTTTAGATTAACATTGTTAAATTCTCTAACTCATGACTGATGCAAGCTGAATAAATGATCCTTTTTATTTTAATTGATAACTGTATATCTCTGAATATCATGAATGTTGTGTTGTTCTATTGATGAACTGAAGTACGGACATGGCAAACAGATCGTTGTCGATACAATGACTTATAGAAGAAACAATTTAATTGATGGTGAAGAATCAGAAGGTCAACAGTCATCATACAAATATTCCCTGTAAGGCATGTGGCAGTCAAATTCAACCTCTCCCTTATACTCAGTGTTTCTGAATATGCTTGAATACTTGAAAATGATAAATGTGCGCATGACTGATCATTTCACGTGGTTGCCTTCGTCATCAAGCGCTGAACGACATATTGATACGTGGAAGAATTCCTTTGTATTGTTTGAAATATTATTGTTTCATCTGAATTTCTGAAATACTTGACATATTTTAATACAGTATACTTAAATAAGGACATCATGATCAGGTATGTTCTGAATGAAACAGTTTGAACAAACATGTTGTACTTCTCGGTATCGCAGAAGATAGCTTGCTTCTTGTATCTGTTTTTGGCCTGGTTTGTTTTGAACCTCAACTGCTTCACTTAAACTAGCTTTAACAGGAAAACCATTTTGACATTGCTAATACTTTAAATGTGGATTGATTAATAAATTGTTAACAGGTTGATCTGCAAGGAAATAGCTTTAACTTTGTTTTGATTTAGTCATTAGCAATTAGCATTATGTACAGCTCTCACTTAACCTCCAGAAAGCCTTAGGGCTGTTTTATTAAAAATAATAAAGAGACTGAATCATCAGATCAGCTTCTCTTTTTGCAACTTTTGCTATAACAAACCAAAGAAACATTAAAGTTAAGAAGTCAGGGGTCAAGAGCCCAACTAAAGCAAGCACTTACCTCCATAACGGTGACTTCAAACTTTATTATTTTCAAAAAACAGCGCTAAGGCTTCCTGGAGGCTAAGTGAGGGCTGCCCGTACAGGGCCAGTGCTAAGGGGCCAACGTTTAGCCAATGAGCAAATTCTCAGGGGCCCTGCGCTGGCAGAACTAAGTGGGCTTGTTTGCAGAGTATATAGGCCTAAGCCTTTTTTTTTAACAGACTATGAATTCAGATTGAAATGCTTCCACTCAATTAGTAAATGATGAATAATGAATGTATTTAAAATGTATGGAATTATTAAATATTAACTCCATGAATTAAAGTAATTATTTATTAAATGACAAAGACCAAAGGATCTCATTTTAACAGCTCAAAGAAAACAGATCTGAATTAATTACTTTGTGAGGCTTTATTCATTAAAGAACTTACAGGAAAAAAAATTTTTTTCTGTTTCTACAGTTACTACTTCATCTGTGTATTTGCAGTGCTGATAAATAAAGGTGAGAACAAAACAAACTGAATTTAAAAGATTAATTCATGCTACAGATCACATGTTTACAGTTACATTTTCTTCAGTGTCTCTGCAGGAAACTGTAGAGGCTGTCATTGGCGGTTCTGTTGTCCTGCCGTGTTCTTCCACTGTACATGCTCTTAAACTTCAAGACATTGATGTACATTGGAGACACAATGGCAGTAAGATTGTGTATGATACAGTCAGGGGTGAAGATTCAGTAGTGTTACAGGACCAACAGTACAAGAGTCGAGCTGAAACTTTCCCTGATGAGCATCTGAGAGGAAACTTCTCCATCAAGATCAACCATCTCACTCATGATGATGCAGGAAAATACATCTGCTTCATCACACACTCATCTGAACAGAAGACTGTACAGCTGATCATCAAGGGTGTGTAAAACTGGTCTATTAATACATAATTAATAAGTTGGTGTTCACTAGTGATGTTCCAGTCTGAATTATAGACAGATCTGTTGTCTTTATCTCAGTGCAGAAATGTTGTTTTTCTATACTTTTTTGTTGCAGAATCAACAGCAGAACAAGAAAGCAAATCAACCGATAAAGAAAACGAAGGAGAAGAAACAGGAGCAGATGTGGAGACATCATCAACATCATTCTGGGTTTACATTGTGTTATGTGTAGTATTACTTGTAGTATTATTAGTGCCATGTTTCACATTCTTTAGAAAAAGAATTCAATCTACCTTAATACCTTCTGAAGAACAAAGAACAGAGACAGAAATGACAAATCAGGTCTAAAAGCTTCCATTTTTACTTTCGCTAACTTTTTTTGACTGTTTTTTACATTCAGTTCAATTATTACAGCTTTCATTTGTTCATTATGATGTAAAATACACTGTTTTGTGGCGATATATTCTTGCTTTATGCACTGCATTGTTGAGATTCTGAAACAGTAAAATAGGAAAAAATTTTGCTAAAGAACAAATGAGTCTGTCAGTATGTTGCTGCCTTAACATTTCTGTACATCAAGTGTTCTTTTATCATGTGGTGTTTGCCAGTATGCATTTTGTATTCTTTGTGTAATATTTTATGTTTGTTAAATTTTCATTTACCAAATCTGATTAACTCCTGTTGTCACATCATTGAAAGGTTTATTTCACTGTTCATACATTGTGTTCACAAGATAAAACAGATACAACATGGTGTTTCAGGGCTGTAATAATTATAATATCTGTCCATAAAACCACAGTCAGAGCTTCATGAGAATGTAAAATTGTCCGTTTTTTCAGGTACTTTCAGAGAAGCAAAGAGTCTCATGGTTCATTGTGTGATCTCTTTATGTACAAGATACAATAAATGTGTGGATGAAATTTTCAGATGTTGGTGTTCAGATCATTTGCATGTATAAGTTATAAGATTTTCACTAAAAGTAAATGTTTTCTCATAATCAAATCCCATTAGGCCTACTTTTCATATTTTCTGACGGTGCACTCATCACAGTCTACCTCGTTCTTGGTGTTGAATATACTGTTTAAAAAGTTACTTTGAATATTTTGATTTGTACAATTTGCTAATTCTTATATCATCTCACATCTTCTCAGCAGAAATGTGGCACCTCAGGGGGATTGTTGTGAACCCCCAATACACAATACCCTGTACTTAGTCCCACTTTTCCCTCCACTAGTGATGACCTTGATGACAGAAGCCAAGAACTTTAATTAAATAAATTTATTAATAACACTTCAATTTATCTTTATTCACTGGGACATTTAAAGTGTTTAATATCTTGATAAACGTTTTAGAGCCTAAAAAGTTTGCCTTTAATCTGAGAATTAGTCTGTCATGTGTTCACGGTTGCACATCCACTTATAAGTGAATTTAAAGATATTTTATCACGTAAGGCTGATTTATTCATTTTACTCATTAAGAGATTTTAACTAATATAAAAATATATTTTTATATATAATACAGTATTTTTAAATGCATCATGTAAAGTGTGGAGAGTGCAGTTTAGGTGAGTATATCTTTGGTATACAGTAAAAAAAAAAAAAAAAAAAAAAAGGGATCCTTATCTAGGGCTCCCCCTGGCTGCCCCCACACACACCTTGTGGGCGATGCCCTACTTCTAGTTTTATGAGCACCCCCATGGGTCTTTAACTAAACCCTCCAGAACTGATTTGAAGTATGGAACTCTGAGTGACCTGCAGAGGGCAGCAGAGGCAGCTCTGACATATTGAAGGATCTAACCAGAAAGTATCTAAAATATCACCAGAGGTGGAAAGTCTAGGGGTCAGAAAGTAAAAGTCCTGCCATATTTTTTATTTCACCCACCGAAGCTGTGTTAAAGTTAATGAGATAATTAAGTGATTAATTGAGTGATAATTGACAATTATTGAAGACACCTGATGTTAACAAGCAGAATCATCACCATCACCATCATGGAGATCAGCGTTTGCTTTAGTTAAGCTCTTGACTTTTTATTATAATGTTCTGCTTGGTTGTTGTAACTGAATTACAACAGTTAGACAAGCAAAAAGAAAAGATGATCAGGTGGTGTTGGTTATGTTTTCACATGATCATTATTTGACCTGAACCATCAAACTCATTTAGAGCCCAGTCTCTGTGTTAGATTTACATTATTGATTATAGCAGCTCTGTGATTCTACAGCAGAAGATCCAGCTTTTTCAATACAATCCAAAGGTAAAAGTTGTTCTGATTAAAAAAAAAATAAAATCTTTCTTCTAGGCACACACAGACATCAAGAATCAGCCTGTAAATCTCAACGACGGTGACAAGCAACATATTCTGATCAACAGATCAACTCTGAACATTAGAAAACAAGCTACTAAAAAGTAACATAAAAATAGCAAAAATAAAATAGTGAGAATAAATGAAATTACTAAGACAATTCAGCTCATAATTTATTCATGCAGCAATGCATGATGGGAGCCATGGATGAATTTTGATTGGTGGCACCCAGAATGCACTGCAACATGCTTTATTATTCTCACCACTGTTGAGATTCATATGTTGATTCTTGATGTCTGTCTCTAAATGAAAGTGTTTTTTTAAAAAAACAAAAAACAAAACAGAACAACTTTTAAGAAATTCTTTGGATTGTTTTGAAAAAGCTGCATCTGCTGCTGTAGAATCACAAGACTGCTGTAATCAATAATGTAAATCTAACTCAGCAAATGGACTCTAAATGAGTTTGGTGGTTCAGATCAAACAATGATTATCTGAAAACATAACCAACACCACCTGATCCTTTTTTTTTCTTTGTTTGTCTGGTTGTTATAACTCAGTTACAGCCAAACAAAATCTAATATTAAAAAGTCAAGGGTCAAGAGCTCAACTAAAGCAAACCATGATCTCCATGATGGTGACTTAAAATTGTGATTTTCTCCTTTGGTGATTCTGCTTGTTAACATCAGGTGTCTTCAATAATTGTCAATCATCACTCAATTAATCACTTAATTATCTCATTAACTTTAACACTGCTTCAGTGGGTGGAATAAAAATATGGCAGGACTTTTACTTTCTGACCCATGGACTTTCCACCTCTGAATATTACATTAACTCTCTTTACAGAAACCGTACAATCTGTATGTGTAATGAAAATGAGCATAATTGTTCTTATTATATATTTTTACTTACTTTTTACAGGTTTTGCTAGACTATTGGCATCTTCGCTCATCTACATTCAATAACAGATGAGAACAATGTTACAGAACAGTCAGGAAATCTGCATAAACTTTTTTTTTTTTTTTTTTTTTTGCAAATTCAACTGCAGAAAAAAATTAATCAGTTGAACAAGATGTTTAAGGACCAGACAGTTAATTCCTGATATCACATCATTCAATTTCTTTTACATATGAGCACAAGATAAAACAGATCATCATGGAGCTCATGGTTGAGATCTGATATACATCTCTGCAGACTGAAGCAGAGCACAACGACATTAAATACTCCACGGATGAGTAGATGGTGTCTTTGTCTTTAACCTTTAACACATTTGCATCATGTGGATGACTCCAGCCAGCACAAAAGATTATTTACATGTTTTCTGACACAGTCTGACCTTGTGTAATAAATATCTTCTCTACACAGTTTTATCAATCATCAATAAGGACTTTTATTCATCTACTTATTAAATGACAGTTGAAGAGTTTTTTCAGACCGGTTACTATTGAAGCACTACAGCAGTTCTCCAGCATCAAGTACATAAAAGTAACTCAGATTAAAAACACGTTGGCCCTGGTCCCAGAGGAAGTTCCTGATGGAACTGATCAATGCAAAATGGTCTTCCAGGATGAAAACATCAGACTCATGCAAATATTGCTTAAAGTCACAAATGTGCTCTTTGTATGCAGCGTCCTGAACTCTTCCCTAACATTTGCCACCTTGCATGTCAAACATACAGTATTTTGTCTTAATAAAAATGTTTTAAAATCAGACAAAATATTTAGCCAGATTTATGCTCAAAACTAGAAAAAGACCTGAAATATTTTATATTCAGACATAAAATACAGTGAATTGTCTCATTTACAGCCTCTTTCTGAATGTTTGTCTCACTGTTGTGTTGCAGTAGGCCTACTTAGTCAAGACCAGAACATAAACTGCAGTCATATTGTCTGAAGTTTAACCTGAAGGTTAATGGTTTAAACTAAAGACATGTAATAAACCAATGCACTTAAACAAAAAAAAAATACTCTTCTTCCTCTTCTTTGCATTCTCCTCTGCTTTATCAACACAGAGAGAGCAACGACACTCAGGAAACACAAGGAGGAAAACCAAAAACCAAACTACATAACACAAAATATAAATACCTCTCATAGATAATGAGACTGATCAATAAACTAATAAACAACCAAAAAAATAAAAAATAAAATAAAATAAAGCAAATTGATGGAACAAACGGGCTGCATGTTTTGCCCTTTCATTTGAAGTTCTTGCTCTTTTGGTTTCTGTACGCAAATAAGGGTGTTACTGGAACTTCTACATTCTTATCATGCTCTTTTAGTGACAGTCAACTAAAGTCAAAACTGGGAATGACAGCAGGAATGTGCAAAACACAACAGAGAAAACATCACAGTTTAAACTGATCAGAGGTAACATACAATTTTTTCTTTCTTTGTGTATATGTATGTGCTGTTATCAATATTTTTTTCATTAAACTCTCACTCCTATGCTCTAATATCTATCCTTCTGAATCTCTTTTCATGATATGACAAGAACAAAAAAATATCATAATGCATGTAATTTCTTGTAGAAAAAATGCTGTTTTGATTAATTTATTTCTTTTCAGGAGAAAGTAAGAGCTGTTTTTAGAGCTGTTTTCTATCAGCTGCATTTGCTGATGCTGATAATAAACAAGAAAAATCTGAAAGGCAAATTTCTTTGCAGCTCATGAATGTGGGTGTAACTGGAAACTCCACGTTCCTGTCCTGTATTCTTCTTGTGCTCTTTCACTGATAATGAGCTGAAGTCATGACATGACAGTGTGTTAAGATTCAAAGACAGCAGGAATATATGAGACTTCATTCAGAGAAATGATTCAACTTGAGGATCAGGATCCAGAACACAATGTTTTCCAGAGGAGTTTACGAAAGGACACTTCAATCTCATACTTATGTAAGTTAATAATTAAATGTAATCATTGTTCAGTTCTTTTTTTTTCTCACCTGTAGAGTCAAATGTCACATCATTAAACCAGCATGAATTTCTTTTTTCTTTCTGGTTGACCAAAGAAGCCATTAGCCTTCTCTTATTTCAATCATGTTTTATAATTGGCATTATTTATTTTTAAATTAGGTGTGAAATATTATGCAGGTCTCCTAAATTTGAGCCTAAAACATTTTTTTCTGACTGATGTGACATTAATTTTATTCACTTAAACATAACCCAAACGGATGAAACTATTCATCTTCATTTTAAATGATCACTGTTTCTATATCTCTGAAAATCATGCAATGTTGTGCTGTTTTACTGATAAACAAAACAGATCATTGTCAACACAATGACTTGCAGAAGAAACAATATATGAATTAATGGTGAAGATTCAGAAGGTCAACAGCCAGAATACAATCATTACCTGAAAAGCATGTGACATTCAATTTCTCTCTTATACTCAGGATTCCAAAATATAATTGAGAATAATTAACAAAATATCTGGTGCGCATTTATGATCATTTCGTGAGGTTGTTGACATCACTTTTGTCTGATGTCGTTGAGGCAGAAGAGTTACGATACTTTCTACTGTTTGAAAAAATAGTGTTAATGAATTTTGAATGAAACACTGTTTGTTACCAAACAGACAGCAAAAGACCAATTTCCTCTTTCCCTGGGTTTCACACACACATACAGCGCTCATGGCGCTCTTTACTATGATGGCTAGGCGTCGAACATTGGCACCAGAACCTGGTCAGACAAGACTATATCGCCTCCTCACATTCTGATGCACCAGGTCTGATGACAAGCTCCAGCTTCCTCGACCATCACAGGCCTCTTCCACAACAGACACAAGGAACAAGGTAAGTGCAATGCACCCTACACCATGCATTACAGGGGACATGAGGTCTCCTGGCATGGTGAACGTTGTTCCACAATGCTGCAGAAACTCTACCCCAGGTATGCCAGATATGGTTCCATTGAGGCCACTGGTACAGAGTCTGGCACGTGGTAACACTTTCCAGCCCAATAAGCTGGCTTCTTAGAACAGTTTGGCTCGGCTATGTGATCCAGTTTGCCAGGCGCCCACCCAGGTACAGTGATGTTCTATTTACATCAATACAAGGAGAAAATGCTGCTGTCCTTCGGGCAAGAAACGCTTTCCTCCTAGCGAACTAGGCGATAGAGCCTGTTCTTCGAGATGAAGAAGGGGTTTTACAGCCCTTACTTCATTGTACCCAAGAAAGGTGGGGGGTCAGATCAATCCTGGATTTACGAGTACTGAATCGGCCCATTCACAGGCTCCCGTTTAGGATGCTCACCCAAAAACACATGATTACATGTGTTAAGTATCAGGATTGATCTGTGGCGATAGACCCTGAAGGACACATACTTTCATGTCTCAATCTTTCCTTGGCACAGACCGTTTCTATGGTTTGGCTACAAAGGACAGGCATGTCAATACAAGGTCCATCCTTTTGGGTTGTCCCTGTCTCTTCATGTCTTTACCAGAGTCGTAGAGGCTGCCCTTGCCCACTTATTATGCGGGTATTCGCATCCTCAACTACCTCGACGACTGGCTAATATTAGTTCACTCTCAAAAGTTGTTGTGCACACAGGGACATGGTTCTAGAGCACCTAGCCTGACTGGGTCTTCAGGTCAACTGGGAGAAGAGCAAGCTCTCCCCATGCAGAACATCTCTTTTCTCTGTGTGGAGTTGGACTCGGTCACAATGACAGCAAGTCTCTCAGAAAACTGTGCTCGTTCAGTGCTAAACTGCTTGAATATGTTGAAGTACAAGACAGTGGTCCCTCTCAAATACTTTCAGAGGCTCCTGTGGCATATGGCATCTTAGGCTGCGGTAACACCAGTCGGGTTGATGCATATGAGACAGCTTTAGCACTGGCTTAATGCCCGAGTCCCCCGAGTCCTGAGATGGGCATGGCGTGGTGGCACACATCGTGTGGTGTCATCGCACATTCAGCCCTTGGACAGGCCTTGCTTTTCTACGTGAAGGTGTTCCCCAAGAACAAGTGTCCAGATGCATTGTTGCAACAACAAATGTTTCCAAGACAGGCTGGGGCGCTGTAAAAAAGAATAGTTGGTTTAACTTAAAAAAGTAAGTTACCTGGTTGCCTTAAAATTTTGAGTTCCTTGACATTTAAAATTTGAGTTAATACAATGAAGGCGAGTTGATTTGACAACCTGCACAAGCATGCTTTTTCCCCAGTGAACCTCATTGCACATGCACTGTGCAAGATCAGAGAGGATGCAGAACAGATCCTTATGGTTTTATCACATACATACTTATGTAACTGAGGTTTGTAGCAGGTGTTAACCAACAAAGCTCATTTGATGCGAGAATATAACCACCCACCCTCCTTTTGTCAACCACTGTGTCACACCCCCACCACACTACACCATACCCTCTTAGCCCCCGCTGCTAGGGTTGTGGTGCCGTAAGAGGGGTCCCACTCCGTGTCGCCGGTCAGAAATGATTTGCTGCTCCATGAAAAAACGAAGCGTAA
This sequence comes from Hypophthalmichthys nobilis, assembly GCA_037950665.1. NCBI lineage: Eukaryota > Metazoa > Chordata > Actinopteri > Cypriniformes > Xenocyprididae > Hypophthalmichthys > Hypophthalmichthys nobilis. The sequence goes on from CM075476.1 coordinate 42,668,274, forward strand.
ACACACCAAGTCATTCACACATCATGTCTGCAATAACTTAAATTTACTATACTGGTGTTTTAGAGACACCCAGAGCTCGAGAGAGAATTCCACCGGTATATTTTGAATGCATGTACATGCGACGTCACTGAAATTCGCTATAAATATGGAGCTTATCTCTTTATGAGTGCTGGTTACAGTGGGTGAAAAGCAGGGGTTGCCCTAGATTATAACCAGTTTTATCACTTACACTTTATATTATAAATGTCACACACATACAACAAAGTTGGCTACCTAAAAACATGCCTTCTTAAATGGATAGCCTATAACACTGATAAATGACAGACAAGAACAACTGTTGAAAGTATTTGGTCACCCAAACACCACACCTATATGTGCTTGTTGAATATTTAATTTCAAAACAATATGTATTAATAGTGAGTTGGTCATTCCTCACAACTTTCATTCATTCTAAGATTTCTATTCATGAGTTCACACTTACAAATAATCAGATAGAATAAAACGTATTCGTATTTGGCATGCTCCGAGCTCAGAATTTTGGCCCAAACCCAGAGTACTCCCCCCGTATCTCTGGTTAGGATAGTAACCAGGCAAGTGTGAGGAGACAGGTTGTGGAAGGATGCAGAAAACTGTTAAGGGACGTAGGTGAATTGGTATAGGGGGAGACCGGGGATGATTGTAACATTTTTGACATTTCTGTCTGTATCTTGGAGTTCTTTTAAGCCAGTGCGTTCAAAATGTGATTAAAACTAGTTACAAGTGTCAGCTATTAAATGACATAGCTGTTATCTTTGCATCAAAAACAGAAAATGCGTGGTTTCGTTTCAAACACGGGGAGTGAAATGTTACGATTTGCCCCATAGTCCGGGTTAGTTGAAACAGACTCTGGGGTCTTACTTGGGTAGGCTGTAACATGCTTCATTAATGTTACAACTAACCCAGAGTCTTGTAGCCATGAACTAGCTCACCTTACAGCTAAGGTGTTTTTCTCCGTTTAGCGGTACAGTACATCTCATTCTGGGTCTCCAATACCTCACAGAATACAAGCAGCATAGGTTGAGTGTAATGGTAAGCATTATTAAATGCCACCCTGCAGCACCAGAAATGTTCCCAATGTGAATTCAAAGATCTGTAGCCTGTCTTTAAACCGCATCAATTACATACATTTTACACCTCCATGGGCCCTATCATACACCCGGCGCAGTGTGGCACCAGGCGTGACGCAAGTGTTTTTTGCTAGTTTCAGCCCGACGCAGTTATCATTTTCACATCTTGCGCCATGTTGTTTAAATAGCAAATGCATTTGCGCCCATTTGTGCACCCATGAGCAGGGCCGGCGCAAGCTCAACTGCCATTCTAGGCAAAACCCCGTCGTGCCACCCCCACTTCACACTCACAATTAAACTCGATCTTTGAGATGCATGTAAAAGAATGAAGGTTTTGTTTATTGATTTATTAATAAACTTGAACTAAAGTAAAAGCATGTACAAGCATGTTTTCGGATTTCTTTTCTTTTTTTTTTTCTTTCATTCGGCAACATAAAAAATAATCAGCACATAACCACTAACTGTAATTATATAGTAAGAATATCTCCTTTAAGATTCGGGAGAATTCCTGGTGGGCCACTGATAAATTGGCCCAGCAGTATCCTACTTCGACATAAAGACAGTTTACGGGATGCGCAAAACACAAGTCTCTAGTTCATTTTAAATAAGAGAGACTCGAATGCCACAAATCGGTGGCAGCTAGTTCTAATAGTGGCAAAGCGACGGTGTGCACGCAGTTCTCACGCTCAAAATCCTATCACTGGCACGTACACAGCTCTTCGTTATACGTATAAGTTATAAATCTATGGCATAGGCTATATAAATATTATGCACACAAAAAGGTGAGCTACGTGACCTCTCCTCCGCTTTCTCCCACACACATAGGTGGAGGGCGAACTAACTCCAAGGTAAGGTTAAGGAGAAGTGCTTCCCCTTTAAAAACACATACATTTCCTTGTAATAGTTCCAGTTTCCATGTCATCGCACAACATACACAGCCCAGCATAAACTCTCCTGACAAAGCGTCTATGTACGTCCACAAACCACTACATTTCAACAGAAAATGTATAATGGATTTGTCATGGCAGAAAGAGCGCTCTCTCAATAATCACTAAAAAGTTGTCATATTAGGCAACTTTATCGCGATCTCACAAAGTTCTCTTATAATAAATGAAGCTGTCTGCACAATGAATCTCTTATTTACATAATGTCTAAAATTAGTTTAATTATTATGAGAGGATTTCTGAGCGTGCAAACTCATAGTCCACTCACTGCTCCAAACGCTGGTGTTTTTGTTCAGTGTGCTATAGTATGCCACTTTTGGTTGGGGGGCAGGGTGGGTTTTGGTAATTGGTAGAATGAAGGAAAGATAATTTAGATTTAGAATAACTAATCGGGTGATATAAGTGAAATACTTTCAAACGAATGTACAAAAAATAAATAAATAAATTCAATTAAAAACTAAATTCCTCTCTTTTTGCCACCCTCACTGTGCTGCCGCCCAGGCTGCCTAGTTCGCCTATATGCACGCGCCGGCCTGCCCATGAGCATGCTGGTCTGAAAACGAGGTGTGTTCAGGTGCATTGCTATATAGCACACAGATATAACCTACAAGGGCGATCATTTGTGCAGAGAGTGGCAGCAGTATCTGTGCCTGTAACAACAGATTGTCAACGGGCTATACAACCTAGTTGAACACCACTTCGCAGGGGCAATAACTGTCGTAATAGGCCACACAACCTATTTGCCACTCACAAATTCCATTTGTCAAGTTATGAAGCAGGTAGATATAATCCTCTTGTAAAGGCAAACTTGCAATGTCTGTGCCTTACACATCACAGGACTTATCAATATAATGCCCAAATAGCAATAGGCGACTACTTCACCACTCCTATAAACACACGTAAAAAGTGTATTTCTTGCAAGGGGTGCCGCCTGTGCTTGGCAAGAACATCAAGCAGTCCTAGCTGGCATACTGCTAGGTCACAGTCATCAGCCTGTTTCTTGAGAACTCTTTAAGGCAGAAACTTCTCTGCTCTAACTGAGCGGTAAAGACTGGGAGCGCTCCTGCGAAAGGCAAAGCCCAGTTCCCCTCCCTAAAGATGGGTTTCTGTGTAGTTGAGAATGCAGAAGTCTGTGACGATTTAATACACTCTCTAAATGTACCATGATCAGTCAATCATCCAGATCATTCAGCACGCAAACTCCTCTCACTTAGAGGGGAGAGAGGCGCGTTCATACATTCCATGAATGCACACAAAGTTTGCTCACTTGAATGCCTAGAATGCTAGAATTCCTGTTCAGAACTTGATTAGTTGGTTTAGGTGTGTTTAAATGGGGTTGGAGCTGAACTCTGCATGACAGTGGCTCTCCAGGAGCAGGAGTGGACACCCCTGCTTTAGAGCTTGCACATCAGACAGGGCATCCTGCAAAAGAATTATATCTTGTAGTCATTCTTATCACTTCCAGAACTCACTCTGGAGTCCCAGGGGCTGAAGCATATGTGCTTTTATACGGAACTTGCCGCTTAAGATGGAGGGTTACAATCGTACTAGAGAAAAGAGTTCCAATACAGAATCACTTTCTGTATTCTGTCTTACAGCTTTCACGCCACACAGTGGAACAGTCATATCACAAAGACAACTAGTGAGTGAGTGGCGGGAACGCTTTCTACGTGACAAAGAGTGAGCGAGCGGCTGAAGTTTGTTATGATGTTTCCAGGTCAAACTGACCCTAACTGGTTTTAACAATTCACCAAAAATCACACTATGAAAACAAATCAAAACAGTATTGCTATTATTATTATAAGAAAATTATGATTTTTCAAAAAACACATAAAAATAAATATAACATATGATAAATAATACTGTAATTAACATCCTTTAACAATTTCTAATTGTATTTAGTATTTTCATTTTCACAAACTGTGAATATACTGTATACCACAGTAATAATTGTTGGTGAAAATAATCACTGCACGAATTCTCTGGCAACCAGAGTTGGTCGTGTATTTGCAGATTGTTTTGAAAGTGCTTTAAAGCGGGACATTTTCAGGGACAGGTCTAGTCTAGGAAAAACCGTGACTGTCCCAGGAAAATAGGGAAAGGTGAGATAAAATTAAATAAATTAAATAATAAATTAATTAAATTAATAAATTAAATAAAGAATGACAAGGAAGATGGCATAGTAGCAACAAAGGTAGGCCTATGTGGTTTTATAAAATAAAGTAAATGGTATATGTGACTGGATGTAAGGTAAGAAGTGATACCAGTGATGTCACTACAGTTTCAGGTTTTGAGAAGAGATGTGCTAACTCAACTATGAATGAGCTGCAGGTGAGAAAAGTCATTTGATAGTCATTACAAGTAATTCAGATTATGTATGTGTAGAATTGCATTAGAATTGCAACTATTTTTTGATATATATGGAATAAATTTAGGCTAATTTCATTTGTGCTTTGAAAACTTGAAGCCATGAATAAACTGACTTTGTCACGTGAACTGGAACGTCCTGTGGCAAACACTTGGGGTCGCTGTTTTTAATGAGACGTGAAATTTATAAACACAAGGGTTTTTATACAAACACAACGCTCAATAAAGATCATGCGTGGAAAAAATATGTTGTACTTACTATAATTTGTGTCTTTCTTTGTGTTCCATCGATAGACTAGAAGTTTTATAATTTAACAGAATTATGTATTTAAAAAATTTGTAATTAGATTTTTTTAAAGTAAATATTATACAGCTTTCCAAATCATTCCAATACTGCTGATACAGTTCAACAGCACTGTTTCACTGTTTGCAGGGTATCCATGGGTCCTTAAAAAGTCTTAAATATATTTTTCCTAATAAAAAGCCTTAAAAAGTCTTAAAATGTCTTAAATTCAGATTCTATAGGTCTTAAATATTTTTCGTTGCATTACATAAAAATTTCTATAGTCTGATAGACCCAGTGACTGACTGATCATTGGACAGAAGATTTTTTTCCTCGCGGTAGTTATTGCGTTGTGTCCTCAGAGAGAATTGTGGTAGCAGGTAGCCGTAATAGGTAAGCGCAAATTTAATGATAAATGGCTCGAGAAAGATGAATTCTCCTGGTGGTTAAGGCAAATGGTCTCTGAGGCAAACTGCACCGTTTGTAAAAATGTTTTAAACTGGGTACAATGGGCATCAAAGCGGTATGCACACGCCGAGCATCTAAATGCATTTTTGCGGTAATGCGACGGAATATATCCGAATTCCGTTTTGTAGGTCTAAAATCGTGACGCATGTGAATCATACAGATCAGTAAGATGTTTAATGTATGTTATGTTTTATGTTTTCTAATACGTCATCGACGGAATGGTCCAGCGCCGCGCGGCGCCATCTGCAGGACAAAGGTCAGCAAAGATGTAGGAATATCTGATCAGAGCTGTACACGGATACACATTTTTAAATAAATCTGCTGTGGCAAAGCTACTGCAAGTGATTTTCGGTGCTGGAAATCCATATATCCTTTGCTGAGCGCAGCTCATGATTGCTTAGTAACAGCAGAAGCGCTTTGTAAAGGAGAAAGCGGCGCCGACGCGTTTTCCATGCGTTTTTAGACGCGACATATGAACGGTCCCTAAAAGAGTTCAAATGGTTCAACGCGCCAAATGCGAGTAGAATCAGCGCTGAAACGTGTTACTCGTTCGGTAACTTTTTTATGAATGGCGGTGAGAATTTAATATAAATTTCGCAACGGCTGTGATGTAATTATATAAATAATAGTCTGACGAGCTGCATGCTTGCTGTAACAGTGCTGTGTTTTCATTTTCGATTCACTGTAAATGCTACTTTGTTTGTGACGTTTAAATTTGCATTTGGGAACGCAACATTCGTCATTAGAATCGTTTTTAATTCTGTTGTTGTTTACAAAGAGAAGTTTCAGTGTCACATGATTCTTCGGAAATGCTGATTTGCTGCTCAAGAAACATTCACTATTTATATTATCAGTGTTAAAATGCAGTTTTTGCTGCTTACATTTTTTTGTGGAAATCCAATTGTTACAGAATATTTCTATTTAATAAGTAATATATTTGATAAATACATGTAATATAATTTCAAATAAATGCTGTTCATTGAACTTTCTATTTTTCAAAGAAAACTAACATAAAAAGTATCACCATTTCCACAAAAATCTGACGAGCACAACTGTTTTCAACATTGATAATAATTAGAAATGTTTCTTGAGCATCAAATCAAATTGTAATGATTGTAAGGATCATGTGACACTGAAGACTGGAGTAATGATGCTGAAAATGATGCTGAAAACAATGCTGAAAATGATCATTTTTATAAAATGATACATTTTAATGATACATTCAAAGTATTTTAGAAGAATATATAATTATGTAAACAATTGCTCACAGAAGTTTCCACCAGTATTTTCTAAAAGATGTAGTTATTGCAAGGCAAAGATCTTTGAATTGAGAACTAGTAAAGTTTTAAAACACCAATTTCATTTAAAAGCAGGGGTTTCAAAAAACTTTTGATGCCACAGATACATACATATTTTTTATGTATAAAACATTCATACATACATACTGCATTTAAAAATAAAAATATTTTAAATTTAAGTAAAATATTGTCTGGAAAATAACTACTTTCTGTTCAGTAGACACTGTGTTTATCTACCTGCTGTTATATGTTTAAACCTAAAGAGAAAACAAAAAACAAAATGTTGCTGTCAATTCAATAAAATAACTAATAAATACCATGATTTTCAAGTAGTTTTCAGAAATAAGAGTGAAAAAGTAATAATATCATTTTTTTCTATATTAAGAAGTCATACTCATGTGATCATGATTTTGGCAGGTTTAGAGCAGCATAGGTGCTGTTGATTTGGCTTGGCCGAATATTTCTACGCAGCTTTGAAAAGTCCATTGTGGCATACTGAAAGAGCAATGTTAGCAATATCAGTTAAAATTGAACCAAAATTAAGTAAAATTAATGTTTTGGAAGCAAGCAAGAATGATCAATGATTTCAAGAAAGGAAAGAGTTTGTTATGATGATATCAAATATTTACCTGTAAGTCCTGCTGCTCTTCTGTAACTTGCGTCTGCCGTAGATCGGTGTTGAGCTGTGATGGTTCTACAGACCTTCTGTTTCCAACAACAAAAACCTTTACAAGCCCTTAGAAATGGAACAATGAATTTAGATTTAAAATTTACAAAAGGTTGTATTATATTTTCTTAAATTATTTTTTTCAACTGGAGAAAACATTAAATTAACATTTTTACAGATGGCTGAAAATCTCTCACCGATCAGCACAATTACCAGAAGCCCATTAATCAGACCAAATATTATGATAATAATCGGCCATTGTGTCTGATTCTGGTTCTGATCAGTATTCACCGCTGTATGATTGTGAAACTCAGTTAGTTGAGTTGATTCTGTAAAGAAAAGTGTCCACAGTCTGTTACTGTAACAAGTGTTACTGTTAGTGCAAAGACTACAATTTTGTAAAACTGAATATGATGATAATAAATGAAAATATAATTACATTTTTCATAAGTAGCCTATCTAAATAAAATATAAAGTATTAAATGACAAATGAAAGCAGTGATCATCAATAAATGAACTCACCAGTGAAGTACAGTCTGGAGCTGTTGCTGAATTTTGGAGGTGAATCTGTGTTTATACAGTAATAAACTCCTAATTCATAAGCAGTCACATTATTTATAACCAGACAATGTTTAAATTGCACTGAATATTTCTTTCTGAATGTTTTATTTAAGTAAAAAGGTCATGTTGAGGTTGAGAATGATCGTAGAATCACTGTTGGAGGATCTGGTGTTTTCAGTAAAATCCAATAAACCTCATTTTCATCAAGATCACAGTTTATGGTCACATTTGATCCCAAATCAGTTAGTTGATCTGCTACTGCTGCTGCTTGACAACAGAACAATACATCTATAAGATAAAAAATAAAATGGATAAACATCCATCATAAATAAAATTAACCACATAAAATCACTGTTTATAAAGCACTTGAAATATATTCATGACATGTAATGAACTCACAGAGCTGAAGCTGAATGATCCTCATGTTACTGGCTTGATTAAAACAGACAGTTGAAAATAGTGAAACCTGGTTCCTCTCACACAACATTTCAGACGAATCTACTGCAGCTCTGAAGCAGACAGGAAAAAACGTCTCCCACATCAGTCAGAGGAAGTTAAGTTTGCTTTGACCACATACAGTCTTTTTTTTAACACCTAATACCCCACCAACATCATGAATTCATTAAGCACAGTTTTTGTGTTTTTATAACCACTGTTTTTAATATTATTTGATCATATATATATATATATATATATGTTAGATAATCCAGCCTCAATAACTAGCAACTAATCCCCATATCCCCCTCACCTTATCCACCCAATAATCAGAGAGACAACTAGTTTATTTCCCGTAAGGAAATGATAATTATTATGATAGATAAATCTCACGTGAGAGCATCCCAGTGTTCATGCCCATTCAAACTAAATCTGCACTAATCTGATTATGACTGTGTCTAGTAAAACAGAGGAGAACAGTTAACAGTTTCTGCCGAGAGATCAATGATTGACATGATTAAACTGGTTCAGTTACCCCCGTTGGCAGATGTTGTATTCATTCATGTATTATTTTATTATGGATCACAGAACTGCTGATCTTAAGTGTACACCAATGTAATGCCTAATAAAACATTTACATTTTTAGCCTCTTGAGGGCAGCAGAGAACTGTAAACTGTGATGCTTTACATGTGCTTGCTTTTCAAATAAATAATAGTAAATAAAATAAAAACTCAAACAACAACAACAACAATAATAAATATAGCTGCAAGCAGCAATTAAGGGCCCAAGCACAAAGAAGGCAAGGTAAGTTATGCCAGCATAGCTGGGAGCATCAGACCAACTGCAACAATGAGCAAAGACATATTTAAATGATTTTAGGCAGAATGGCTGAAAATATACAGTCACTAGTAATATGATTTAATGGTTTATCACTTTCAACCAATAGGTGACAGGTGACTGAACTGATGTGGTGTGGTCAGAGTATGACAATGACACATGCAAAGTTTGGTGTCAATATGCCAAAGCATTGCAGAGATACAGCCTCAGAGTCATTTTGGCATGCCATTAAATTTGTTGATGTGGTCTACAAAAACAGTTTCCAACCAACGGTCTAGGAGGAGTTAGAAAAAGTAGGTTTTGAAAGAAAATCAAAATGGCAGACAGGAAGTTCAGCTGACTATATATGGCAAAATTGATATATATGTTCGCGGCATGACAAGGAATCTATCAAGAACAGTTTCATTAGATTAAGCTAATTAAATCAAAAGCTATTAGCATTTTTGGAAAATTTCATTATAACTTTTGACCACAAGGTGTTGTTGCCCCGAAACTTTTTGAATACCTTAAGGGTGCTGAAGACACATACTGAGCTTGGTAACGATACGCCAATGCATTCATAAAATATAGCATTTTACGACAAATATCAAAATGGCTGATATGGGATAGTTGTGTATCGTTTGACTCAGTGTGGTGCATGAATCTAATGAGACCAGTTTTGTGATTTTTGGCCAAACTGTTAAGAAGTTATAAGCAACAATGTCCATTTTTCATATCTCCTGACCACTAGGTGTCACTGCACCCAAACATACCCTCAGGTCATGATTGTCATAACCCTTACAGTTCAAAAGTTATTAGCATAAACATGAGTGCAACTTTGGACAGTTCGTGTTGCTAGAGCGATTGAGACTCCAAAATTGCTGTTAATTGCATTGTGTTGCACAAAATTGCTGTGTTAATAGACTGTCCTCTATCTGTGTGCCAAATGTCATAACTTTCCGAAAGGCAAATTGTTGAACAAAAAACAGGCCCCCAAACCCCCCAACCTCCTTCTTATAGGAGTTTACACGACTAAGATGTAAATCTGTACAGACGACAACGTAAACGATCCCCGTTCACACGGATATGTGAAAATGACTAAAAATGATGTATTATACTGCCAGGCCAGTAGTTTTCATGTCACTTTAAAAAAAATAAAAAAAAAGACTACACACCTGCACACATACGCATTCTTTTACAGAGCACTCACGCTAAACAGTCTATTAACACAGCAGTGTTCAATTTTGCCTATTGAACATGTAACACGCATCAACGTTTTCACAGATTCACATTTTGTAGTTTACACGGAGACGATAATGGTATCGTTTTCAACAGTTTGCGTATTCAGGCCCCCAAAATGCCGTTATCGTGTAAATGAATGGCCAAAACGCATAAAAAGTTTTCTGTTTTTATTTGAAAGCGGTGTCGTGTAAATGAATGGCCAAAACGCATAAAAAGTTTTCTGTTTTTATTTGAAAACGGTGTTGTGTAAACGCCCCGAGTATGTAACTGGAAGCTCTGCATTCTTGTCATACTCTTACAGTGACAAACTGAAGACAAGACATGACAGCAATGAGACATAATTCAAAAAATAATAATTTAGATAACTTTAGTAAAATCATGTTCAAATAGTTTCTCACTTCCTCACTGATCAATTCTCATTAACGATGTTCAGTTACTGATAATCATTAGGCTTCAAAATTTATATTATATTACTATAAAAGCATTGCTAGCTGCAAATCATAAAGAACATGCATCTGCCCATTGACCCGCTAATCTACTTTTATTGACTGTAATAAACATTGAGTTAAACTTTGCTCTCCCGTTTTATTTGAAAGGCAAATAAATGGAAAATCTCTGCAAATTAATGTCGAGTTCATTCTCTCTTTCATTTTCTCGGCAGGTCAGGAACAAGGATAAAACTGGAAGCTCCTGTTGTGCATTTTCAGTAATAATAATAAACTGAAGTCATGACAACAGTGTATTGAAACACAATGGCAACAGGAATGATTGAGACATAATTCAGGGAAGTGTTTCACTTGAGGATCAGAATGAAAACATCAATGAAAGGAAGCTTATCATACTCAGGTAAGTCTGAGTACATTTACTTATTTAATTTAATGCTGTTCATTTCACCTATAACCAAAAACAAAAGACTAAGTAACAATATAATGTATAAAACCAAAAATTTAGTTTTTCCAATATAAAAACATCTACTCTTATTCTTAGAAATGACAATTGACAAGTTCAAATCTGAGTAATCAGCAACATCCAACATTATTCTAATATTATTAAGGGACCTCTTATAGCACCTTACATTCTTAAGACACTAAAAACTAAGGCTTGCATTTTGTAATTGTTAACAAGACATTAGGTTTGGGAGCAACATAAGTTCAGGAGAGGGTTAATATGGTCATAATACTTTATATAAAAACTATTTTAAAAAAGAAAGAAGATACGGTCCACTGGAAATCTGTTGATTAAGAGTCTTATCCAAATGTGCAATCTGTGTATAATACACTTCAACTAAATCTTATATTACACACAGGTGTTACCACAGTTCATTTTTTTATTTTTTTGTTTGTATATAATGAATCAGATTCAGTAAATGTTTTAATTTGAACACACATAAAATAATTTAAAAAAAGAATACAAAATACATATTACAATATTGGAAAACACAACATGTAGTACCCTTGTAGTTCAGAATTAAGGCAGTAACATATTGACAGATTCAGTGTTCCTTTACCTTTATAAAATGGCTACCGTTTCAGTGTTTCAAGATCTCATTCAGCAAGAAAAAACAGTGCACAGAGCAAGTATATAACAGCACAAAACATAAGCATAATCACCAGAAACACCCAGTGACAGCTGTAAAAATAGTGAGATGATGTGAAATGTGAAACTTTTATGCATATGTCATTTGTGTCACTGTTCTTTGTCTTCAGTCCTGTCAGGAGAGAATGAGGGAGCCTGATTTTTTTTTCTACAGGAATATATAATCAAACCGACCATGGACAATATAAATAACAGTAGTACAGATAATAAAATGAAAACTCTGTATGATGATGCGTCCACATTGCCTGCTTCTGTATCTTCTTGGTTTTCTTGTTCAGTGGATTTAATTTCTTTTTTTGCTGTTGATTCTGCAACAAAAACATTACCTCACTGTGATAAAGGCATTCATTTAGAACTAGTGAACTTCATGGTAACACTTTAGAATAATGGCCCAGCATTAATAGGTTGCTAAGCAGGAAGTAATGCAGGACAAATGAGTAGTACTACATTAACACTTCAGCTACTACTATTAGCTAATATGAAAACAAACTTAACTGATCATTAAATAAATAATGATCGAGATGTTTCATTATTAGGTAATCAATAATTACCGAATGAGATTAGCTTCAATAATAACCATCAACTATAAAGAATTAACAATTAATTACTAATCACAACATTATCTTGTGTCTAAGACAAAATAAGTAGTATTTTGAGTATTCTGAGTATAGTCATAAAATGCATCACTAATTACTAATTATATTCAGAGTAAAAAGACGATTGATTATGTGTATGGGCCTCATGTATAAAACTTTCCATAGATTTCATCCAAAAAAGTGTGTATGCACTAAATTTTTCAGATTTATAAAACCATGCAAAACCAAAATTCCCTTTATAAATCGCAGTCAGTGGAATATTGTGCGTACGTGCACCTCCACCCGGTCTCCACCCAGAAATAACCATATATGGAGCTTACAACGCCTAGTTTTACTACATTATGTCATCTGCATATCATTTCCATGCATATTCCCATCCACTTGACACCATGTTTAACGGTACAAGACATTAGGAAAATATGACTATAAATGCCATCACATTGCATTGCTAAAAATCATTCACTGTCCTTGTCTTGTTTTAGAAAAAAATAAATCAAAATTGTTTAAAATACTGTTCAGAGAAAGTTATTCTCATTCTTTTCCACTGTCCAAATAGTATTTCTTATTGTTTTAAACCAATCTAATTTATGCTATTTTGCCTAAGGTATAACATAAGGTAAACATATTTTAGGATGTTTATATATTTTAATAGAAACAGATAGGCCTTTTATATTTTTGCATTGTAAATTATTTTCTGACAAAACATTTTAAAAATAAAGTGCATATCTTACGGTTTCCTTCAAAATCTATCCTTCAGATTAGGGCTGGACGATTATGGCCTAAAATCAAAACCTTGATTAATTGAACATTTTACCTCGATTACAATTAATGAACGATTATTTTGCTTCTGTTTTGTTTTGTTTTTTTTACCCTCATAGTTCACTGACAAGGTTTGTACTGTAAATATGCTTGACTATTAAAGGTGGGATATTTTCCTAATGAAAGAGTGATCTGACATAGCTCACTATCAGCAGTTATTTTATCAATTGCATTAGAGAGCTCTATAATTCAGTTCTTACTAGTAACAATTATTATTAAAGAGCTCCCTAATTCAACTGCAGAGCTCTCTAATTCAATTAGAGAGATCTGCAATTGCATTAGAGAGGTCTGCAATTGAATTAGAGAGCTCTCTAAATCAGTTCTTACTAGTAAGAATTACAATTAGAGAGCTCTTTAATGCAGTTCTTACTAGTAACAATTCCTGTTACAGAGCTCTATAATCGTATTCTTACTAGTAAAAACTTGTATTCATTAGATGCAAAACAGATTTGCGATTACACCCATTTCCCTCCCCAAATCCCGCCTGCGATGCTACTCTTCAAAATAAAAGTCCTATTAGAACGAATTGTCATTGTGTCAGAATTACCACAATATTGAGATAACTTAAATATGTTTTGCTATTGAAAGATAATATTTAATCACTACATTAATTTCACATCTTTTTTATATATATATGGTAATGATAAAGTTTACCAGACAAAATATAATCTCTTTAATAAATAAATAAACAATAGTAATATATTAATATAGTCTTATCTAAAAATATATTATATTATATTATATTATATAAATACCCGAAAAGCCGACAGGCCTACTGATTACTAAAACTTTCATGCATATAGCTTATTTCTTGTAGCCTATACTTTTTTTTTCCCGAATGGTAATAACCGAACAAACACGTACAAGCCAAATTAGGAGTATGCGATATTGACAAATAATATATATATTTTTGGGGATTTTTTGACTAGGATAAGGCGATATCTCGCAGATTGTTTTTGTGCGGGCTGGTTTAGGCCTGTCTTAATGAGTGATTCATTGAATCATTCATTGAAATGATTCATTCAAAACAGTTGATTCATTTAGAAATGAAGCAAATGACTGTCTTTATGAATTGGTAATTGAATCATTGACTCAAATTATTCGTAAAAGCACAGATTCACATCAAGTACGAAACATTGCACTGTTGCTCTGAGATGCACAACAGTTCGGACTGGCTTTGTTTGAAACTATTTTCATAGCAAAAAAAAAAAAAAGAGCAAAAACAGACAACATTGTTTCAAAAATGTAACTCAATGAATATTAACTTTTTGTTTGTTATAAACTATGAATATAAAATTTGTGATCACACTAGGCCTATAAAAAAAATTAAAATAAAAAAAAACTCATACAGGGATATTTTTGCCCTCATATAGCAGCATTATGGCTTCATCATGCAGTGAATGTTTTGGACTCTCAAGTCGTGTTTTTGTTCGTCTTTTGCAAAGTCAGTGACACTCGAAGCGAATGTCAGCTCGTATATCGTTAAAATGATAATTCATAGAAGATAAAAATCGCACACCCCTATAGCACAAATTGCCTGCAGCACTATTTTGTGAATGGAAAATGCAAGTAAAACTCTTGCAATGCTGAACAAAATAAGTATTTTACAATTTTAAAATAGCTACATATCGCTATAATAGTTATCTTTTCTGAGTGAGTGTGAATTCACCTTGAAATACAACAGTACGTAGCGTACCTTCACAACGGGGCTATAAATGCACACCTTAAGAAAAATGTGCTTTTCAGTACTCCGATATTAAAACAATCAATTTAGCAAAGTTTGTACTATATTTGGTTTATTTAAATACCTATAGCCTACATAAAATAGGCTAATTCATTTTTGTTCAACAAATATACTGTCATTTATATGTTCATTTTGAAAAAAACAGAAACTATATTATTAGGCTACTTATATAGGCTAGTATTATTTTACCCAAAATAGACATAGTTCCGTTAATGGAAAAAAACTTTAATTAGCCTACCTTGAACAAAACTGAAAAACATAAACAAAATATATTCAATAATTTGATCGATTCTCATTTGCTACATAAATCTTCAACATTTTTAAAAACATTACATTATTGTGATTGTCATTATGGAGTAGTAGTGTTCTTTTGTTGTTTTTATTGTTGTAGCGCCTTGAGTGTAACAAAGGCGCAATACAAATAAAATTTATTATTATTATTATTATTATTACATATTAGATAAAATGAGCGCAGAATCAACTTTGCGTCGCTGTCCGGATGGCGTCAAGGATCAGCCAAATTAGTGCCGAGCTGAATTTTTGTGCCATCTAGTGGTTTAAAAGAGAATAAAGTCAAATGCGCTTTCAGCCCCGTTGTACCCTATTTCTTGTCTATACGGCATAATCAATAATGCTATAATGTTATAATGATTCAACACAAAAAAATAGTTAGGCCTATTTCTTATAGGCTATATAATGCTTATATCAGATCAGAGCCTCTACGATGCTGTTCATCATTGAAAACGGCTTTACTAAACAACCTGGACTGTCATCGGCCATTTTGTGAATATGCATGAGGCGTAATTATCATAATAAGGTAGTGCTGAATAGAGAGCTCTACAATGCAATTCTTACTAGAAAGAACTGCCATTGTAGAGCTCTACAATTATGTTTTTACTAGTAAGAATTCCAATTGCAGAGCTCTCTAATTCAGTTCTTACTAGTAACAATTGAATTAGAGAGCTCTGCAGTTGCATTCTTACTAGTAAAAATTCAATTAGAGAGCTCTCTAATATAATTGTTACTAGTAAGAATTCAAATTAGAGAGCTCTTTAATGCAATTCTTACTAGTGACAATTGAATTAGAGAGCTCTCTAAATCAAGTATAGAGCTCTCTAATTCAATTGTTACTAGTAAGAATTCCAATTAGAGAGCTCTCTAATCCAATTATTACTAGTAAGAATGCAATTGCAGAGCTCTCTAATTGTATTTGTTACTAGTAATAATTGGATTGGAGAGCTCTCTAATTGTAATTGTTACTAGTAAGAATTGAACTTGAGAGCTCTATTGTAATTGTTACTAGTAAGAATTGAATTATAGAGCTCTCTAATTGGAATTCTTACAAGTAAGAATTCAGTTGTAGAGCTCTATAACTAAAAATGAATGGAAGTCAATGGAGACATATGACTAGTAAAACTGCATTTGTAGAGCTCTCTAATCATAATTGTTACTAGTAAGAATTGAATTGTAGAGCTCTCTAATTGTAATTGTTACTAGTAAGAATTGAATTGTAGAGCTCTCTAATTGAATTCTTACTAGTAAAAATGCAATTACGACGAGTAACGCTGGGAACAATTTAAGCTAAAACGGCTTGCCATACATACCGTCTCTCTATTAATTGTGAAGCTGTGGGTTGTAAATAGTTTCTTCAAATGTAGAAAAATATTTGCTATAATAACTTTTGAGTTTCTAAGCTACTTTAGTGATAAATAACAGGACAGCGCTGACAATGAGTTTCTGCTCCTCAGTGCGCGCGATCTTCACGTTTTGTGCTACTACACAATGCAGCTGCGCGAGCACGGTAGCTCGATATAATAATACACATCCGATCGTCTAAATCTCTTGAATGTCTAAACTGGCAAACCTTAAAACATATACAACTGACAAAGTTTAGTGAAGACGCAAGGCTCACCACTCGCAATGGACTCCTCTGCGTGTTGACTGGACGGGGCGGAGTCACGTGGCTACACATGCGGTAGTATGTTTTTAAAGGATTAGTTAACTTTCAAATAAAATTTCTCATAATTTACTCACCCCCATGTCATCCAAGATGTCCATGTCCTTCTTTCTTCAGTCGAAAAGAAGTTAAGGTTTTTGATGAAAACATTCCAGGATTATTCTCCTTATAGTGGACTTTAATGGACTCCTCTGTTGAAGGTCAAAATTATAGTTTCAGTGCAGCTTCAAAGGGGTTTAAACGATACCAGACGAGGAATAAGGGACTTATCTAGCGAAACGATCTGTCATTTTCGAAAAAAATGTAAATGTATATGCTTTATATAAACAACTGAATAAAACCACACTTTCATATTCTTCAAAAAAAACTTACTCTGTATGTCCTACACCTTCCCTATTCTACTTACGGAAAAAATGGAAATGGTGCTGCATTCGTTCCGTAGGTAGAATAGGGAAGACGCAGGACATACAGCGTAAGCTTTTTGAAGAATACGAAAGTGCGGTTTTGGCGGAAGCACTTGGAAGGCGATCATTTGTTTATATAAAGCATATACATTTACATTTTTTTTTAAAATGACAGATCGTTTTGCTAGATAAGACTCCTCGTCTGGTATCGTTTAAAGCTCTTTGAAGCTGCACTGAAACTATAATTTTGACCTTCAACAGAGGAGTCCATTAAAGTCCACTATAAGAATAATAATCCTGGAATGTTTTCATCAAAAACCTTAATTTCTTTTCGACTGAAGAAAGAAGGACATGGACATCTTGGATGAAATGGGGGTGAGTAAATTATCAGGAAAATTTTATTTGAAAGTGAACTAATCCTTTAAGTAGGAATTATGTAGGTTAGAGGTTCTGAATTTCGGTTTTGATTACTTTTCGATTAATCGTCCAGTCCTACTTTAAATACAATGGTATTTTTCATAATACTGGGAAGACCATGAAAGGGGTTATCATTAGGCTGCTGTCTGTGTACGTCGCCAGCAGGACACCTGCATTCAGCAGAGGTTGTACAGTATTGTGTACAGTAGCTACTCGTCGGTCGATCACCGAGCAATTACTTCAGTGTCTGTCATTATGCCATTATATTGCTAAGCTATCTGCTTAGAAGCGTGCGCATCATTAATCATTATTCGCGTGAAAAAATTCTCAGAACTTCAGTTCTGCTATTTAGAACACAATTTAAAGGGGAATTATCATGCGCCAAGCAATCCTCGCTGTAGTTAAAACATTAAAACATAGCATGCCACAGGAAAAGTGTTAAAAGCAGCACATCCATTACAAATATTTCTATTTAAATTAAAATAAAAATGTTGTAACTTCTGGATAATGATTTCATGACATTTCGGTGCTTAACTCCATTAACGAGAGTGAAATATTTAATCTAAATGTGTATATCAGAGTTTAAATCATTCTGTTTACTTCATTACTTCGTTCTCTCCAGTAAAAGAGTGCATGTGCACAGTCTAGAGCTCCCGTACACTGCACACATATTTACGCTAAGTTTATTTTTTATAAATCCCGATATGTGCGTGGAAAATTGAGTATGTACGTTTCAATGCCTTTTTTGTACGTACGCAACGTTATACATGAGGCCCCAGGTGTCGGTCTCTTTTGTCCACTCTCAACCACTGATTTTTTTATGGATGGGTAAATGTATAGGCTCTCTCAGATCTTTCAATCTAAAGGAACAAAATAAGCGAAAAACACAGAGAGCATCGTTTCTGCTCTGACAACCGCAAAACCACGCCGAACGCAGTGAGTGTTAGAAATCTGGAACGGTGAGAGAACATTGTGTTTGGTACATTTTTCATCTTTAAACTAAACTTGGGTCTTCAGCCGACATAGTTTAAAATGTTTTGAGCTTGTCCACTTTCGACCACTTCCAAACGCATTCGATCAGATTGGTTTCATAGTGTAAACGCTCATGAGATGGAATGTATTCAAACAACCATAAAAGACCATCTTATGGAAAGCGTGCTAGTCAGATGGGATTTAAACTTTGTCGGCTGAAGACCCAAGTTTGGTTTGAAGACGAAAAACGTACAAAGCACAATGTTTGTGTGTTTTTCTGTTGTTTCTGGGCGCATTCACTTGTAAATTGTGTGAGCTTATTTTGTCCATTAGATTGAAAGATCTGAAAAAAAACCGAAAAAAAAAACCCATACATTTACCCAGCAAAGATAGACCCTCCCCTAGAAGAAATCAGGACAGAAGTGGTTGAAAGTGGACAAAAAAGATGGATTAAAACACCAGTTGGAAATGGGAATTTGTCTCCCTCGTCCACTTGTGATCCGATTAACCGAAATGTATCTTAATACCAGGTGTAAACAGGGCCTAAGACACACGATAATGTTGTGATTAGTAATTAATTGTTAATTCTTTATAAGTTGATGGTTATTACTGAGGCTAATCTCATTCAGCAATTATTGATTACCTAATAAGGAAGTATCTCCGTCCTAAATTTGCTATTATTTAATGATCAGTTAAGTTTGTTTCCATATTAGCTAATAGTAGCCTATTAATGCTGGACCATTATTCTAAAGTGTTACCAACTTCATACACGAATCAAGTCATTTTACACACCTTTGATGCTCAGCTGTACAGTCTGAAGTTCATCTGAGAGTGAGATGAGGCAGCTGAACTCTCCTGCATCAGTGTATTGAAGATTGTTGATTTTGATGGAGAAGTTTCCTCTCAGATGCTCATCAGGGAAAGTTTCAACTCTGTTCTTGTACTGTGGGTCCTGCCGCTCTAATGAACTTTCACCCTTAATTATATCACACACAATCTCACTGCCATTGTGTCTCCAATGTACTTCAGTGTCTTGAGGTTTAAGATCATGTTCAGTGGAAGAACACAGCAGGACAACAGAACCGCCAATATCAGCCTTTACTGTTTCCTCCAGAGACACTGAAATGACAGAAACTGTAAAACACACAGTCTGTGGCATCAATTTATCTTTCAGATGTGTTGTTCTGATGCTCACCTTTGTTTATCAGCACTGCAAAAACACAGGTGAAACTGTAGAAACAAAACAAAAAAACAAGTTCATTTAACTTCCTTAATCTCTCTGTACAGCATGACACTGGCAATATTGTTTAAGTGGGAGCAAGTTCTGCACAGAACCAATCACCGGTGATCACAGTGAGGTACATGCTGGTTAGAAATGCTGTCCGACTTGCTGTGACATCATGCTAACATGATTGTGCTAAAATACTATAAAAGCCAGCCAGGCGGACGGGCAAACTAAAAGCATGATGACTTGTTTTATGGTGCAAGGGTGGGAGATCTTGTCAATCCAAACAAGAGACTGCAAACCCCAATGTTCCTATCAGTTTGTGATGGACAAAATCAAGTCCCATCGTTTTTTTCTTGTCCGAGAAGCCGTTTCACTCGGATATACGCCACAACAGGGAACAAAAGACTATCGCAACTTCTGTTTTATGCCAATTTTTTAAAAACCTTTCTAAGACCACCTAAACAAAAATGTCCCAAATTTGAGGGAGCGCATAATTTAATATTATTTAAAGTTTAAATGACTATGGAAAACATACATATGTTAAAACCTAAAACTTTAAACAGTAACTGCAATTACTTTGTTTTACTAAAGCCCCTTTCACACAGAGAGTTAATCCCATAAAATTGCCATAAAATTGCTAGAGTGGCTTCTGTGTGAACGCAAACACATCCAGGGATTGATACCAGGATGGGGACCTAGTAACTTTGGCGGGATCAGTCCCGGAACGTGCCCTGTGTGAACAGAAGGCTGGACCGATGCCGCATGGGGCATGTCGTAGTGATGACACTGAAAGAGAGATAACACAGAGCCCTAAGCAGACACAGTGTGATAAAAGTCATGTTGTTCATGCTAATCAGAGATTTTGTACTAACACAATAACTGACCAAGACCACATGAGCTACTACACTACATTTTATCAATTGCTTGTATTCTATTTCTGTGACTTGACAAGAAGCCCCACCCACACTAAGATCTCACTGGACAAAAGTACCACCCTGCATATACATTAAACATGAACAAGGAGAGACTGTTTGTGTAACTTTATAATCAGATATTATATAGTGTAATTCAGACGAATCTCTCTAACTGGGATTCAGGTTAAAGTCGGCATTAAACAGAAGTTGCGACAGTCTTTTCTTCCCTGTTGCGAGTAAAAACAGCTTTTTGAACAAGAAAAAATGTAGGGCGGGACTTGATTTTGTTTGGCTTTGTTGTCCTGACAAATCGCTTAAAAAAATTGCAATATTTCATAAAAAATAAGAATGGATGATTTTTATTTCCTGGTGACTTCAAGTGGATTCATTTTAACTGGTTTTAAATTGCAGGTCAATGTTCAACTAAATTGTAAAATGCATTAATTTACAACTAAATTAGTATATGTTTCTATGTATTTCCCTTAATATTTTATATTGGATGTTGCATCATCATCCTGTAAATGTTAAACTCTTTGCTAAATATGATTTAGCAGTAAAAGCAGTAAATATTCTTAAGAGAGCATCTTTACCCATATTACCCTACTGGTGAAAACTTTAATATCTTAAATGCATCGTAAGATTGAGCCAATCAAATTACTATCAAATAAAGCTAAACACTTGCTAAACACCGGGACGCAAAAGATTTAAATAAAAAAAACTAATGCTAACTGCTAATCACTACATCAAAATATTACTAACAAACATTTTCCTGCAGATGCTAATCATTAATTAATCAATCCATATTTAATGTATTAATGACGTGCAAAGGGTTTTCCTGTTAATTCTATCTTAAATACCAAAACAAACCAGGCCAAATGTAAATAAGAGCGAGCGTCTCCATCAGGACTTATTGTACGAATTGCGGAAGTTCCAGGACACGATGCATTTTGTAAAAACAGAATTTCATTTAAAAATCATAAACATACCCGATGATCATAGTGCCCGATATAATTCATATATATTAATAATTATGAAATACAAATTTTTCCGACAACAGATGCGGAAAAACCAGACCCGAGATCTTTTCTTCTTATATAGATTTACTGCCGGGTTGCAAACCACCTATAAAAATGATAGCGACTCCTGCTGTGCTGGAGTGTGATGAAGATTTGTGGGCTACTTTTATGACCATTTTCTTTTTTAAAGGGTTAGTTCACCCAAAAATGAAAATGTCATTTATTACTCACCCTCATGCCGTTCCACACCCGTAAGACCTTCGTTCATCTTCGGAACACAAATTAAGATATTTTTGTTGAAATCCGATGGCTCAGTGAGGCCTGCATAGCCAGCAATGACATTTCCTCTCTCAAGATCCATTAATGTACTAAAAACATATTTAAATCAGTTCATGTGAGTACAGTGGTTCAATATTAATATTATAAAGCGACGAGAATATTTTTGGTGTGCCAAAAAAACAAAATAATGACTTATATAGTGATGACCGATTTCAAAACACTGCTTCAGGAAGCTTCGGAGCGTTATGAATCAGCGTGTCGAATCATGATTCGGATCGCGTGTCAAATCATGATTCGGATCGCGTGTCAAACCGCCAAACTGCTCCGAAGCTTCCTGAAGCAGTGTTTTGAAATCGGCCATCACTATATAAGTCGTTATCTGTGTGTCCTTTATTGGGAGTTATTTCCCTGGCCTCCCACCAGGGTGGTGTAGTCAGATCAATTCAATTGTGATTAACATTTCCCTCCATTTGGTACTGCCACAATAAGATATACTAAAATGGTTGCTGAAATGTGAGCGGTGTACTCACTTTTGTGAGATACTGTAAACTGTATAAATTCAAGGTGTGACTCATGCCAGGCTATTTTCAAAGAATCACTGTAGATTTTATTTTATTTTATTTATTTATTTTTTCAAACAAATAAAGAATACATACTCATTTTTAAATTTGTTTAATGCAACTAAATGAACTAGGTCTTCAAGTCACCTTTATTTATATAGCGCTTTTTACAATGCAGATTGTGTCAAAGCAGCTTTACAGTGATAACTGGTATATAATTTTGGCTGCACAGCAGTTCTTGAAGAAAATGGTGTCAATGCAGGCAGATGCAAAGCACTGTTGAATATCAAATGTCAAGTGCCTCCAACTAAGCAAGTCAAAGGCGACAGCGGCAAGGAACCCAAACTCCAACAGGTGACATAAGGTGGCAAACAGGTGTTAAAATGGAGAAAAAAACCTTGGGAGAAACCAGGCTTAGTCGGGGGGCCAGTTCTCCTCTGGCGAACAGTGCTTTGTTACGATTCAGGTAGCTATTATAAGTCCGATGGGATCGCAACAGTCAAAGTATTTATTCCAGTTCCATCCAGTTGAGGATCGTATTCATTACGCCGGTATGGACGGTGTGTTGAGGAACTGTGCCACTGGCTGTCGTGTCGATGAGGCCTACACAATGGATGATCTAGTTGACTCAATCTCTGCTGATACTTCAGGGTTGCGTTGTGGTCGTGTCAAGGCGCAGGTCCTCAATCTCACCTGGATACGGACCGGATCCAGTTGACTACGGTAAACCTCGGGATAAACAGAGAGACTAATATTAGCGTAGATGCCATTCTTCTTCTGATGTAACGAGTACATCTGGTGTTATAGGAAGTGTTCCCGGTTCCGGCTGACCTAATTTATGCAGCCTAATAATCCTTTAATGGATTTGAAAATATAAAAAGATAATGTGTTATGTGTATGCCAGGTTAAAGAGATGCGTTTTTAGTCTAGATTTAGTCTGCTTCCCGAACAATGCTAGGAAGATTGTTCCAGAGTTTAGGTGCCAAATAGGAGAAGGATCTACCACCTGCGGTTGATTTTGATATTCTAGGTATCATCAGCTGGCCTGAATTCTGAGATCGCAATAGACGTGAAGGACTATAATGCATTAAGAGCTCGCTCAGGTACTGGGGAGCTAAACCATTTAGTGCTTTGTAAGTAATTAGCAAGATTTTAAAATCTATACGATGTTTAACAGGAAGTTGTTGTGAACTGTGGAACAACCACCCAGTAGAGCGTTACAGTAATCTAGCCTTGAGGTCATGAAGCATGAACTAACTGTTCTGCATTTTTCATTGAGAGCATATGTCATAGTTTAGATATATTTTTAAGATGGAAGAATGCGGTTTTACAGATGCTAGAAACATGGCCTTCAAATGAAAGATTGGTATCAAAGAGCAGACCAGTTAGGTTCCTAACTGACGACGAACACTTAACAGAGCAGTCATCAAGTGTTAGACAGTATTCTAGGTTATTACGTGAAGAAGTTTTTGGTCCAAAAATTAGAATCTCTGTTTTTTCTGAATTTAGTAGAAGGAAATTACTGGTCATCCAATTTTTTATATCAGCTATGCATTCCGTTAATTTTGTGATTTGGTAAGTTTCGTCAGGGCGCAAAGAAATATAGAGCTGAGTATCATCAGCGTAACAGTGAAGACTACCGCCATACTTCCTAATGATATCTCCCAAGGGTAGCATGTACAGAGTGAAAAGCAACGGTCCTAGTAATGAGCCTTGCGGTACTCCATATTGGACTTGTGATCGGTATGACATCTCTTCGTTTACTACTACAAACTGATAACGGTCAGATAAGTATGATTTGAACCATGACAATGCAATTCCACTAACGCCAACATAATTTTCGAGTCTATTTAAAAGAATTTTGTGATCGATAGTGTCAAATGCAGCACTAAGATCCAGTAACACTAATAGAGAGATACAACCACAATCTGATGATAAGAGCAAATCATTAGTAACTCTAATGAGAGCAGTCTCAGTACTATGGTACGGTCTAAATCCTGACTGGAAATCCTCACAGATACAATTTCTTTCTAAAAAGGAACATAGTTGTGATGATACTGTCTTTTCTAGTATTTTTGACAGAAAAGTGAGATTTGAGATTGGCCTGTAATTGACTAATTCTCTAGGATCAAGTTGTGGTTTTTTAATAAGAGGTTTAATGATAGCCAGCTTAAACGTTTTTGGTACGTATCCTAATGATAAAGACGAATTAACGATATTAAGAAGAGGATCTATGACCTCTGGAAGCATCTCTTTCAATAGCTTAGTCGGTATAGGGTCTAACATACATGTTGTTGATTTTGATGATTTACAATTCTTCCTCTCCTAAAGCAGTGAATGAATTGAATTTGTAGTGTCCTCATCTGACGCGATACTGTAGAAGACGGTTGCATGGTTATAATTTTCTCTCTAATATTGTCAATCTTGCAAGTAAAGAAGTTCATAAAGTCAGTACTGCTGTGCTCTTTGGAAACATCAGAAGTTGAAGCTTTATTTCTTGTTAATTTAGCCACTGTATCAAATAAATACCTAGGGTTGTGTTTATTTTCTTCTAAAAGATTTGAAAAAGAGGCAGATCTAGCAGTTTTTAAGGCCTTTCTGTACTCAATCATTCTCTCTCTCCATGAAATGCGAAAGACTTCTAGTTTTGTTTTCTTCCAGCTGTGCTCCATTTTTCTGGCTGCTCCCTTAAGGGCCCGAGTGTGCTCGTTGTACCACGGCGTTGGATTAATTTCCTTAATCTTTTTTAAGCGCAAAGGAGCAACTGAGTGTAATGTGCTGGAAAAGACAGAGGCAATAGTTTCTGTTGCAACATCGAGGTCCTCTAAGCTGTCTGGTGTTACCACAGCCATTTGATGAACGCGTAGAAAAAGAAAAGGAGCGCGCGAGAGACTGATGACAAGTTAACAAGCTAGCGAGATGCAAACACGTTGTAATAGCGATTTAGATTAAAAGATTAAAAGCTAGCGATGTCAGATTAATGTGGTAGGCAATATTAGATATATTAGATATAAGGTAATGATAATATAAGCAACAATGAATGAAAGTAAGAGATTCAAAGCAAAGCTATATGGAGTTACAGACGCAAACCACTCTGAGCAGCGAGGCAAGTCTACTGTCTTCACAGTAGACTTGATAAATGAAAGACCGTGTTACAATGATGCTTAATCTGTGTCTGTGTTCTTACAGTCCTAAACTGATGATTTCTGATGCTTACACATAATTTACTTTATTGTGAAAGTATTTGATTTTGGTCTTGAAGCTGATATATCACTCGTGTCTGCAGTAGATCAGCATAATCAATGTGTTTTTCCAACCGTTCTGTTTTTCCAACAGCAAACACTAAGAGCGAGACAATGAATTCAGATTCAGTATTTACTGACAGTTATATTATTCTTTCTTAAATTGTAGGGATGCCAAATAATAGTCAATAGACTAAATAATGGAAAATTCATAATTACAACATCACCTTCCTCTAGAGAAGAGCATCATATTAATATTTTTAGACTACAGCATGTTTCATTGGCTGTTTAAACATAATTTTTGTAAAGTACTTGACAAAACTGTGTTAAATTCTGTTTTTCATCACTATTATTATCTTGCATACTACTTTTTCTTCTTGGTAACAAAGAAATAAAACAAACAGACATTTCTTTCATCAAAAAGTTTAATTTAATTATCACAAATGAAATTCATATTTCACCCCTTTGTTTCTCTCTCTTTCAGTTTTTCACAAAAACATTTTGAGTTCTGTGAACTTATTCCATTTGAGTGAACAAAAAAAGAATATTTCTTAATATTAAATTAATCTATAAATCCAAATACTTTGTGTAGCTAAAACTCAACTAAATTGCATAAAATCATTAAAATCAGAATCTTTTGCAGATAACTGCCAGCTAGAATAGCAATAGCACAAGCACACGTACAGTACATGTGCTAACTTATAGTTAATACAGACTAACACTGTGGACTAGCACAGACACTTTTTAAATAATGCAACATATATTTTTAATGTTCTTTGGCCCATTCTTGACCACGGTCTCAACTCTTTACCAAAATACCAGATCTACCACTATATTAATTGTGGAAAAACACAAAAATAACAATTTCAAAATGTACGATCCTTTAACAGCCCAAAGCAAAGCATGCTGGGAAAATGAAATCTGCTGTAACTTCAAATAATCAGTTAGTGAGTGCACATAACTTCTAATATTAAGTTCTATTAGTCTGTAGTACAGTGGACTTTCAGTAGTATGAGTCAAATTAACTTTTCATTTAGTAAATGTGACTGTAAGGTTTTAGGTCAATGACAAATGTTTTTCATAAATTGAATTTATTTAATCATGACACATGCAAGCTAAATAAATTATTCATGAATAAGGGTGTAACAAGCAACAAGCTCTGCCCTTCCTTGAGTTTCTTTTCTTTTTTTATAATATCATAAGGACGGGTTCTGACTGGATGAGAGAAGGAGGGTAATGAGCTCCTGAGAAACGTGATAAAGCTGCTGATAATACTGAATGGACCTTATACAGGAATGCTCTGATAGGCATTGTATTGTTATAGGTAGACGTGGATCAGCTGAGAGTCAGCCGATGTGAGCTTGACTAATGTGACCTGCTAGAACTAACACTACGCTTGATCTATGTAAAAGTGTTGCATATGAGAAAGGGCCTCCTCAAAATCTACTCTCTCTCTCTATTTCTCACATGTCAGTAGCCTACATCTCTGTGGGACTTTGGCTATAGGTTGCAGACCAAGTTTTATGTTTGACAGGTTCAGTCTAACCACAGCAAAAAAAATAAAATAACAGAAAAAGTACTGGCAGCTCATTACCTGGACATTATTCAGTAATTTTACGGACATTTCTGTTAACACAATGCAATGAAGTGCAAAATTCCAATTACAGGTAAAACACCTGTAAAAGAATAAATACAGAAAATTCAGTTAAATTAATACGGTGCATTGTGACATATTTTTATGGATGTTTTTAGAGTGTAGTGTGAAGGTACTTTTCAAGTTACAGTTGACAAATGCTCTGATATTAAATGTGTTGCTCTAGATATACAGACAAAGGGCATCGTGAAGTAAAAAACAGTGTTTAAATGTTTGTCTAAACCTCAGTGTTTTGAGGTTTAGACAACTGTGAGAACTGATATACATAAACATATAAAGGTACTGGAAAAACACTGCGCTCGGTTCATGATTAAACCTCCACTCTAGACAAAGGTGAGAGAAACTGTTTGTCATTGGCTGTCAAGTGACCAGTGGAACATGTTTCTGGTTTTGGTTGAGCGTTTCAGTTGAGTTTAACCACATGGTGTTGCCTCTAACTTTTTTTTTTTCTGAATACAAAACCATTTATATAATAAATATACATGATCCTTCAGAAATAAGTATAATATAATATAATATAGCATATAATATAGCAAATCAAGAAACTTTTATTTTTATTATCAGTGATTGAAAACAGTTGAGTACAATTTTGTGCAGGATCCTTTGATGAATAGAAAGTTCAAAAGAACAGCATTTATCTGAAATAGAAAGATTTTGTAACATTATAAATGTCTTTACTGTCACTTTTGATCAAATTAATGCATCCTTGCTGAATAAAAGTATTAATTTCTTTCCCAAAAAGAAATGTGGCGCAATTTTTATTTATTTTTTTGGCTGCCACAGAATTAGTTAAAGTGGACATACGGCCTTGAAATATGATGCACTGCCCTAACAAAAGCCTTTTTTTTTCTTTTTTTTTAGCATTTTTACTGTATCATCCTTTTTGGACACTTACTCTCATTTTTTCATAGTAAAATGGCAGAGACACACAAAGGAAATATGTTATAGACTGTTCACATAAAACAGAAATTGTAACATGAGCTCTAGTTTTAATGTTCATATCAAATAGTTAGCTTTGAAAATCAAACATGGAGATAAAAGAACAATTGAAACAGCTTACATTGCTAAATGATAAACATTCTTTAACTGCCTTTGAATTTTTAAGTCAATGTGAATGTGTTCAGTTTGAATTTGATAGGTTGCCTTATTTTTTCAAATTAGCTCAATTTTTTTTTACAGTGTGGTAAAACAACAACAAACTTGTGCTATACTTGTAATTTAAGGTCTCAGAAGTCATAAAGACAGGTTAATAAAATCCTGAAAAAGTTAATAATCATATAATGTACAATATAAGTATGAGATCAGTCATACTCAAGTGTTTATGACTTCAGCAGTTTTAGAGCAGAATGGGTCCTGTTGATTTGTCTCGGCCAAATATTTTTACGCAGGTAAAATTCACCTCAGCATACTGAAAGAGCAACGAGGAAAACAATATTAGTACCTGCTGCAGTTGTTGCTGAACAAAATTAATTTCATAATCTAAACAAGCAATAGTTTGTTGAAATAAGTCAAGACTCCTCAATAACTATCAAGTCAGAAATATTAGTTATAATGATGGTTTTGCATATTTTACCTGCAATAGCTCCTGATTCTGTATAACTTGCGTCTGCTGTAGATCAGTGTTGAGTTGTGATTGATCTG